>LR990292.1:15130746-15174946 GCA_905147355.2 Apotomis turbidana | reverse complement strand
CCACAGGATCCCCGGTCGCGGTAAAGACAGGCGTGCCTCCCATTAGCTCACTGAAATTAAATAGTGGGTTTAATTTTATTAAAACATTCGTGAAACATCTCTAATAATTGGTATATGAAACAGTTTAAACTGCCAGGAACGGCCAGACTTTCCCGACTGAGCGATTTGCTGACCGCGGGGCGTACGGTTAGATGTCCCTGTTGAAGAGCTCCATACGAGTTCAAAACATGTCGGTTATTTTTTTCGTGAGTTTAAATCGTTTATAATAATTATAATGCTTTTATTGATATAATGTACACTTACTTTATAAACAGTTTTACAACTAAGTGCTTAGTAGAACGAGTTTTGTTCTCGGGTATTGTTAGTTATTTTTTATCTGCTATAGTCAAAACTTTGGTCAAAACCACGCTAACTCTTCCAAGCAAATGAACTGTCGAACCAAATAAGTTTCTGTCAAAAATGACATTTTAGTGGCAAGCTTTTATAGCCGACTGTACTTTTCTTTGGATATCCATCAAATGCTCACTGAGACGAATCTAAAGAGCCCAAGCTCGGTAGGATTGCTTTTTCTATTATACAGTTCCTATGGCCACCGTCCGGCTCCATCATCAGATCAGCCCCATGGTACCATATTATTGTATTGTCATCAAAGTTAAGTAAGTATGCAAAATTTCAGCTCAATCGGTTGACGATCTCTGCTTCAAAATTGAGTTGCAAGATTTCACCCGAACAAACATACTTTAAACATACCATGAAAGCTAAATAAAAGCTTGTAACAAACTGACTGACTTTGTATGGTTTGACAGTTCATTTGCTTGGAAGAGAGCGTGGTTAGACTATTTATCCAAGCACACTTGGCTATCTCCACACACTCTGTGGCACGTACCTACTCCTCATCATGGGGATGTTGACAAAATTGGCGCCGCAGACGGCCGCGAACGGCACCAGAGCGGCGAATATGGGGTTCTTCATTTTCTACCGAAAAATAAATAAATAAATAAATATTCGCATTTTAAAGGAGATACTAACACGTACTGTGTGGTGTTCATAACTCAGTGTTACTTTACTGGGTCAATCAACTTGTTTCTGTTGCTCGTTGCCATGGTGATATCCCCTGGGCCACTCTTTAAAATTACGATAATCGTAATTTTAATCATTAAAATTGCGTTTTCGGCGGTTATACTTATTTACCAAAAACTTTGTAATTGCAGCAGTTATAGGTTATAGGTTATAGGTTATCGCGGGCTAGTTTTCCGCAACTCAACGTCTTACGATGCGCCTATTTTGCGTAAAGGGTTGCTGGCACTACTCTTGCCAACCCAACTCTACCAGAAAGCCTAGCAGTCCCTTGATGTTGCCGACGACTTCTGGGAGTGACCTCGGAGACCCGAGGTGTTGTGCCCGGTATTTGGCCACACCAGGATATTCGAGAATGACGTGGGCGGCAGTCTCTTCGGCCTCCATGCAAGCTCTGCAAAGAGGACTGTCAGTAACACCTAGAGTAAATAAGTGCTTGTTTAGCAGGGCATGTCCAGTTATCGCTCCAGTTATGAGCCGGAGCTGCGGCCTCTTCAGCTGCCTTAGCTTGCGTGACAACCCGGGGTAGATTGTCGGGAGGGCCTCTTTGCTCTGCTTGCAGGTACCTAAGTTAGACCAGTATAGTTGCTGTTCTACCTTCGTGTTCATACGCACTGTGTTGCGCAGCCAGGCGAATGGTAGAGGTATGATTGGTTCGGGTCCCTCTGCTACCATCTCCGAACCTCCTCTTGCCAGTTCGTCAGCTGCGTCGTTCCCGCGCGAGTTGCTGTGTCCTTTGATCCACTGTAGGGTTATGCTATTTTTATTACATACCTCTGACAATGCTTGGTGACATTCGTATATGAGTCCTGAGGTTACTGTGTAGCTCTGCAGGGCTTGTAACACTGATCTGCTATCGGAGAGTATACGGATGGGGTAGTCCTTTACCTTCCTTGAGATAATTGCATGGGCTGCCATTATGATACCCATACATTCCGCCTGGAAGACTGTGTTATGGGTTCCTAGTGGTGTAGAGATGTGTATGTTTAGGTCCTCTGAGAATACCCCAGAGCCAGTGCCTGACCTTGTTTTGGACCCGTCAGTGAAGATTCTTAACTCCCTTGGGTTAAGACCTTCGCCAGGATCCTCGTACAGTTGTATCTTATATTTTTTGTCGAAGATGAATTGCTTGGGTATCCTGTCGGTGGCCGCCTCTATAAGCGGTTCCTTACCTATTACCTCATAGAGGATTTCGGTGTGCGGCACCCTAGCTGATCTCCAGAGGTTTAGTTTCTTAAGACGTATCGCCGTAGCTGCCGCCTCTTGTTTGACGAAGAGATGCAGCGGCGGCAGCCCCAGTATAGCTTCCAGGGCTGCAGTAGGTGTAGTCCTCATGCATCCCGTAGCTGCCATACAAACTAACCTCTGAAGTCGTTGTAGTTTAGCTTCTACGGTGGTTAGCTTGGTTCGTGGCCACCATACTACTGCACCGTAGCTTAATATTGGTCTGATGACTGCCTGGTATAGCCATAGTGTGATCTTAGGATTAAGACCCCAAGTTCTACCTACCATTCTACGGCACTGCCAGAACGCGACTGTAGCTTTATCAATTTTGTTATTTAGATGGTTGCTCCAATTCAACTTACTATCAAGTATTAACCCTAGATACTTTACCTCGGTTGACAATTGGAGCTCTGTATTGAACAGTCTGGGTAGTCTGTAGGTGCCCAGATTACGTTTGTTGGTGAACATTACCAGTTCTGTCTTTTTTGGATTAACCGCCAGCTCGTTGTTGTTGCACCAGCGTTCCACGATGGCCAGTGCAGAGCGGGTAACGTCACATACCGTACCTGTGTGATTGCCGCTCGTCAGTATCACTATGTCGTCAGCATAACCTATTGTGTAATAGTGATTGTCATTTAGTGTGGCGATGAGGTCGTTCACCACCATGTTCCAAAGGAGTGGTGAGAGTACGCCTTCTTGGGGGCAACCCTTTGCCACCAGTGCCTGTTGTGTCTCGCCAGTTCCGAGTCTGATGACCCTCTTGCTCAACATGTTGTTTATCCATTGTAACATAACATCATTGACTCCGTGCCTTACCAATGCTGCTGTTATGCTGGTGAAATTGGTCTTGTCGAAGGCTCCTTCGATATCTATGAAGGTGCCTAGGCACATAGACTTGTTTATAATGGCCTCTTCTATTTTGACAACTACGGCATGAAGAGCTGATTCTGTAGATTTGCCTTGGCTGTAGGCATGTTGGTAAGGGTGTAGGGGTACACTGGTTAATGCCTTTCAATTGCAGCAGTTATAAGCCCATTCTTATAAGTAGACTATCTCCTCACAATAATACCTCGCTATAATAATGTAACCAATCACATTCCTCAGATTTAAATGCATTTCATTTACCTATCTACATAAAGACGCAGCCTGATTCGATAGCTTTCTCCTTCTTTGGGACTCATCCCAAAGAAGGCCCAAAAGCATTTAAATGTGAGGATGATTGGTCAATTTTATACAGCTCAGCCCGTCTAGCACAACTACGCTTCGCAACTCTTAACGCGCGACATAGCGCTACCCGTCACTCTCTCACATTACTGCATAGAAAGAGACGGGTAATTATCTCACCCGAGAATAGCCGCGTATGACAGTTATGCTAGCGGTGCAGCTCTAGCGAACAGGCAGCCTAAAATTGCTAAGTATATTCCATACCTTGGCTTTGGCATTGAGGGCGAACGCGGTGCCCAGGGCTCCGCTGCACGCAGCGCAGTATGACATTAACAGTTGCCTGGAACAAATAACCGATTTAAGGTCACAGCATACATATCATCTCGGAAAGGGATCGTCACCCTATCAACTCGAGCCGTTCAGTATCATTTGTATGAAACTCCCTACTGCAACGCAGACTAATCGGAATCGTAACGTAATCGCCTCACCTCGGGACAAGCTCGCGAACCGCGGTGCGGTGCGTGGTCGGCTTGCAGTTCCCGCGCTTGCGCCTATCCGTACCCTAGCTTACGTCTTTTCATCCACGCCCCTCCCGCGGCCGGCGTTACCGAACAACCGTACGGTCGGCGAGCCGTAAGCGCGGCGTCGCCTAGCCGTAGCCGAGTCGACGTGCCGGAGCTCCTTATCCGCTTACGTTACGTGGTTATGTTACGTGGACGTCTGTTTGACGGCAAGGGGAAAGGCGAGGCGGTGACGATCTGCTCCTGAAGTGGTATGTGTGCTGTGACCTTTAAAGAGTGACCAAACCGCTGCTCGACGTATACGCTGCGTTTAGAATGCCTGTCCACTGGAGCGGAGCTGTGTAAAATGGACCAATCACATTCCCCGGATTTAAATACCCTTCTTTTGGGCATCACAAAGACGTAGCCTGATTGGTGGCATTTTCTCCGTTCCGCTTCAGTGGACAGGATTACGCGGTGGTGGGTCGCTGCACCTTTTTAACTCTAGCACTACACTACTCGCGAAGTTGGCCGAGGTTGGGCGAATATGATAGTGTGGAGGGGTGCTTCGCTGCGGAAACCCACACTTCGGCGTGCTTAGGGTGAAGCCACGAGCGTAATTTGAGTCGCGTTATTTCGGTCGCGCCATACTTAGTGTGACGTGATACGATGTATGGCGCGACCGAAATTACGTTTGCCTGGCTTCACCCTTAGTAACAGGGATCCTAAGGGTGGCTTGGGTACTCTTAAAATATTAATTAAAATATATAAGTATATAGATAGTTAGCGATTGAGATGCAGAGTGAATGGTAATGCATTTACTTGTTGGAAATAGGCGCCGTTCCCGAGCGGTTCGTGTAGTTCACCAATGCGTTAAATGTTTGATTGATCCACTGCCAAAAAAATGTCGCCGCATTTGTCTTGTAGAATGTGATCATGCCTGGAAAGGAAGAATGGCATTTACAATGATATTATAGAGTTTTATACTCCCATCTATGCATTAAAACCCTTATTGTTAAATTACTACCTATAACAAGTTCGGATAGTATTAGGTAAAGGCGCACAATCCCAATTGTGCATGTTTAATGTAAACTATGGTAGAATAAAGGCTTTTTTTATTTATTTTTTATTTATTTAAATTATCATGAAGACATAAACTTAATTTCTTGATACCGTAAGGGCCAGAGGGTCCGTTGGACTTATTTACGTTACTCTAAGAAACGGCCAAGCCATACTTTTGAAGCCAAGGTGTAGGATTAGTAAACTCAGGGCTTAGGGGTGTGGCGTTCCCAGTGATCTGAAAACTTTTTTACAGCGAAAGCGTTATGAGCATGTGAGTCTTGGCCGCCAATTTTTCATGAAATGTTTTTGGTGGGATTACGATATACAATAATGATGATGTTATCGTGACCTCACGCATCAGTGTTCGAGCTCAATAGCGCGATTTCGGAGAGACTCACAACAATTTGAATCGGACGAACAGTCAGGAGCAGAAGTAGCTAAGCAAAATAATACACTCGTCACATTGATCTGTACAACCCTTATTCTAAAACACATATGAAACGGGTTTACTTACATCGTAGAAGTCGAGTATCGCTCGAAACGTTTCGAATCGGTTCGCGATTCATCAGGAGTGCCGATCAGTCGCGTGGCGGCCAACCTACACTGCCGCTGTAAAACCCTTAGGTATATCTTTTTGATTATGTGGGTAGCGTCTGTGTGCATATAGTTTTGAGCATCTAGCGACGGGGCAACTTCTGCTTCTAACTGTACCACGGGCGTTGCGAGTGTTCTTGTGGTATTTGTAGAGGTAAGGGATTGTACCTACCTAAAAAATATATCAGGTGGTAGAGTACTCACAGCCAGTGATGATCGTGTTCATAGGCGCCTGCGCAGCCATGCGGCCCAGCACGAACATCTTCTCGCCGGTGTCGGGGTGGTACGCGCTGTCGTACAGGTATTTCATCGACCATAGCTTGTCTTCGTCCATTCCGGGCGGCATTTTCTTTGTTTTGCTGTGGAAAGTATTTTGAGATTTATGATTTATGACTGCGTACAAATCTAGAAAGTACTTAATATCGGATTAAGTAACCAGCGTTTACTGGTACCAATACTCGAGGCAAGAAAAAACGTTTAAATTTGTAACTATACAGTGGATCCCGAAAATTCGACCCCTAACGCTCCGGCCACGACTTCGCGGCGGAAAGCAGCTGCAGCGAGTGGCGGCCATAGCTGGGAGCGAGAGGCCCGAAGGGGGTGTCTCGCTCACCGCCGAAGTAGTGGTATGCCCGTAGTTCGGCGCCCCCTGCCTATTGAGGCCATGCTTAAATCTGTCCACAACGATCGGTCGGTGCATTGCCCTCATCCAACGGCGTCCACCGCTCCTAAACAGATCATCGGTCATCTTTGTAGCCTATGTGGTCCCACTGACAACCTAACAACCTTAACCGGGGAACGAAGGGTGTCATGACATACAAATCGGGAAATGTTCTCGAGAACGGCACATCTTTATGACGGGCGCTTCCGGGTAGAGTTGGGTTACTTCCTCGTGAGGCACCTCATTTGTTCTACTCATTTCATTATTTTGTCGCAACACTTTCATTGTGTAAAACTGTCCTACTTCATATTACCTTGCGAGGTACTCACTCATTCACACACTCATTTGACTCATTGTATGCGCCTCACACAACACCTCGCGCCGCGAGTCATGCTTCAAAATGTCCCACTCCCTCATTCATAGGTAGGTACTCCGTCTTTACTCAGTGTATGCGCCACAAAAGTCACGCGCCGCGAGCACCATTTCAAAATGTCCCACACACCTCGTGCCTCAAAAATGTCCCACCGCATTTCACACCGATATCGAGGGAGCTAGTCGCGTATATAGCAAACCAGCGCTATGATTCCGGGAGCTACCTGACCCTAGGAGAGCGTAAACAAAACACAGACAACGTTAGTGGGCCGGAATTCCTCGATTCCGATGTAACTAAATATATTCATACTTACTTATATGTGGTAACGATACTATGGGCCTCATCCAGCTGCGCTGATGTGGCGAGTATGTTGAAGGGGTTGGTCAGCATGAAGAAATGCTTCGCGCGGCCCACGTACGTATTTAGGTCATACCTGGACCCGGTTAGGTCTATGGGTTTGGCCATGCTTTATGCTGAAACACAAAGATGTATTCAATCATGAAAACAAGGTAATAGTTTAGCGGGAACATGTAAATAAAGTCCGATGACAGCACGTAAAAATGAATGTAAGATATTTTATAATTTTTTTATGAATTATTTAATGAAACCATGATCTACAACCCTCTAATATTGTGTGTCAGAATGAAACACATAGAAGTTCTATCTCCCCAATAGCCGCTATTTTATAAGGTTTTTTTGCGCCGCAATTGATAGTAGGTGGGGACGTGGCAGAGCGACTGATAAACGCGTGCTTGGCTACGAACTCGCGCCAATTAGCCCGAACAATAAGGGAAGGTGGAGTCGCCAACCTTAGTGTACGCGCTGGTGCGTCAGCTATTAGCGTCGCACTTGACTCTCGGTGAACCCGTTTTATTTCCGTTTTTCTTCAGCGGCCGTAACATCGGTTTACGTATGAGGATCGAAAAGGACACGGAAAAAGCGGACAGAACTCGCGTCGCCTTCGAAATGTAGTACTGGAGGAAAATATTACAGAGCTCGTGTCAGCGTTTTGCACCAGAGACCATTATTCGTGAACTCTACATAATAACTCGTCTCTCCACCATGTTTTTAGACGGTTTTAGAAGACAATTTGGAACGCATATGGACACAGCATGGTCGATGGGTAGCGTCCAAAGAGCTGAGCACCGCTGAGATCGCCTGCCCAATCCGGCATCCGCTCATCATTGGACACCAAGCTACATAACGCACTCCATGAAGCCAAGAACCATAGGCGTATTTAGCGGGGTGGCCGGGTGGACCGTGCCCACCCCAATATGTTCTAGTGTGGGCACTAGATGTTGGGGTATCGATAGAAATTCATGGCTTCATCTCATAGGCAATGGCCAGGCCCCACCCAGGCCCCGTCTGAAAAATAATCTTAGACGCCAATGTTAAGAACTAATCTAACTGGCGACACACTGTCAGTCACATGATAACCCAGCAATAGGGGAATCACCACCCTCTGCAATGACGAAATCGACTCGGGGATTAGTATTATACATATATACCTATGTGAATACTATTGAACAGTAAAATCAAAATGGGCGTAAGATTTTAATGGGTGTAAAATAAAATTACACTTACTTATGTCCTGTTTGATATGGGCTATGTATTTTCAATTCGAAATTTTGGTTAGTATTTTTCCTGTCTAGTAGGGAATGTATAGGGACATTTTGTTATTATTTTATGTGCTATTTAGGTTCTTTATTGGTTCCTGTTTAAATGCGCCGTGACAAGCGGTAGAAAATGGCGGAAAATCAAATTGTTGAATTTCCATTGTTTACTTTGGCGCTAGTGAAGAAGTCATTATTTTTTTTCGTAGGTATCTGTCATGGAGCTATTATTTAAGACATAGTATATGCTAGGTCCAATGGTCCATGGTATTTGTCATAGAGCTATTTTTTTTCTAGGAATAATGTATGACGTGTAAAATAAATAAAAAATACATAACTATTTTGTAATTCCTGAATATTCGTGACCGGAAGCGACAACTTTCCGAACGTAAAATATTTTTTCGGTTTCACGCAGATATGATTTTCAACCGACTTCAAAAAATTATAGGAACCTCCTCAATTCGATATATGTATTTATTTTTTTACCAAATGTTGTTATAGAGCATATGCTGTGTTTAACCGGAATGTCCAAATTGATTAAATTACACTTTACGTAGAACGTAACTGCTCGAAGTTGCGTCTCTTACCGCACTAGCGTCTCTTGAGCGTCGACGTCCTGCCAACGCCCGCGCGGAAGCGACGCTACGGAAGGTCCACGCAGCGGCGACGCAACGTCCACGGAGCGTCGACGCGACGTCTCTATCGTCTTTCGAACCTGGGCGTCTTTCTAAGCACTTACACATCCTTTCGGACGGGCAGGCAATGCGAGTTCGCGTATTTCCTTTATTTGTCCAAAACCGACCATATGTGGAGGATTTCGTCTATGTTTGCTTATTTGCACGAACAAGACCGGCCGGGATTCGAACCCGGGACCGCCGGCTCAGCAGGCAGGTGTCTACAAACTGCGCCAACCGCGTCGTCTAATTAGCAAGAGTGTCATTCCGTAATAAAACAAAGATAAGTATTTATTTCGTTTTATTTACCTATTATTTACATGGTAACTGATTTCAATACTTAGAGAATACTGGTTTGTATAACAATAATCGACTGTTAGATTCAATGATATTTAAATAAATATAAATAAATTATCCTTATAATTATCGCGTCTAGGATTCGAATGGGAATTGTACTATTTGAACCTAGTTCAGGTTAAAAAGTATATAATTTCGCCGAACTATCATTTGATTCATGATTTCCCAACTTGTATAATAAAAAGATTTATTTTTAATCATAACGTACAATCTGTGAGCTTTACCTTCGAGTTTATGCCTATCCCGCTCGCTTTTATGCGGTGTTGCATGAACCTTAGCGATTTCACTCGAACCCGAAGACTCTAAGGGGCCATTCATTCATTACGTAAATACAATTTTGGCCAACCCCCGCGACCCGCACCGCATGTATATACTGTTATACAGCTATACTGTTAGAAATCGCTAGATAGGGTATGAAATTTTGGGATTTTACAAACCCCTCCCTTACGTAATTAATGAATGGTACCCGGGGTTTTCGATGCCAGAATGATTTAACGCCTACGTCGGCATACTTTTAAATCATTCTTGCATCGAAAACTCCGATCTACGATCCTATGAGAGAATACTCTCATACAACACTTTGAACACCACAGATGAAAATACATACGTATATTTCATTCAGCAGATTTGATTGCCTAGTCACAATTATCTTTTGTGTTAACTAAAAATAGTAATATTGCTTTGCTGATCCGCGATATAACTTAAATTGTCCCATGCATTAAATTGTCCCACCCTCAATGACAGGAGAGTGTGGGACAATTTAATGCATGTATGCATGAAAAAATACGCAAATAAGTATAACGGGTTAGCACAAATTAACTGGCACGTTATTATATCGCGGATCAGCAAAGCAATATTACTAATTTTAGTTAATATGTATATCCGCAAAGTAACGCCTTATTCATTTAATTATCTTTTGTGTTGCCCAAAGTTTGGCTATCTGAGATTTTGCCCATTATGAATCTCAAAGTTTGAAGACGGGCTGACATGGTCGCTAAGGGATCAAGGCCCTTTATTTCAATAAAGATTTTAAAAAATTCGGAAGATTCTCTAAAGGTTCGACTGGGGTATAGTCCGACGAATCAGCTCGGCTGCGTTACTGCGGCGGCGGAGTGAGGCTGTGGATGATGGCGTACGTGAAGTCCTTGGTGGTGGACTGGCCGCCCAGGTCCTTCGTCCTCACCTTGCCGTCCAGCAGCACCCTCGAATAAGATAAGGAAATATGTTTGAAAGAACTGACACTGAACTGACACACTTTAGCTTTGGTTTGTAGGTACAGTACTAATGATAAAAGTAATAATGATTTGATGGAGCATGCTTGCCTAAACTCGGATTTCTAATTCAAGAACAAAAAACTACGACAGATACGTCACTGTCAAAGTTGTCAAAATTTAAATGACATCTGAGTTTCTTAGCTTGTAAATAAAATTATTGCACCAAATGTTTTGAATACCTCAAGTGTCACAAGTACAATCGAGTTCATTTACATCTACACACTTACGAGAGCAAAAATATCTGAACACGACCCTATTGTCAGGAGCATAAAGTCGTGTTCAGATATTTTTGTTCTCGTAAGTGTGTAGATGTCAATGAACTCGACTGTACAATAACCAGATTTTGTACCAAAAATCTCCAATGTTTAAGTTTTTATTATCTCCTCTCGTCTTTACGTAATAATAAATATATCTACTTAATTTTTTTGTTAAAACAGAGAAAGATTACAAATAAATAAATTATAAATTAGTGTCTAAAAAAGAAAAAGGATTTTACTATTGTAAAAATATTTTATTGTAGCGGTAACCTTGTAGTAGTTTTTTTGGTCTTGAATTAGAAATCGTAGTATAGACAGTATTCACTCTACTTCAAAAGACCCAGGGTTTTTCTTGTGTAACTTACTTGTTGATGGCGTTCTTGATCATCTTGGAGTAGGAGTGCAGGTTGACGTGCGCCAACAGGTTGGCGGAGCAGAGCAGCATGGCGCAAGGGTTGGCGATGTTCTTGCCCACGGCGCCGGAGAAGATGTGGCGCGCGCCCTGAGGACGAGGACATGTAGGGATCAATACTTACTGTAAGCGACGGGGGCTGGCACTGGTCGAGAGGAACGAAAGTAAAAGAATTCGGTACACAAAATAGGGGTGCTTAAGTGCATGTACATGCGTGCGTCGTACGGTAGCTGAAGGACAACTAATTGCTATTGGCCGTTAGGCGACACTCACACATGTGCATGCGCTCGCGCATACGTTTATTAAACACATAGAAAACAGCGGCAGGTAAGTATCTATGTAGATATGTAAGTTATATAAAACTAGTGAAAAACAATTATTATTTTTTATTAGACTTTCTTTCAGGTACAGTTCATCGCGTCGTCTACACTTACTATGATTAAAGCTTACAGTTACAATTCCTTTCTTCGTTGATAAGTAAATCGCTTAGAGCACGAAGTAGGCGAATATTTCCATGTTCCTATGCTTACCATTAGGAGGAGATGATGAAGAAGCTACGAGGCTTTTATCTTTGAGTGCATGTAAGTGTAAGTATGCACGGGTGGATAAGTACATTTTTTTTCTGAGCAGTGACCTTGAAATTTTACAAGAAACTAGATTTTCTTGTAAAATATCTTCAATAAACAATGCAACCGTGTGTGTGCGTTTGTTGTTTCACCGGAAGAACAGCGCTGGTCCCCGAGCCAGCATTTATGCTGAGGTGTGACCATTTCGTGACATACACATCAGTCGATTTTACTTTATTTTATTTTGTTTGTATGTGTTATCCATTTTGTGTATATTAACGAATAAATTTTCTTTAATTAATTAATTCAATCAATATTTTATCGAGCGAGCGAAACGACACCGTGTCAGATTGATCTGAAATTCTTTCGACTATAAAAAATAAAAAATATGATCCGCCATCTTAAATATACATTACAAAGGATGCCATTTTTGAAATCTGTATCCCGAAAACCTATAAAAGGACACCCAAGACGCTTTTTTTTTTAAACGAACATTCACACTTAGCCTAGTCTGTAAACCAAAGAACTGACCATATTTTTTTTTAACCTAACAGGTCAAATAAACATTTTTAACGGATTATATCGCATTATATTAATTATTTGAGCCTCCTTGACGTTTCGGTAGCTTTACAGTTACTGTTGCCGAAACACAGTCAGGGAGGCTCAAATAATTATATACGCCATATAATCAGTTTAAATGTGTGACAGTCGCGGCAACCGAAAAAAATACTAACATAGTTTGTGAGCATAATGTATGTTACTAAAAAGATTTGGACTTAGTCGGAAACAAAATATTAGTTTGCTTGTTGAATGTCTCTCAAACCTGTTCGAACACGAAATATTGCATCCATCTTGAAATACAAAATAGACGCCATATCTGAAGTCCGCCATCTTAAAATACAGAATGGATGCCATATTTGTAGTCCGCCATCTTAAAATACAAAATGGATGCCATATGTAAAGGCCGCCATCTTGAAATACTAAATGGATGCCATATTTAAAATCCGCACTTCGTAAATCTAGAAAATAACACCCGTAACGCCTTTTTAAAGGGACGTCCACACTTATTGCGGGCTACAGCCCTAGGGATTGACTAAACTGCCTCACGAACCTGTTCGAACACCGCGCACTCGGGACTGTAGCTAGCGCCAGCGACGACCGGCCCGCTGGCCAGGTTGTCCACGATGTTGCCGTACAGGTTGGGCGTCACCATCCAATGATGATCACTCAAGAATTTACCTACTATTTATCAATTTAGTCCATCTATCGCACTTTCAGATCTACATATCCTAATATACTTCTCAAGATACTGCTTAAAAACGAACGCCATCTTGAAATCAAAAAGGATGCCATATTTAAAGTCCGCCATCTTAAAATACAAAATGGATGCCATATTTGAAATCTGTACCATACAAATCTCCAAAATAACACCCATGACGCCTTTTTCAAGGGATGTCCACACTTATTTCGGGCTACAGACTTAGAAATTTCCTAAACTGTGTCACGAACCTGTTCGAACACCGCGCACTCGGGGCTGTAGCTGGCGCCAGCGACGACTCCGGCGCCGCCGACCAGCCCGCTGGCCAGGTTGTCCACGATGTTGCCGTACAGGTTGGGCGTCACCATCACGTCGAACTGGTTCGGGTTGGACACCATCTGCATCGTGCAGTTGTCCACGATCATTTTCTCGAACTCGATGCGCGGGTATAGCTTCGCCATCTGCAACAAAATTACCAATTATACGGGTACACTAGTGCCTGGTAACTTCGTTCGCGTGGAAGAAAAAGTCATATCCCGCTTTATTTGTTTCTCCGTAGTCGGGAAAAAAGTATCCTATAACCATCTGGGGATGGGAAGATAACTGTACACCAACAATTTTTTAAATCGGTCCAGCGGTGTAGACCTGATGAAAGGACAAAGATTTCTTTGTTTACAGTTTTATACTATTATAGATATGATATTTGTTGATTTCTAACGAATGAGCTCAAATGATACCAGCGATGTCAGTTAATGGGCAACGTACAAACCGATTCGCAGCTCTTGAGGAAGGTACCGTCACACAGCTTTATGATATAGGCCGTCGCGTAGTCGAACGACCTTGACGTACGGTCAGAGTTGATCTTAATGAAGATGTGACTCTTGGTCGTCATTGTTCAATTAATCGTATAACCGTATGGAGTATTAAATGAAAGGCCTATTTTGATACGTTTAAGGCGGGTGCCGTGGCCTAGCCTCATGATGGTATTGTGCACGGCGGTGACAATTTTGATCACGTAGTCGAAAGGCCTTAGCGTTCAGTCAGACTTGACCTTAACGACCTTGTGACTCTGGGGTAACATTGCTCAATCTTATAATCGTGCTTTATTTGATGTCTTTAATTTGAGGTTTTTAAATTGCTGTACCCATATAGGTAATAAGTCCAAACTGGGTCTTATTCATTTGTAGAATTATTTTTCGTCGAATGTTTAATTTCGCCGAATAATCAATGCGCAGAAAGCAGTTTTCTTTGCAAACGTTAACTATTTGACATAGTTATAAAGCAAACGAAACGACCTTCTTGCGGCTCATCTTGACCGCGTAGTCGAACGACCTTGGCGTACGGTCAGATTTGACCTTAATGACGTTGTGACTTTTGGTCGACATAGCTCAATTCATCTTATAACTGTATCAAGGCCTATTTTGATACATACCGACTCGCAGCTCTTAAGGAAGGTGCCGTCGCCAAGCTTCATGATGTTGGCCTTGTGCACGGCGGTGACCTTCTTGCGGCCCATCTTGACCGCGTAGTCGAACGCGAACTTGGCGATGCGGTCGGACTTGACAGCGGTGATGATTTTAAGGCACTCGACCACTCCTGAAAAATAGGAATTTTGGATTAAGTAAGGACAATATTTTCAAGACACTTTTGTCATTAGTTCTTCGATAAAGCCGTGAATTTCGGTAGCTTGTGTTGGGCAACCTCTTTTGAATTGCAATAACGTTACATTCGACATTATAAGACAATATATTAGACCATAAAGACACGATGGACAGATGGTGACTCACCCGTGTCATGTTCCAATTGTTCCAAAGCAGAGTACTCTCCCTCGGTCTGCTCTCGGATGATGATGCAGTCGACGTCCTTGTGGCGACAGTTGACGTCCGGCACCGAACTGACGTGGCTTGACGTTCTCTACTTACCAGGTACGGACTCATGTTCCAAAGCAGAGTACTCTCCCTCGGTCTGCTCTCGGATGATGATACAGTCGACGTCCTTGTGGCGACAGTTGACGTCCGGCACCGAACTGACGTGGCTTGACGTTCTGTACTTACCAGGTACGGACTCATGTTCCAAAGCAGAGTACTCTCCCTCGGTCTGCTCTCGGATGATGATGCAGTCGACGTCCTTGTGGCGGCAGTTGACGTCCGGCACCGAACTGACGTGGTTTGACGTTCTCTACTTACCAGGTACGGACTCGTGTTCTAAAGCAGAGTACTCTCCCTCGGTCTGCTCTCAGATGATGATGCAATCGACGTCCTTGTGACGGCAGTTGACGTTCGGCAACGACTTGACGTTCTCTTTACTTACCAGGTACGGACTCGTGTTCCAAAGCAGAGTACTCTCCCTCGGTCTGCTCTCGGATGATGATGCAGTCGACGTCCTTGTGGCGGCAGTTGACGTTCGGCAACGACTTGACGTTCTCTACTTACCAGGTACGGACTCGTGTTCCAAAGCAGAGTACTCTCCCTCGGTCTGCTCTCGGATGATGATGCAGTCGACGTCCTTGTGGCGGCAGTTGACGTTCGGCAACGACTTGACGTGCACGACGTTGGCGTACAGGTCGAGAGCGTTGCGGAGCTTCATGTTCAGGGTCTGGAGCTCGCCGGTGTGGGAGAAGTCGGGCGTTGCTAGGATACCCTGCGGAAAAAGCAATTTATAAATTACTGAAACAAGCTTTTAATTTAATAATACAATTGTAACAATTGTACGGTTTTCATGACATGACTTAATTCAATCATTTTATTCTTCCGTTTTCACGGGTGGACAAAGAAACGTTTATCGTCGACTGTACTATAATACAATTACAAAACATCAATGTGTCGATACTAATGTAACAAGTCCAATTTGGATGAGACTGTTCAATTTTTATTAAAGCAGTAACGTAACCCGCGCTTAAAGCATACATTAAAAAAAAAACGGTTCTATATAAACATTTGGACGGGACTGTGCTAAGCAGTTCGGATCTCCTAGTTAACCTTCGGCCCACATCAGATCAGCTAATTGATACCACTAAAAACAATCTTTACCTTAATGCAGATCTTGTTGCGCGCAATGGAGTTGACAACATCCTCGAGAGGCGCGCTGAGCGTGGGGTTCACCTCGGAGAAGAAGAAAGACTCGAAGTCCACTGGGATTCCGGCCGCCTGTACAGACAATAAGCATTATTTAAATAAAGCAATGTAAACAATTTATTGTATATATTTGATTGCCAACCTAACATTATACGTTTTATCGGCCTTATTCATATTTATTAAATTCCTGAATATAAAATGAAATTACCTATTTTAGAGAATATCATTATTAAGGAAATCAATTACAATAGTTTTTCATTCTAAAAGAATGAAGATGACAAGTAATTCAGCTTAGAAAATCAGACAATCATTGAGGTTTACTAAAAAAAAAAATACTGCAGTTTTTAATTTGGCTGAATAGTTGGGAAACCGACTATTCGGCAATACCATGTCGTACATTAGTCTGCATAAAATACAGATTCTCTACAGCTGTTCCGATATACACAGTGTGACTCGTAGCCTTCCACCACCATGTAATATGTATATATAGTCAGCACATATGCTTATCCATTGATTTCCTTAAAAAGTCACTTAAAATTACTAGTCGAAAATTACATTCCAAATTAGTTGAAAAGTAAATCTAGAATTACCTTAAAAACTTCCTGCACAGAGTAGACGAGCTCGGGGCCGACGCCATCTCCGGGGATCAGGGTGCACTTGATACGTCCCTCTTTGCTCTATATAAACATACTGCATTAGAAATCCATCTAGAGCTTTGTCCACACTTGTATCATTACGCCGCATCGTATATCCATCGGATAGCTGACGCATTTCATGATCGTCAGTGTAGACAACAAACATCCTACAATTTAATTTGATAAAAAAAAAAACTGTAGTAAACATCTACTCAAGACTTAGTATTTTTTTTAAAGTAATATAATATGTTTTGTTTTAATTTAATTAATAAAACCTCTCCCACCACGGCTCGTCACCGAGGGAGAAAATGACCATCACCCCCTAGCATAGAAGCTGGAGGAGGCTCTTGCCAAAAGGCACGCTGAATTGTACCGATCTACAAATTATCAAATAATCCAATCTCAAATTCCAATTCAGAATTAAGGGGCTTATTATAATATGTTTTGTTTCAGTGTTCAGAAAAGGAACAGAAAATCTGGTATTCTCAAATAAAAAAGATAGCTGGTGGTAAAAGATAAACAAAGGAAAAAAGTAAAGAAATAAGTTATTAAACCGAAAATTTACTTACGGTGACACCAATATTCTAAATCTAGGATCTAAATAATAATCAAGAGGACAGCACAGAGGGCATATATGCAATGGGATTCATGCTATATATGTGACAACACATAATACCTACCACATTAAATTGACTGACACATCTTATCATGCTACAATTATGTTAAAATACCACATTATAATAGCCATTCTATTCTAATACATTTGTTTTTAAATTTAGAATGGATATGAATTCTGTGTGTCCAATTATAAATCATGCCCAGGTATGCTCATGAAAAACCTTTAGTGTTGCCATGTGTAATTTTTTTTATTTTCCGAATTAAATAGAATGGCTGGTGATAACAATTAAATTATGTGCAACATGCAACAGAGGACAATAACCTTACGCTTCATTCAGAAGAACCTGTAGATCTAAGGAATAAACTCAAAGAATTAAAATAACAGAAAGTCTCAAGAAAGTGTTCTGATTTGTGTGCAATTTGGTTGCCAATTTAATGTGTAATCATTTTGATATCTAATAATTTTGATGCCAATTGCTATAAGTTTGTAATTTTATATAATTAATCTAATTACGAGAGTAATGAAGCAGGATATATAGAAGTTCCGGGACATGTGTGAGAGGTCAAGTAGCTTATCAGTAAGTTGACAATAGCTTAACCACATGATGCTATACATACAATAACTTTATAGTTTTGATTTATCTAATGTTTCATTTTTAAGCCCGTGAATAAAGTAATTAAACAATTGTGCAACATACAATTTTAATTTACAAATAAAGATATAAATAGAATAATCATTCAACACAGTAATTGATCATCCTCGACTAAATAAAAACAAAATTAAAGTTTTTAACATAAATGTTGATCAATTAAAAAAAAAATACCGAGTTCTCAGAGTAAATAAGAAATTGAAAAAAAAGAGTTTTCCTGCTTCATTGCTCACTAGGTTCTTAATATTTGGTATTAGTAGGTACAGTTAGTTCTCACCACAGGCAGGGAGCTGATGGAATGTGGCGCGAAACATACGTTTTTGTCCGAGTTTACCGCACTCGTCGTGTGGAGACCCTTCCCAGCCAGCTGGGACCCCTGAAACGACCAGAATTTACATCACTACTCGTATCACGTGCTGCAGATGCTGATGTATCAAATTATACGCGACATTGAAGATATCATACTACAACGTAAATTGAGCGTCGTAGACACATAGTTATACAGAAATAGTGCATAATTACTATAAAAATACGTTACGAAACACATTGTTTCGCGTACATAAGTAGTATAGCCAAATATTGTACAAGACATTGGATGTTAAAGACATACCTGAACCAGGGTTCGAATTATATTTCTGCTAATAAGGGACATAGTTTACCGCAGTTAAAACCTTACAAAAGGCTATTTTTGAGGAAAATGTATTTTTGGAACGTCTTTGCTCGCCAAAGACGTAACTTCGAGGAGTTACGTTTTACGTAAAGTGACAGTTGCATCCTTGCCAGTGAAAATTGAGCATAATATGTATCACTTGATATTTAAGTGTGAATACAAATAATAATTAGGTTAATGATACTTTATAAAACATACTAAATATCGTGTTTATGTAACATTTTTGAGGGACGCTAACATAAAATTTCAAATATGGTTATTAATATTACTACAGAATACATCATACATCACTGCGTGGAACTGAACAAACTTGTACGTTCGGAAACGTGTTACTTGTTGACGTATTTAAAGATCTTTGAATGCTATTTAATTTATTTATTCCATACATTAATGCACAATTTCATAATTTTCATAAGATGAAAACTATTCGTTATGCATAAAATAATAAATATTTAAAGTAATGTTATGTAATATTGACATCTATACTAGCGCCAAAGTAAACAATGGAACTTCATATAACGAATTGATTTTCCGTCATTTTTCAAGCGCTTGTCACGGCGCAACATTTAAACAGGTACTACTGTAAAACCTAAATATACGTAAAATAATTAACAAAATGTACCTGTACATCTCATACTAGACAGGATAGAAATACTATTTAAAATTACGCACTGGAAATATCGAGCTTAAAATCAAACAAGACATAAAGGTAAGTGTAATTTAAATTTTTATCCAAAATAAATCTTTACACCTATCCCTATATTGATTTTACTTTTAACATAGGTATTGCATAACACGCATAAATAAAATGTTGCGGCATTTTGTCAGAATTTTGTAAGCAATATCGATCGTAAATTTCGTGTGCCGGTGTTACGCTGGCTGAAGAAAAGCTACAGATAAGAGGGTGCGGGTCACGGCTTCATTGATAAACTATCTTATTGTTATTTAGATGGCCGTAATGATCGTTGATAACCTATTATTATGGATATAATATTGTCATAAGTAATTTATATTTTTACAAAGTCGTGAATTAACTTCACGCACGAATAAAAGTAGATATTTTAACTCTCCAATAAAATTTTGTGTATATTATCACACGTAACCCGAGCTAAATTTAAGGCACTATCTTTGAGATATATTTTTTTATTCACAACAAATCCAAAAATGGCACTATTTTAATGAAATACATTTTAAAAACCATTAGATACAAACTTTAAAAGTATTTTTCTTAATTGCTGAGCAAGAGAATTTACAGCATACCTATTATAGTTTTTATTCTTTAAACCGGTCTCAAAACTTACTCAGATTTTGGGTTAGCAGGGTAGTAAATGTATTGTATTCGTTATATTAGGTAATGGTCGTAAATAAAATCACTGGTAATAAGAAAATCATTTCTTACCAATCTTATCATATCCAAAAAGTCTATAATACGCGTATCTTTTGCAATCACGCTTATATTTATAGTAACTTTATTTTATTGAGCACTTACATTTTCAATTGCACTTGATGACTTGTGATTGAAAGCGAATGATTCGTATTTTTTTTACTTTTGACATAAACATTAAATATCGCTGGCCCAATATTACAGGGTTCTTTGTTACATTTTCAGGGCAGTTAAAACTAGACTTAATGTCATTATGACGATATTCAAATTTGAACTCTTCAAAAGTCAAACATAGAACCCTGTAATATTGAGCCAGCGATATGTCTCTTGAAGTTTTGACTACATAGAATAACACACAACAGCCAACAGCAGTTGCACACAACTCTTTCATAAAAACATATCTATTGTGTGTGTTATTCGGACATTTGTGGTTATTTTTTCGTACATAGGTTTACCTAAAAAATAAAAATAAATAATATAAATATTAAGGGACAACCTTACATAAATCTATCTAGTCCCAAAATACGCAACGCTGTACAAGCGTTGCGTATTTTGGGACTAGATAAGGGTACTAGACGACGATATACATAATATAAATATTACATAGGTATTATATAGATAACATCCATGACCCAGGAACAAATATTCGAGTTTATCACACAAATAATTACCCCGGCCGGGATTCGAACCTTGGACCGCCGGCTCAGTAGGCAGGTGTACTACAAACTGCGCCAAGCGCGTCGTCATAACCTAATTGGTTCCTCTGAAGTAAGCCGCAGACAAACGGATAGACAGACAGACATAACGAAAATAATAAGAGCTCCTTTTGACTAATGCGATGACATCATGAAACCAGAAATAGGATAGGATATTATGGTAGACTTAAACGTTTGTTTTTTTTAACAGTCTCATTAAAATATCGCTTTGCTTTGTAATTAGTAATGAATGTTTCATTAGCTAGATATCGTAAGGGCAGAGGGCACTGTCATTGTTAGTTGTATTTTTGGATATTATTTAATCTACTGCTAAAAATTACATTCTAGGGCTTGCAATACCGTGATTTTTTCATACACATTATTTAAAACTTTTGCGAATCTTAACAATAATCTGAGATCTGAGGTTATCTTCATGAAACTCGTTAAACAAGAAATCTGATCAAATCCGTATCAGCACCTAACTAATTTTGAAACATGTTACAGTAGGTAAATTGTGGAAATTTTTGCTATATAAGTTGGGGCAATGTTGGCCGATGAGAGCGAAATGTTCCTTTTTGAAGGGTGACCACACTGGAAGACGAAATTTAACGTCGAAAGTTGAAAATTGATCAAGGATACCTCAAATTTGTAAACTTAATCGTCTGTGACAGACGGCACGAACTGAAAAATATCATATCTTGCTCTACTTCCAAATGTGTTTGGTAAACATGAGATATCTTGATACTGACGTCGTATGCTAGTAGGTAGTAATTGTATGGGCTGAATCAACTCGATCGCTTCGCGATCTCGTTGATTCAGCCCATACAATTACCTGTAGCGACAACAGCGTGCCGAATTTGACACGGCAGGTTGTAAGTACTCATACTTTACTCGATTGCTAGCCGATCTCTTGTTGATGCAGCGCATACAATTACTTTTGTGGCGGCGCGACAGCGTTACCGGCTGTATCTATGATTCATGTTTCAGATCGCATAGGAACCCGACCGTATCAAACCATTTTAGAACGTTGTTATTATGTGCCAAACGAGTCAATAGTGATATTTATATCAATGTTGTTACAGAGATGTGTCAACTTTCGAATTACAAGACGTGAATTTAACTGGACTATGAAACGAAAATTATTGTACTAGGTATTTTGAATAATTTTGCCGCTTTACATTATTTTTCTCGATTTAATTTAGAAACGGAATCTGAAAGCCCCCAAACTACAGATTTGCTCGCAATCCCCTGTCGCATGACAAGCTTCTTGAGCGTTACAAGCATAAGACGTTGGCAAGCAGGCGTAATGCGGGGGAATAGTTGTATACAATACATGCGCAGGCCACAGGCGGCAGGCAGTTCCTTCACATAGAGCGCAAACCAAGCCTCTATACGAGGCCCCGATGGCTGCGGCCAATGCGCCGGGCTCCGACCGCCGACACTTGTTTATTAAATAAAAGTCGTCTGTACTAACTGAAATTCTGAAATTACACTGAAGAAAAAAAAGATGTCTGATCCAAGAAAATATTACATAACAAAACCAATAAACTCTTCAATAGAGATTTTATATACTTCATCCGAATTATACTCTCGATCTAAACGATGCGTGTGTTGAAGAAAACTAAAAAATCTCTATTGAAGACTTTTCAGCTTCGTTATATATGAAACGATATCAAAAGAAAATAATGCGACTTTTTTTTCGGTGTAGTTTCACTCGTAAATCGTTATTAATTATGGATAATTTTCAGAATGAGAGTTCATGTTAGCTAGTTAGCATGATTATTCAAGTATAGAAAATCTGAGCTCCAATGGCAAATATTCGAGTCAAGTAAATCTTGAAGTCATCTCAGTTTTTGGGTTTCCGCGCCCAAAGGGTGACAAATGGAGTCCTATTAATATAGCACCACCGTCCGCCAGTTTGTCTATCACAGGCAGTACATACTTCGCCTGTATATTATTGCTTAAAAAAAATGTATTAAATAAAAAAAATACTTAGGCGGGATCCGCATACCAGAAATGCTTTATTCAAAAGTATTGCTCTGTGATAACGAAACCCTTCGCGCGCAAGTTCGCCTCGTTCTTGAATTATTAACCCTTAAATGCATGGTGTAAGATGCAGCTTACATAAATAAAAATGAATTACTGGTTGAAAACTAGAAACATTTATTTGAAATAACATAATATTTTATAATGTTGTGTTTTTTTAATTCATGCATTTAAGGGTTAAAACATATGCCCATAGGTCTGGATAACCCTTATAATTACACAACTTTACAATATGCAACGAACATTTGCTCATTATTACAAATCTATAAGGTATCCCAACAAATCAAATTGTCAAATAAAATAATTATATGTGTTTTTCGGCCCAGTAGTCTAAATAACAGCGCATGAGTCGGTGGAGAGTACATGCTGCTTCCTTTTAAGATTTGCGTATCGATTTTCATGTTACAAGGCGCTTTTGCACCTAACGCATTTCTTTTATGGAACGTAAAGGTGTGTTTATGATGAAGTCATAACTAAGAACAGTCGAAGTATTTATTGATTACTTGCATAAGGACTAAAGTTGTTTAGCTGTTTTCTTGTTTTAATTGTGCTGTCATCTAAGATTATCTTACTTACCATTGTAATCGCGACTTAATAATATCGTGCAATAAAAAGGACAGCCGCCGATTTGCGCACATTATTTTTCGCAAACCGGGACTCCGACTGCACAGTCCGCTTCAGAGTTCGTGATTTTTAATAAAAATAAAATAAGCCTTCTTCGTTCGCTCCAGCCGAGCAAAAGTTACACGGAACTTGCCTACAACAAGGAAACATGTAAGTGTATGTACCTATATAATACTTAATCGCTGGCAAGCCCATTTTGAATTTTTTTGCCAATTTTCTTAAAAAGTAAAATCAGTTCTGGCTTACCCAGAGATTTACTCGTAGTTTCACATTACGCCGCTATCTGTTAAATAAATACTCGGTCAGTTTATAGTATTTTTTTGTTTACGGTGTTTCAAATTTCGTTTTTTTCTAGGCCTGGTTGGTCGCTTAATCCATTTTGGGAGGACGAGCTGGACGATTCCTCGAGGGCGATTGAGGAGTCCTCCGTTCAATCAACGCCTTCGACATCGAAGAAAGCGCCTGAGAAAAAGCCTGCGAAGAAACGCGCGCCCAAAAAAGCCAAGTCGACGACAGCCGCCCAAGTGAAGGAGCCGTCGGCGCCGGATAGCTGCTCGGAATCCGAAGACGATGTTATCGCGCTTACTCAGCCGCAGCCAGTGAAGCGTAAACGTCCTGCGCAGGTGTTAGATTCTGAGGTATGTACCTAGCTCACCTAGATTTATAATTTATTTATTTACGCGATTTCCTAGACTATGGTTGGATATCAGATGGATGACGTCCTTGTTGGCTATTGTCGACCGAAGTGTTTTAAAAAGAAGGAGGTTCTATGTTTGACTGTATATGATGAACATTCTAGCTACATAATTATTATTTCGCAACTGTTGGTAAATTTTCTTTATTAGCTCTTGTCTGTCGGGATATCCAATTAAATTACATTCAGTTATCTCATCTCTAATAATAATTTATATTAGCATCTCACGCGATTAACTTCGCATGCGAAATAAACGCATATCTTATTGTTTATGTGTGTCATATCCCAATTTCTACCAATTGTAGGCGCACAATATTTTCGATTATACTGACGGATTTTTCTGTTTGTTCTTGATTGGAAATAATTGACTACTAGAAGTGCAGTGCTTCTTAGCATTAGCACAGGTATCAAATACTGAAAAAGAGGCGCCAACATTTTTTTTGTGTGCTGAAATTTACTGAAGAAATATATGTATTTTAATTCTTTCTTTTTTTCACAGGACGAGACACAACCTGAAAAGGTCCAAAAGCCGGTGCGGGCGGCGACGTTGAGAAGTTTTTTGACTCAACGCGGAGCATCAGGATTTACGACTCAAAGGGATCCCACCAAGACAGGAGAATACTTCATCGAACTCCGCGTTTATAACAGCCGCGAAGCGGAACGGTTGCCGGCGGAAGAGCGCTGGAAAAACGCTCTTACCACATTGAAGGTGGCTGCCGACGCCAATACACCGCTGTTTAGAGCGGTCTCGAAGTTGATTCAGGTCGGCAAAGAAGACTTCGCTAAAATTCAACCGATTATGTATCCAAGTCCTCAGTAACTCTATTAAGATTCCTAATTTACCTAACCACTATACTCGACATTATTAGTATGCCCTATCTATATTATTCTCACATATAATCATTTTGTAGGTAACCCTAACTATAAAATTATAATAATTGTATTATTCGTTTCACGTGTTTTTATTCACAGTATATAACCCGATAAATGAAATAAGGAAATAAGGAAATAAGGAAATAATGAAATAATGAAATGATGAAATAATGAAATTATGAAATAATTAATTAATTGAATAACGCCGTAAGAAATACGCAATAAATAGTAGTTTTTTTTTTCCTTCATATATTGCCAATAAAAAAGAGTAATTAAAAGAAATCATGTTTTGTAACGAGTGCAAAGTTCATGTTTCTAACTTTACGTCACATAAAAAGAGCAACCTTCATAAATCAAACTGTCTGATAAACACCAAGTTTGACAATGTACAAGTCATAGCTACTGCATTTAAAAATAGAATTAAAAGTTATAGAGTACAGTCAACAGCAAATAATGTGCATTTAGCTCCGGAACAGTTCTTAAATAATATTTCAACGTCAGTATTTGAACTAATTAAAATGTCGCTAGAAAAACATATCGCGTTGAAAGTAAATGTTGAACTCTTTGTTTCATACACACAGCCTAAAAATAATGAAAAGGCTATGAAGTCGTTTAATACTCAGTACGCCCAAATTTTTCGGAATACTGATATTTCGTCGCTGTATTCTAGTTATGCGGATAACCTTATAACCAAGTGCGCAGAGTTCGAACTTTCCGAATCAGGCTGGACTATTGATTCAATTAGTCATTTGGAAATAAATATAAATAAATACAACCCTTTAAGGGCGGGTACGTATGTCAGTTTGCCGGCTGAAATTCGCAATACTAAATCATGTTTGAACATACAAAACAAAGACGATTATTGTTTTTTATGGAGTGTCGTTGCGCATATGTATCCAGCAAGTTGCAATCCAAGTAGAGTTTCTTCATATCCTCATTTTAGAAATGTTCTCAATATTAAAGGCATGTCTTTTCCACCAACCTTAGAAGACTTAAAAATTTTTGAAAAAAATAATTCCGATATATCAATTAATGTCTATGGTTTGGAAAAAAAAAATACTGTGACGGGACCTCTATATAAGACATTGAAACATAAGTTGACACACGTTAACTTGTTACTTATTGAACAAAATGGAAAATCGCATTTCTGTTTAATAAAAAGTATTGAAAAGCTTGTTCGCGGACAATTGACTAAACATACATCTAAAATTCATTTATGTGAGGAGTGCTTCATTTATTTTGATACTGAACAAAAACTTTATTCCCATAATTGCGCTAGAGTAAAAACAATTTTACCTGAACCTAACAGTACGCTGGCATTCAGTCATTTTGAAAGGACTCAAAGAATACCTATCGTAATTTATGGAGATTTCGAAAGTTTGCTTCTAGAATATTCCGATAAAAGTAAGTCCAATCACATTGAAAATCTACAGGTACATGAAGCGACTTGCTTTGCTTACTATATATGTTGTCAATCTAAACCAGAACTAAATGAATACGTATCATATCGCGGTCCTAATTGTGCCCAGAAATTTGTAGAAACCATTTCCAAAGATGTACAGAAATTGCATCAGTTATTATCAGTTAACTGTGAAATGTTACCTTTATCTGATGAGGAAAATCACGCGCTAAAAAATGCCACGACTTGTCACATTTGCGGAGATCCTTTTAAAATTGGCGAGCCTATCATAGCTGATCATGACCATTTTAGCGGTAAATATCGAGGCCCTAGCCACAATTCTTGTAATTTAAACGCAAAATCCTGCGAGTTTATACCTATACTGTTTCATAATTTTTCCGGTTATGATTGTCATTTATTTATTACGGAACTATCGAATACTATTGGCCGCATAAATTTAATTCCCAAAACAAAAGAAAAATACATATCAGTTACTAAATTTATACCAATAGATGGTCAAAAACCAGCGCAAATGAAATTTATCGACTCATTTAATTTTTTGAATTCTGGTTTAGAAGAATTGGCTAAAACATTACACCCTAACGACTTTAAAAACCTCAAACAATTTTATACTAATCCTTTACACTTTGAATTACTTCGCAAAAAAGGAATTTATTGCTATGACTACATAGACTCGTGGGATCGATACAACGAAACTGAACTGCCAGATCGAGAGTATTTTTACAATAAACTAACTGGTGAAAATATTGCAGACGATGACTACGAACATGCAAAGTCGGTGTGGAGTGAATTTAATATACAAAATTTGGGTGAATATACTGATTTATACCTTAAATGTGATGTGTTATTGTTGTGCGATATTTTTGAAAAATTCAGATGTATGAGTTTAACTTATTATAATTTAGACCCGTGTTATTATGTTTCAAGTCCGGCTTTGAGCTGGGACGCGATGTTGCTGTATACAAAAATTCAGTTGGATTTAATATCTGATGTTGAAATGTACCAAATGATAGAAAAGGGCATTCGAGGTGGTCTTGCTCAGTGCTCGTTACGACATGCTAAGGCAAATAATAAATATTTGTCAGATTACAATGCCAATGAAACAAGCTCATATTTAATATACTTAGATTGCGTCAATTTATACGGTTTTGCTATGTTACAAAATCTTCCAACAAATAGTTTCGAGTTTTTGAAAGATGAGGATATAGAAAATTTTAATGTTGAAAGTGTCAGTCGCGACAATCCTCAGGGATACATACTAGAAGTAGATCTTGAATACCCCTCCAAATTACATGATGATCATTCAGATTTACCATTTGCGCCAGAGAATTGTGTACCTCCAAGTAAAACAAGTCGTAAACTGATAGCAAATTTGCATAATAAATATAAATATGTCATACATTACGAGCATTTAAAAGAATGTTTGAATAATGGTTTAAAATTATTGAAAATTCATCGCATTTTAGCTTTCAACCAATCAAAATTTTTGGAGCCTTACATAACATTAAATACAGAATTAAGACAAAATGCTAAGTGCGACTTTGAAAAAAATTTTTTTAAAAAACAGGTGAATAGCATCTATGGAAAAACTATTCAAAACAAAAGAAATCAAGTAGACGTTAAGTTGGTTAATGTTTGGAAAGATGTTTCAAATAAAACGAACAAACTATGCGGTGCGGAAAAATACATTAGCGCTCCCAATTTCAAAAGTTTGTCAATTTTCTCGGAAAACCTTGTAGCCATTCAAATGCGACAATCTAGATTAATTTTAGATATGCCTATTTTTATCGGATTTACTGTACTAGAGCTAGCTAAAAAGCACTTGTACCAATTTCATTACTCTGTCATGAAAACAAGGTATCAACAAAATATTCGCCTGTGTTACACTGACACCGATAGTCTTTTGTATTTAGTCAATACTGCTAACTTTTATGATGATATGAAAGAAATGCTTCCATACTTTGACACAAGTAATTTTGAGGCTACTAATATTTACAAGATGCCGATAGCAAATATGAAAATTCCTGGTTATTTCAAAGATGAAATGGGTGGTGTAGTTATATCAGAGTTCGTCGGATTACGAGCTAAGTTATACTGTATTAACACTGAGACAGCGTCTATAAAAAAAGCAAAAGGGGTAAAAAAATGTGTGACGAAAAAACTCGAGATGAAGAAATATAAAAGATGCTTGTATAATGGCGAGGAATTGCGAGACAATATGTGTATTATTAAATCAAAAAACCATAAAATGTTTACTCAGAAATGGAATAAATTGGTGTTAAGCAAGAATGATGATAAAAGGCAATTAATAGAAGGCTCAGTTTCAACTTTACCTTGGGGTCACTATAGCAATATGGTATAATAAGATTAGTCGATAAGATTTATATGTTAACTATATTTTTACAGCACCTACTTAAATAATAAAAATGTGTAACACTAATTAATTATTTTGTTTTTCAATAAATTATATTATGAATTAGAACTTTTTTTTGTTTGATCACCATTTCCCTTTGTCTTGCTATTGTAAATAGGGTAGGTCAATACCAGTAGTGGTCTTTGGAAGAGTTTACAACTTTATAATAAAAAGCCACAATTAATGTATACGAATAGGTATGTATTCACAAAATGAAAAAAATATTTCACATGGTTCTATTTTACAATTTGAAACTATCACAATCACTTATTTTTTTCACAATTTTTCTTATTAAGCTTTCTGCGCCGTCCAAAATTTCGTCATAATTGTCCTCAACCACATATTGTGCGCTTACACAAACATCATCACCAATATTTCTCCGCTTGACTCCAGGAACAAGTTCATAAATATTAATTTTAATCAAATGATGTGCCTTTTCTTTTCCTTTTTTAGATACATAAGATAAATTGTGTGAATTTTCGGCTTGCGACTTTTTAATTGTTTTCTTTTTCGGTTTATTCTTCAAAAAGCGGCATTTCGTCTCATCAGGCAGTTTGGTTTTCTGATGCTGGACTCTGCATAGATCTTCTATGTCTTGAGTATTATAAAATAAGTCATCAACGAGACGGCTATCAATATCGACGCTTTCGCTGTTTTCTTGGGAGTCTAAGTTTAGCAGGTGTGACATTTTCTGCAATGAGATAATTGGAATTTTAAATATAATAAAATATTCGGCCATATAACAATAGATACCTTTTGGACATAAAAATGCGGATGAACAATATATTTTAACAATACATTCGTAAATGAACTCACTTGAATTATGAGAAATTTCTGAATCACGAGTAATTTCTTCGACGACCACTGCAGAAATGGCAGCATCTTAGTATTAATTTTAAACACGAAATGTCATTTACCCATAAACGTGTCAGCTGACTTGGTGATATATAATACCTACGTCGCGGTCTTAATATATTACATCATCAAATAACATAATTAGGTACTAGGTATATAAGGACTTGTAATATTTTGATTCACCTCATACTTCATCATGAGGTTTGTTAAGCAAGCTGAAACATTAGAGGTGAATACTATAAATGTGGAAAAAAATGCACTAATAGTAAAGCATAGCGCTCTATTACCTAATACAATTCGCTGCATAATATGCGGCCCTTCTAACTGCGGTAAAACTAACGTTATGCTGAATTTATTGTTACATGAAAATGGATTAAAGTTTAAACACATTTATTTGTACTCAAAGACGGCTTTCCAACCAAAATATCTCTTCTTGAAACAAGTTATGCAAAATATACCAGGATCGAATTTTTATTTATTTAATGAAAGTAAAGAAGTCATTCATCCCAATGATGCTTTAACAAACTCCGTCATGATTTTTGATGATGTAGCGTGTGAAAATCAGATTAATATTAGAAATTATTTTGCTATGGGAAGACATAGGCAAATAGACTGTTTTTATTTATCCCAAACTTATTCCAAAGTACCAAAACAATTACTAAGAGACAATGCCAATCTTCTGATTATTTTTAAGCAAGATGATACCAATTTAAAACATATATACAATGAGCACATAAACACAGACATAGATTGGCAAAAATTTAAAGACCTTTGTTGTACTATATGGAAAAATCAATTTAACTTTTTATTACTAAATAAAGATTGCGCAATTGATAAAGGAAGATACAGACTAGGTTTTGATACATTTATTTATTTTTGAATTTAGTACATATACTAGTTTCATTTGGAAAAGTACTCACTTTAACTTCTGCGGCCGGATATAACACACAATAATTTGAAGTTACCAAAAAATGGAGGCCGATCTAAAGAAACAATTGATAACATCCGCAAATTGCATAAAAAAGAAAATTAGAATGATGAAGGATGAAGAAGATGCTGCTAACGTAAAATTAAAGAAAGTATTCAAGCCTATTACGGATTCTCTGGAGACATTGGGAAAAGCAAATGATGAAAAAAACCCCAGTTTATATATAACAAATTTAAAAAACGATTGCGAAACGCCTATGGACGATGACTTATCCGCAGGATATGAAAAATTCAAAGATCGCCTTGAAACTGATTCAAGCAAGCATTCAGAGTATTACGATGAAAAATTCAAAGACCACCTTGAAACTGATTCAAGCAAGCATTCAGAGTATTACGATTTTGACAATGATGTCAAAAATTCTAAAAATAATGTTAATGACACATTAATATCTCTTAAGAAAGAAGATGTGCTAGACATTTATGATAACATTAATGTTCCGTTTGGTATTCGTAGTGAAAATAAGAAACTCATGATGGGAAATTCTGCTGTCACTTTATCCTTAAAAAATAAAGATTCGAAAGAAAAACAATATATGCTTACAATCAATAACCGAAATTACGAAATGACTAGAGGTTTAAAAGAACTTTTAATTCGAAATAAGCCTGATCTTGAGATAGTAACCGAAAAAGACAAGATTATTTACAAAAACTTGCTTATTATTACCAGCGCCCACAGGCGAGATTTCCATCCCAACGGACAGTTGAAAGGAGACAAAGGATTAAAATACAGCCAGATCGTTAAACCTTTATTCACGGAGGCTAAGCAGGATTTTCCCGAAAAATTGCCTGATCTTAAAATTGGCGGTTCTTTGCCTAAATTAAAAAAATATAAGAAAGCAACGGACTATATTTATTGGGATGATCCAAATGAATTAATAGAGAGACTAAAATTATTAATCGCATCAAAAAGCGCTGGCAACAGCAATCATGACAATGAAATCCTGTCTATTATTGAAGAATTAAAAGAATCTGGTATTATAAAATAATAAAATTGTGCTAATAGAAAGTAGCAATTGGATTGCCTAGAGGGTTTGTGTGTAAATAAATACTTCAATGTTATCATCATTACATTCAGTAATCAAAAGAACGTCAAACATGAATGTGCGTGAAATTAAAAAACACTCTAATGAAATAAAAGAGAATAAAACTATAAATGAAGTTGAATTATCCGATAGCGTTAATATTCCAAAATATATTAATACGCAAATAAGAACTACCGTAAATAAGTTAGCGAATCTTTATAAAGTAATTGAGGCTTTATCAGCACGTATAAAAAAAATAGAAAAAAATATTGAACTTAAAGAACTAGAAGGAAAATTCAACAAGCACTATGAGCAAAGCCGACGTAGTAAATGAAATTCATAAAAACGTAAGAGTGAACTTCCCACGAAGAACAGTTATATTAAGAGACATAGATGACCTTTGGCAGGCTGATTTGATTGATATGCAAGCATTATCAAATGTAAATTCAGGTTACAAATATATATTCGTAATTATAGATTGTTTCTCAAAATATGCTTGGGCATTTCCTTTAAAACAAAAGACGAAAGAGATTTTGTCAAAAACATTTAAAACATTTTTAGCAAAAGGCCGATTACCAAAAAATTTACAGACAGATATGGGTAAGGAGTTTTACAATACTGATTTTTTTAAAATTGTTGAAAAATATAATATCAACCACTATTCTACGTATTCTAACAAAAAAGCCTCTATTGTTGAACGCTTTATTAGAACACTAAAAAATAAACTATATAAAGAATTTAATTTAAAAGGAAATTATAAATGGATCAATGGAACACTCGACTGTAAAATGCATGAGTACAATCATGCGTTCCATAGAACTATAGGAGCGCCTCCAGCTACAATTAATCAAAATAATAAAGAAAAAGTATCGCTAAGATATACTAATGCGCAAATAAAACATGCGAAGAAAATATCGAAGCGCAAAAGCTTTCGAGTGGGGGATTTCGTGAGAATAAGCAAATATAAAGGTTGCTTCGAAAAAGGATATACGCCTAATTGGTCTACAGAAATATTTAAGATAATAAAGGTTCAAAATACTTGCCCAACAACTTACTTATTGGAAGACGCAAGGTCTAGACCAATTTTAGGAGCATTTTATGTACACGAAATTCAAAAGACTTTACACCCTGAGGTATACCTTGTTGAAAAAGTTTTGCGAAGAAAAAGAAACAAGGTATACGTAAAGTGGTTAGGGCTGCCTTCAAACGAAAACAGCTGGATAGAAAAGACAAATCGGTTATAGGAAAGGTGACAGTACCTATTTAAACATTTATTGTTTTTACAATGTACTCATTTGTTTGCGAAACGCCGTGCTATAAACATTACGCTCACAGTTTATTTAAATGAAAACAATCATGAATAAAGATAAGAATAATATTAGTAATTTAAATATGAAAAAAAAATATATATCACCAACTTCAAAGGTTAAAACTGGTTCTGGATTCAGAAAAACATTTAATAATATTGTTTCACACACAAAAAAGCGTATTAGAAAATTAAAGCCAAAGTGCAAAAAAGTTTTAGCGGAACTAGCGTATGCAGCTGCTCATGAAATGGCGTCTGACGATTTACCTATAAAATTGCCAAGAGTAATTCCGGTGCCTAAAAGCGGAGGATTTCTGCCTTTAATACCCATATTTGCTGGGTTGTCTGCCGCCGGTAGTTTAGCAGGAGGTATCGCCGGAATCACGAAAGCCGTCAATGACTATAAGTTAGCTAAAAAAAATTTGGAGGAATTCAAAAAACATAATACGAATATGGAAGCATTGTGTATTGGGAAAGGATTACATCTTAAGCCATACAAAAACGGGCTAGGAATTTATGTGACAAATAAAAAAAACTAATTACTCGGCTACCCAAAAGAGCGTTAACTAATATTGATATCACAAAACATTCTAAAAACATACCATTTTTTCGCGGTGTTTTTATGAGAGATGAATTACCAGAATTTCCATTACCTCTGGAATGCGGGGTTATCAATTTAGATTCCTCTACAAATTCTGGTACTCATTGGGTAGCCTATGGAAAAATAAATAATTATGTTGAATACTTTGATAGCTATGGCAATTTAAAACCACCACAAGAGTTTGTCAAATACATGGGAGAAAAAATTCATTACAACTATGATAATTTACAAGGAAACAATTTATATAACTGTGGTCACTTATGTTTAAAGTTCCTTGCCTCATTTTGGGAAAGAAGAAATTAATTGCATATGACGTCATACTTATCAACAATATATAGAATGGTGTGTTGCAGAATCGCACATTACATCACCAAACGCGTTGAAAATTGTTTCGTTGAAATCTACGAAATTTAAAATACCAGAAACTAAAAATGATTATCTTCAATAAAAACTCCGAACATAGTAAAACTCCTAATATTACATCCGCAACATTGAAAGATAGAAGACGTGTAAAAGCAACAAAGAAGATTACAAAAAATAATAAGATTTTTTTACGTTCACTTGGATTTAAAATATAAGATGTTACAAATCGCAGATTTACCACATCATGACAATTCCATCGAAAGCTATGAAATTCATAGCTATAACCCTTACAATAACAATTTTAAAGTAAACGATGAAATAAGAATACCTATACACCAGCAAGATGTTTATGTATTACCATCAGCTAGCTCCATTTACATCGAGGGATGCGCAAGTATATCTACCACAGACGCAGCAGGGAAAATAACAACGAAAAAAGTGAAATTTATAAACAATCCAATATTATTTTTGTTTCAAAATATCAGGTACGAACTGAATGGGGTTGCAATCGATAACATTAAAAATGCTGGAATCACAACAACAATGAAATCTTATATTTCAATGAATGAAGGAGAAAGTAAAAATGCTGCTTTATGGGGTTGGAATTTAGATGGAGCCAAAGCAAGTGATACCCATTTTACGGCTATAATACCCTTAAATAAAATATTAGGATTTGCTGAAGATTATAATAAAATACTCATCAATTGTAGACATGAGCTTATATTACAAAGAAGCAGTTCTGTTTCAAATACTGTGATAGCTGAGAAAAATGAAAATATTTGTATAGACATAACAAAAATTCAGTGGCGTGTGCCGCATATTAGAGTTTCTGATCGCGAACGACTTGTACTACTAAAACATTTAGAAAAAGACCGACCAGTACAGCTTGCCTTCAGAAATTGGGATTTATATGAATATCCATTATTGCCTAAAACAACAAAACATTCTTGGTCTATTAAAACTGCTTCTCAGTTAGAGAAACCGAGGTTTGTTATATTAGGATTACAAACGGATAGAAAATTCAATACGACAAGAAGTTCAGCTTCATTTGATCACTGTAACATAACAAATGTCAAATTGTTTTTAAATTCGCAATACTTTCCATATGACAATCTTAATTTAAAGTTTGATGAAGGAAAATATAGTATATTATATGAGATGTATGCTAATTTTCGGCAGTCGTATTACAACGCTTGTATTGAACCGCTGTTAGATTTGCATACATTCTCCAAAATTGCTCCACTTTTTGTTATCGACTGTTCAAGACAAAACGATTCAATCAAAACTGGGCCAGTTGACGTGCGTTTAGAAATTGAGTCATCAGAAGACGTTCCAGAAAATACCACTGCCTACTGTTTGATCCTCAACGACTGCCTCTTTGAATATAAACCACTCAGTAACATAGTTCGAAAACTATCATGAATGCCGCCATCGTGGATGTTCAAGGTTTTAAAAGTAAAGACAACAAATTTATACCTAAAGAAATAGCAATTTTGTGCGAAAATCGCATTCTTGTTTTGTTGATAAAACCGCCATATCCATTCTATAACTTAACAAGTATGGAACGTTCACATGTGGCGTGGATAGAAAGAAACATCGGAATTTTATGGAACGAAGGCTTTGTGCCTTATTTTAATTTTAAGTGTTTGATATTACAATACATGAAAAATAAAAAAATATATGCTAAAGGTGCTGAAAAGGTGAAGTGGTTGAAAGAAATACTAGAAAACGATAATATCCATAATTTGGAAGAGCAAAATTGTCCTAATTTACAAACCTTGTATAACAATTATGCAACATCGTTGGAAATTCAAAGCTGTATTTACCATAGCAAGATATGCGCCTTTAAAAATGTAACTTGCTTAAAAAAGTGGTGTATAACAAATGATATTTTTTAAATAAAGAATAGATACACTATTTCAACCGTCGTTTGATTTTAGTTACGTGTGAATGAAATGGAGAATGTTGTATGTACAAAGCGTCATCACCTACCAAGCTAGCGCTAAATGATTCGATATGTGGTTTCAAATATCTGTCAATGCTGATAAATCACGTAATTTGCTTAGGTGCTAAACACATCGGTTGGAAATTGCGAATGAAATACTTTACTGGATTAAATATAACAGCTCGGATAGTCAGAATAGATTACGATTATGTAGACTTGTTACCTATCTTTTAGTTTTCCTCCTTGATGGAACACTGCTTATTTAGTAGACCAGAAAGGTTGTCGCTGCAGGTAATTGTATGGGCTGAATCAACGAGATCGCGAAGCGATCGAGTTGATTCAGCCCATACAATTACTACCTACTAGTGTGCTGGGTTGCCAGCACTATCAAGTACGTTCCGAAATACAGTTAACATACCTACTTAAGAAGTATAAATAATGACACAAAGGTAAATTAAGAAAGAAAAATTGAATGCGATCCACTACAATCTAAACAGGATTCGAACCTGCGATCTCTGCGTTTCCGGTCATTGCTCTCCCAACTGAGCTATTAGCTCGCTACGTCAATCACACCAAATCTTTCATTCCATAATTCTTACGCTACTGGAGCGCCCTCTGCGTCATATGTGTTTGAAATGCTTATGCGCACTAGCCATACCCTAGGATGTGCGCTTTACACGCACGATCCCCTGTCCCCATTGCTTTACAGCAAGTGTGAAGACTGCGAGAGAGATGGCGCTGTTCTAAATATTTTTACAGAATCTTTTTTATCGATTCTATTTTTTATGTGGAAATACCACATTTTTTATTTTTATAAATAATGACATAAAGGTAAATTAAGATAGAAAAATTTAATGCAATCCACTACAATCTAAACAGGACTCGAACCTGCGACCTCTGCGTTTCCGGCGCATTGCTCTCCCAACTGAGCTATTAGATCGCTACGTCAATCACACCAAATCTTTCATTCCATAATTCTTACGCTACTGGAGCACTCTCTGCGTCATATGTGTTTGAAATGCTTATGCGCACTAGCCATACCCTAGGATGTGCGCTTTACACGCACGATCCCCTGTCCCCATTGCTTTACAGCAAGTGTGAAGACTGCGAGAGAGATGGCGCTGTTCTAAATATTTTTATAGAATCTTTTTTATCGATTCTATTTTTTATGTGGAAATACCACATTTTTTATTTTTATAAATAATGACACAAAGGTAAATTATGCAAGAAAAATTGAATGCGATCCACTACAATCTAAGCAGGACTCGAACCTGCGACCTCTGCGTTTCCGGCGCATTGCTCTCCCAACTGAGCTATTAGATCGCTACGTCAATCACACCAAATCTTTCATTCCATAATTCTTACGCTACTGGAGCGCCCAAAAATAAATGAAATGTCCCACTTGTAGACCAATTTCGAAATTGCGTTATACCTATCAGATTGTCAGTTAGTAAAATGACACGAAATTCCCTGGGGAAGTTGGTTTGACAGAGGGTTGCTAGTTGGGACATTTTTTTGTTGAAAATAATGGCTGTAATTTTAGTTTAAGTAAACTGAAATATGGCTGAAGCATTGGTTAAATGGTGACCATTTTTATAAATGTGGGCAAACCAAATTTTTTATATTAATCCATTGATACAAAGATCAAAGCTCAAAGAAAAATTAAAATGCGTAACCTGGTGGTAAATAACAGTGCCCTCTCTCGCTTGCTCGTTCACTGCTGTAAAGTAAGTTCAGCAAGCTGTGAATATTAACGTATTCACATATGTAGGGGTCGCTAAGGTGTAAAGCCTTTCAAAAAACAATGCAAAGATCTACACACAAAGCAAAAGAAAAAATTCGAAAGGTTGCTTGGGCGTTAGGGTGGCGGAAAGGTTAACGCGCTGGACCGGCAATCTTGAGGTACCGGGTTCGATTTCCGGCCTCTTCCACCGGGTTACGCATTTCAATTTTACTTTAAGCTTTCATCTTTGTGTCAATGGCTAAAGGTAAATTCTACTACGAAAACTTAATTTTAATTTTTGAGATATAAACAAAAAGAAATCAAGTATTAGTAAGTAGTCGTACGTAACAAACTCCTTATTTTCGCTTACCGCCTGTACCTGCTAATAATTTTCAAGGATTCGAATTTCCATGCCGTGCAAAATGTCTTTCACTTTCATACTTAACTAGTTGTGGTATACCTATATGCGGCTCTATTAGCGAAGTTTTCCGTAATGTCGCCTCTGAATCCTTAAATGCGTTAATGTTTAATCGATTTTAGCCTCAGCCCTCTAGGCACCAAGCCATGACTGTCTTTTACACTATGCTATAGTAACGTTATGGTAACGTTATATAGTACCTAGATAAAGGTCCCAAGAACGTAACAAATTGTCTCACCACATACGCCATTATTGCCTCCGGAGATAGGTAAAAGCGCCTTGAGCAATTTTTCATCGATTATGCAGCGCCATCTGTTGCCAACTTTTACCAAGTGGATAGCAAAGTTTACTACGGAACCCAGACACCTGATCTCGCCACAAGCATAAGCTATGTAATTTAAGAAAGTTTCGCTTCGTCCCTGACATTCATTATATCTAATATATTTTGAGAAGCGTGGACGTTAAGCAATATTATATCTGGCGCATTTTTTATAAAAGTTGTAACAATTTTCTTTCAAATAATTGAAGGGGTTCGGATACAATACTCGTTAATAATCAGCCTTTTATAATAGTAAAGAGTTCGAGCAAAAAGAAAGAATTAATTGGGCAAGTGCGAGTCCGACTCGCGCATGAAGGGTTCCGTACCATAATCTATAACAAGTTTGTTGTATGGGAGCCCCCCTTGAATATTTATATATTTCATTTTTAGTATTTGTTGTTATAGCGGTAATAGAAATACATCATCTGTGAAAATTTCAACTGTCTAGCTATCAACGTTCTTGATATACAGCCTGTTGACAGACAGACGGACGGACGGACGGACGGACGGACGGACGGACAGCGAAGTCTCAGTAATAGGGTCCCGCTTTCACCCTTTGGGTACGGAACCCTAAAAACTATTAACCTAAGAAGGAAATTACTTACCTTTACAAATCATTTTAAGAATATCCTTAATTCATAAAACTAAAGTTACTTTGATCTTGATACCTTACTTTTAACAACAGAAAAAGTTCCTTTGAAATATTAAAAGAGAAAAATTCGTGCTTATTCTAATTGTGTTTCTCAAGAATACTTGGCAGGCTAATAGACATCAACATTTACGTGAAACACTTTTTCCACCCTCTCCACTTTGTCGCCGTCAACATGAAAAAGTCCAGGGAAATTGACCCCAGTTCCAGCGCACAGCCATAATTAGAACCGGCTAATGTCCCGGAAAAACAATTTCATAAAACATCTCATTTCATCCGAGCCACGGGAGCCGAATAAAAAGAAATAAGACACTAAATAAATGTCTACTTATACGCTCGGCTACACCTTCGTTTAGAGTCCACCATGAAAAATGTATGCTGATGTCGTCCGCGACCGTCAACATTCCTTTGCGCGGAAGAACAATTCGCTTAAAGGCTGAACGCAAATTAAAATGGCCGCTGCCCGCCATAGCATTAAGGGACTTCACCGCAGATTCAAATGAGAACAAAATACCTCCTAATACAATGCGTTAGGGACTATAAAGGATCTTTACGATTAAAGTGGTTAAATTTGGAAATCCTTTAAAGCTATTTCGTGTCACATAGAAACCGTTTGTGGAAAATCGCGTGACGCGTGCTTGCAAAATTACCCATGGTCTGGTGAGTGCGATAGGTTTTCATTGTGATTAAATTTGTTCGTAGCTCATGTAACATACATAAGGTTGCAAATATTTTACGGCTCGTGAAAGTTTCTACATGAATCGTTTCATCATTTCATTTCATCTGGTAAGGCTCCTTTTATCCGATATAAAATGCATATTGCTTGTAGCGATTTTATGAGCACGCTTATAAAATATGAAAATAGTAAGTACCTACCTGAGTGGTTTTTTGCTGCGGGTGCCGATTTTTAATCGTACATGTGAAGCATTCTATTGTTGAATCATGAGCGTCGAGCGATTCAAGTAACAAGCTTGAGCGTAGCGAAGGATTCTACAGCATACCTACCTACTATTTTTCTCCTTAGCATTATCCTATTCGTCCTTAGCATTATATATCCTTGTCTGATGTCTCCATCTTGATCTGCATTGGGCAGTTTCGGCGTCCATATTATTTTCTTTTAGGTCTTTTGAGACCGTCGTTAGCCAGGTGGCGAAAAGTCTTCCTTTGATTTGCTGCGGGTTGCTAAAGCGCTACTTCAACCATGTGTTCCACCGGAACGGAAGTATTCAACGGCATACGATCCAAATAACTTTGGTCTCGTGTGGCACATACGATTTTTCATCTCAGCAGCTTTTTAGTTTATATTTCCGATCGTTATCAACTAAAAAGTAACCATTTGTCGCGTTACAATAGATTGACACATTCTTTCCAAGGGGAAGGTTTTTAAACTGCATCCTTCACGAAATAGCTAAACATAGAATAAATAGATAAACATCGATGAACTGGCCTTTAAAACCCCATTTAATTTTAATGATTAAATTGTTTCAAAACACTTCAGACGAGATACTCCTTTCAAATTAAGCCGGTAGTAAAAATACAGTAAAATACTAAGAGCCGTTGAAGCAAAAGAGGAAGCCTGCAAAACGTCTGTAGCAATCAAATTTACTATGTTGCAAAATTAAGGCTCCATCACATCGCTGCTCCAAAAACAAAGACAACGGTGCGTTTACGCAGTGACGTGTCGTATATATACTGCGTTTTTACTGCAAGCTCTCCACACGGCAGTACTCTTTATTATACTGTGACACGGCTGCTGCTCAAAATCTGGTGATGCACGGTAAACGCAATCAAATGTATGTATCACGTCTTTTTCATTAATTTGACTCCGTCAGCGTATTTTGCGCAGCGTTATGGAGAGCTTGCGCTAAAAACGGTACGGATACGATACGTTACTGCGTAAAAGAACCGTCACCGTTTGAGCAGTGGTGTAAGCAAGCCTTTAGTCTAAAATATCCTTACGACAACTTGGAAATGTCTCCGGAAAACAGGCGGACTGTTTTTAATTATGATTCCAATATTAAGATTAACGACGTCGAATTGAATTGAAATAATTAGGTTAATTCTAATGATCGTCTTTTGAAGTTTGTTTATGTTTCTTATTTGAGTTATAAGAAGGAAGTCTGTTGCTTAAGAAAGTAAAGTCACTTATAAAATTATTTCTTCTAATTACTTTAACCACACTTTTCTCTTCTATTCTTTTACCTTCACGTATTTTGAAATGTTTTGATATCTACCTACGTATCGCATTATGCCTAGTAAACTAGGCATAACGACAATAGACGATTTTATAATGAAGCGTAAATGTTGTACCGTGATATTATTATTACAAAATGTTCATAAAATTATTCTCATTAAATCAACAATCCGACATATTAGCTAGCAATACGCGGTGTTTGCTGTCGCGCAGCCGGGTAGCAAAAGAACTACTAGGTTCCACTAAATGTAGCACATTCAATTTCTACTGTTATACAATTCTAAAATTATATTGAAAATCAGTTTTGTATGAAGGGGGTCATTATTTCAGGAAAAATGTTAATAGTGCGATGCAGGATAGGCGTCTGACTTTGTTTCCTAGAAATTTATTTCGTCGAATTTTTTTATTTCGCCGAATTTGAATTATTTATTCCTCAGTAAGTAGTTACATTTTTCATAATTCTTGCAAATATCATCCTATTGATTAGGTTAGGTTAGTTTTATAACAATTTTAAATAGTTTACTGTTGTAAAGAAAAATACTTTCTACGAAATGATTTTCGCGTGAAATGTAGCATTCGACCAAAAATTCTAGGAGTCATTATAGACTAGGTTAATATAGGCTCATCACGCAAAAATAGCTGAACGGATTTAAACCAATTTGGGTATAGAAATAGACATCCAAGATGGTTATAGGATATTTTTACTTGACTACAGTAAGAAAAAAGTTTTACGCAGACGAAATTGAGACGAAGGTGCCCTTCAAATTCTTGATAATGTTAAGGAACAAGTAGGAGGATTTTGAGCCATAACTTCTTTATTTTTTATCGGTTCTAAACCTAAATTGTAATCTGTTGTTGATACTCCTTATAGGCAGGTCCAGACAAGCCATTATTATTGAGACTATTGTCAGATTTATAAATTATTATCTTATATGCTACCCCTTCTCAATTTAATTTGCAAAACCGACCTGTCAATATTTCGCATAGCCGGCCCAACGTGGGAGGCATCTATGTAATAAATTCCATTAAACAGATTGGACACCAACATGAATTCGTAATCACAAACACATCAGTTAATATCCTTTCACAGGATTACCTCACAATCTAGGGTTGTCTATCACACGTATCGCCGTTGAGGTAATTTATCCATTTACCCAATAAGACAAATCGCCCTTACTCGTGACGGCTTATCTTAATAAGTTTCCGTAGATAACGTGTGCGGCCATTATTTCTATCTAGTAATCTGTATGGGTATATTGGGTATATATGTTTATATTTGTGTTATATCCTTTGGGGCTTGCAAGGCAAGGGTGAATGATGCACGCACTCACGCACGCGGAAAAACGCAGGTTAACTTTCCATTCAATTTCCAGCAATCTTGTCGCGCACACGGGATATTGGTGGTTTGGAGAGGAAATGGAATGGTGTTAATTTATCGAATTAAATTTGAAAATCGAAATAAAGTAGTTCAACCAAATAGAATGAGAAAAATGCATTGCCGATATTTACCCAGTCAATTCCAGAGTCAAGCGCGCGCTTGTATCTGGACTGTATTTTAGGACAGTACTCTTACCAAGTGTTACCGTAACCGTACCTACTGGCTAGTGACAGCGTAAACTATTTGTATGGAGAATAGTACAGCGCCTCTAGCGGTTGCTTTGTGTAACTATAATTCTCCAAACGGTCGAACCTAGACGACGCTTTGACGTGATGTTCCACATTTTGCAATATCTTGGTTTTATAACGGACGCATATCAGGGGGGGTATTCGACCAATTTTAGAGATATAATGGAGATCTCTCCTTTTCATCGCCATCCGTCACTTTTGACGTGTGCCTACTTGACAAGTGGCGATATCCCTAGAACATCGCAACTTCGTCAATTCGGACGCGCAAAATTTTCGCTTTCTTTGTATGTGACGGCATAAATAACAGGCGCATACTTTAAATTGACCGCGTAGACCGTGAAATTAGTCCGTTACGTTTCGTTCAAAATAGAAATTTATATACATGAATAACATTTTTGACAATCATGATCGCCTTCGTATTTCCAAAATTGAGATGAGATATGTCACTTTTAAGCTCATCGCATTTAAATGACAGTTCAATGGCGATATAACTTATCTAATGGAGATTTGACGTTTGGCGATATCTCCAACGGCATTCTCGAATTGGGCCCCTGGTTATGCTATTTGCATATAAATGGCATCAATAAGTTGATATTTTAAAGATCTTGCAAAAAAAATCCGTGGTAAACCGATTATAATAATAAGATTAATAAGTACTAACAGTTAGGTTAGGTTAGATATTCTCTTATTTTTTTTGATATGGGTCAAAGATTGACAGCTCTTACCACTTCGTTGGTTAGGAATTAAAATGTTCACAGCATCGACGCAAACTCGCGTAACTAACATTGAAATATGCATCTGTCGGGGCGGGCATGGACAAATTGCAAGTGACATTTAGTCATGCTCAGTAGTGCTCAAACTGTGCATTGATCGGTGGACCCTCGCCGGCGTTTGATGTCGTGTCTAGTTTAATTAAGTCAAAACTGCAAGGGAAGTGGTAGGAAAATTCCTGAGTTTTGCCTACAGGCACGAAACACCCATTGGGTATTTTGAGGATGAGTCGTGTTTGTTATGTGACATTTGAATTTAATTTGTATTCTAATCAAAAGGATGTTTTAAAATTGATATCAGTCATTGCACCAAATTATCCGTATATCCTGTACTGTCCCAAATCTTGCCAGTTCTCACAACGTCGTTATTTTACCTCATTCTTTTCAATTGCAATACCTACTTACTACGAGTACAATGACAAATTGAAAATGACATTTAGTTATGCTCAGTAGTGCTCAAACTGTGCGCATTGGTCGGACCCTCGTCATTGTTTGATGTCAAATGATGTGTCTAATTTAAGTTAGTGAGGCAAAACTGGATTGTCTGGAAAAGCAATAAA
>LR990292.1:14668246-15125746 GCA_905147355.2 Apotomis turbidana | reverse complement strand
ATGGGACATCTGTCTAAGACATGGTCCTTCACGATGGGACTCATAAGGCAGCTAAGATTCGTGCAACGTGCAATGGAAAGGGCTATGCTAGGAGTTTTTTTGCGTGATAGTATCAGAGATGAGGATATCCGCAGAAGAACCAAGGTGATCGACATAGCTCACAGGATTGCATGGTTGAAGCTTTTTTTTTTTTTTTTTTTTTTTTTTTTATAACGGCACAACATAGTGGCTCCACTTCGCCTGATGGTAAGCAAAAAGGGGAGCCCAAGTCGCAATGGCAACTGACGAGAAACCAACGGTGCCAAGTCAGTTGACACTGCCATGCTGGCCCGAGAGATGCTTCTTCACGCTTCGTTTGAAGGGTCCCAAGTTATAAGAAGGAGGAAACACATGAGCCGGCAAGGAGTTCCATACTTTAATAGTTCGGCAGATGAAGGAATTGCCAAACTTCTTGGTACGTGTGGGAATATTCTCCACGGTGAGGCGATGACATCGCAAGCTGGCACGTGTGGTTCTATGACGGAAAGGGGAGGGTGGGATAAGAGAAAATAACTCTTCAGAACACTCGCCATGGTATAGGCGATAGAAAACGCTCAGCGACCCAATGTCCCTACGTAATTGAAGGGGTTCGAGGAATCTGGTACTTTTCTTGTCACCTATGATGCGGACCGCCCGACGCTGCAATCTGTCAAGCGCATCGAGTAGATATTGGGCGGAGCCATCCCAAAGAAGCTGCAATGTTCAGGCCATGTAGGCCTGAGAACGTATCGCCGTTGGGGCAGCAGTCCTATAGAGGCGACCACGTATAAGAAAGCGCAGCGTGGGACGGCCCTCGACTAGATGGACGGATGACCTCGTGAGGGTAGCGGGGAGGCAGTGGATGCGGTCTGCACGGTTTGTGGCGAGGTATGGGGAAGGCCTTTATATATCAGTGGACGTCTGTGGCTGATAGATAGATAGATATATTATGTCGTCTTCGGGCAGCGTTGCATCGGCTTGCATTGCTTTATTTCGTTATAATCATTATATAAGGCAACATAATCATGGGTTTTATCAAAATATCACAATATCCGTTAGTCACAATGTAAATTTCATCCAATCGTAACTCAGTATTTTATTTTAGATTGAATTGGGGAGGATTTTATGATCCTGTCTAGCATCTGTTGCAAGGGTTGGACACTTTGGACAAGGGACTAAATGTACCATTACAAGCACCTGCACCATGCAAAATGCTGATGCATTTTCAAATGCTAAATTGATTGAAAGCTATAAAAAACTTCAGCAGAATATTCTGTATTTTCTGTAGAGGTACTCTTCTTCTTCAGTAATTGGTGAACGTTAAACAAAGTTCTTTAGGTATTCGTTTTTTGTGTAATTTACGGTGCGATTGGGGTAAAAAAAATACGAGCTCTGTTAATTCAGAAATTACCTCTGGGAATAGGGCTCTTATACAGCAATAAATAATTATTCGTTTATGTTGTGACACCTGTGAAAAGTTTAATTTTTTGACTTTCACTTGTCCTTGCTGTTTTGTACACGTTAAGTCAATTGTGACAATCACAATATTATTGTCAAGGAGAAAAATAATTAAACGTGTCTTATTGGCAAACGGATGAAAATATTATCTTAAATCTAGCCTCTATTTTACGATCATATATACCAATCGGTCGTGACGATACGACGGACTGGCAAATGTACGTTGCTACACAAACACAATACAATAAAAGTATGTGCGCACAAAGTCTGGAAACAGAGCCAAAGTGCAACCTTGCCGTGCGAATTGGCTGTTAGATCGGCGTGAAGTGAGCCCATATCTATATATATAAAAGAAAGTTGTGTTAGTTACACTATTTATAACTCAAGAACGGCTGAACTGATTTGGCTGAAAATTGGTGGGGAGGACTTTCAGGCGGTACAAAGTTTGCCGGGTCAGCTAGTTGGCTAATACAAAAGGGACGATGAAAATGAAATGAAACAAAAATGTTTATTAGAAGTACATTGAAATTACAAAAACAGATACAACTACATAAGATGCTCATCTTATGGTTACCTTTGGCTGAAGAATGACAATTCGTGGTCAGATATTGAAAAAATTAAAAAGATACTTTCTATTCTACTCACGCTCGAAACAAAATCGCATTTCGTCATCATTTCGTTCACTGTTATCTGACAGCAAAATCGCCATGTTTGAGCGGGTGAGGTGAAAAGATTTTTTCTACTCCTTTTAATAACCGATGGAGAACGAAATTTTCATTTCGAATTACCTCCTTGTCTCAAAATATTAGAAATATTATAATAATTTAATGTACTTAATTAAACATTCTACGTCATAGGTACGCTTTTACGAAACGGTGATCGTGGTTATAGTACCTACTTAAAATAATTTAATCAGAATACAGTCTAAGGTTTTTACGCTTTCACCGTTTGACATGCTATTAATCTTCCTCGACAAATCTATTTCAGATAAGGCTGAAAAACCCGGCTTAAACCGAGTCACAAAGCATAAATAAAATATCTAAAAAATCACGATCCACACAGTCATTTGTTTTATTCCTACCTCAATTTGTCGACGTACAATATTCAGGTAAAATCCTTCAGGTAGGTACTGTAACAAATTGGTTTGATGCGTGACCTAGGTTTTCAATGCCGAAAAAAGTATAATTTACGAAGGATTTTTGGGAGTGATTGAATACATTCTTAAAACGAGACAACAATTTGGTTACCTAATATATCTATTACAAAATCAACAAGCTTTTCTTCGACAAATGAGAATAACTGACTGAAAAAGTATTTAACTAAGAATTAAAATACTATTTTAAAGCAGAGGTATTGTTCATTCGAGATAACTAGATAACAATTGGATACCTTATCTTATAAATCACGTACTTATGCAATTCGCTCAATGACATGGTCCCCGATGCTTGTCACATACGAGAAAATGATGAGAATTTTATGCAATCCTGATCTTAGATAAAACCAGAAGGGTGCTGAGGCCTAGATAACCAATTTACCCCAAAATAATATGGTAGTAAGGGCCTATGAAGTTGATAGGTAGTTACGGCTTGTTGCGATGCGAAGGTGACGCTTTATTTTAATGCAAACCGACAGCAAATAACGAATAAATATTCCCTTTTTTATTGTTCGGTTGTGACGCGACGAATGCTTTGATTTAGGGACAGATGAGAGGGGTTGCGCGCGACGAATTGTGGTCGAGATTATTCCGGACAGGGATTTATATTGCACCCAGTGCTTGGAATTTGAGCAGTATCATGTTTCATCAATATCTGTGGGGTGACGCACGACGCTCGGCTGCAGTTAGACGAGGAATTATTGATGGATCAAGAGGCAAGGTGTCTACGTACATGCGAGAAATTGAATTGTAATTACCTTAGTTCTTATTTTTTGTAAAATAATTACTGCGATGCAAACATAATATGTTAATAATGAAATGAGTAATGCAACGACAGAGAGTAACGCAAGTTACCTTCTAATTGGTGTTTTTTTATTTATGACGCAACTCTTAGTGTCATTATATCTGGAACAATTATCTAGAGATACATTATCTATTTGCAGTATACATAAAAGGTACACGCAAAGAAATAGTAACTTACGTTACACTTTCTTGGGGCTCCTTTATTTTTTGAACGCGGGTAACAATACATTTCCGGGTCGCAATAAAAAAAACCTATTAAAGGGCGACAAAACTGTACTTACCCAACCTCATTCGGTACAATAAACGATTTCTGAAATAAAGTGAAAGTATTAAATAGCCGAAGCCGAGCCAAGCCATAATTCTGAAAAATTCCAAATGCCGAAAGAAATAATTTCCCACCAATCCTCCGTACGTGCTGAATTTATTAAGGGTCATACACGCCCTGCAGTAAGTAACTGTTACGAAAACGGCACGTTTAAATCCTGCGGAAAGTGTCGTCGTATATCATCTGAACATAATTCCTGGTCCCCTATAAAAAGTGAAGTTTCCCTTGCGGAGTGCACCGAACGTCTGTTTCTTATTTCCCGCCCCGGGCTGGAATTGGAGCTGATTGTTTTTATCGACGAGCAGGGGAGTGTTAAAGTTTTGAATCTAACTTGAACACGTGTAGGAAATATCGCGGAATAGTAGTGAAAGTGTCGTGGCATTGGAAACAAATCTTGGGGAATGGAAACTGAAGTGGCTCGGAACTTTAAAATGATGCTCGTTTTCCGTGGTGCAGGTTTTAGGGGAAAAGTTGGGTCTACTTATTCTTATACAGTTAAGGGAACGATATTTTCATTCACCTATTTTACTCTTAAATTTTGCGTTTTTTACAAAGTATATTATGATATACTTCATTATTTTAATACCTATTAGAAATTGGGTTAATGAAATCGACAACGGTTTTTATCAATTGGGCTAGAATAATAATAATTTTGTGATCTACTGACTTAACGTACTTTGCGGACATAGCATAATCAGCTTTTAGTAACTAACCGAGAATGATGTAATTACGCCCAAATATATTTATATTCGAAATTACACTAAGACAATGTTTTAGAAGCTATTAACTGAGAAATATCTTGCTGTTTTGTAAACTATCCATAAAGTGACACAGGTTTAAATAAAACTATTTAAACGGATTATATTGCGTATATTATTTATTTGCGCCTCCCTGAATATTTAATATACGCGATATAATCCGTTTAAAACGTACCTATTATACTTATTTAAATGTGTAACAGTCGCGGAAACCGAAGAAAATATTAAGATTATAAGTGGCATACATACATGTTTAAAAGATAGCCTTAAAAGTACTGAAAACATATGTAAACAATACTTGTATCGAGATCGATAGTTAGCCATCTCTCGGATATACTGTGATTCTATGATAAACACTGCACGACTCCTTGTCATGGGTCTGACCCTTACCTTTACGGATATATTAGCAAATGTAATATGAGATATCGGACATGAGAAATATTTACATGTCAGAAGAAAATGTAATCTTTATTTCACATAGTAGGTTCAATTATTGTATTAAGCGGTTTACACTCACGTGAAACTATCAGGAACGGCCGTCCGACATGTTTCGAACTCGTATGGAGCTCTTCGTCAGGGGCTGCTACCCGTACACCGCGGCAACTTTGTCACTGTCGATATGTCTCACGAAAGTTTTAGTAAGATTTAATAGTAGGTTCAGCATATATTAATAAACGTACCTATAGTAGTATAAATAACGTCACGAGTGGTAACAAACTGATGCGCAGCAGTGACATGGCGTGAAACAAAATCCCTAGGAAACCCGGACCTGAGCTTACTTTATTCCAACAATACGTGATATTTTCTACAATGGGCAAGCCGGTGGGAATCGGGATCTATAGACGCCACGCCACTTTTGCGCAGTATAAATGTCGCCTCAGGTTAATTTGGCTCCGCTCTTTTTACATGCTAGGTACCTAAATGTTTGTGTTCGTATTACTTTGTTTGTAACCTTTGATACTGCCTGCACCGACTACATATTTAAGTTTAACCCAGTGGTTGACTGGTACAGAACGCCTTAAGGCATTAAGTCCGCCATTTTTACTTTTTTTTTGTATTGTAGTAAATGCAATCAAGCTTAAATAAAAAAAATATATTTATCACTGGTAAATAAAATCTAACATTTCGGCCGCCTCGTAGTGACGTTGCGTTTTTTAGGGTTCCGTAGTCACCTAGGAACCCTTATAGTTTCGCCATGTCCGTCTGTCCGTCCGCGGCTTAGCTCCGTGATCATTAGTACTAGAAAGCTGAAATTTGGTATTAGTATGTGGATGTATCACGCCGACAAAACGGTAAAATAAAAACTAAAAAACGATTTTTTTTTGGGGTACCTCTCGAACACCTAAAGTGGGGGTGAATTTTTTTTTCGTTCCAACACTAGTGTGTGGGGTATCGTTGAATAGGTCTTTTAAAAATAATAGGGGTCTTCAAACATTTTTTTTGATAAAGTCAGCAGTTTCGTAAATATTCGCTTCGAAAATAAAAAAAATAGTGTCCCCCCCCTCTAACTTTTCAACCACGAGTCAAAAAATTATGAAAAAATTCATGAACATGAGGCCTTATAAGTACTTTCAATAAAAACTTATTGAACAAAATCGGTTAAGCCGTTTTTTAGTTATCGCAAAATTTCATAATTTTCTTAAAAGGACGTAAGTTGACTTCCAGAAGGTAATAAGTAACTACAGTTACTTTGGCGTTTACGACCTTTTTATAGAGCTTGAAATCTTGCTCGTAACTTAAGTCTATTGTGAAGGATGAGCAACTACGGAACCCTACACTGAGCGTTGCCCGACATGCTCTTGGCCGGTTTTTTATTGAGACATTACAGTTAAATATTTGTGCTATGGCAGGTATAAAATTTCCTAACCCTAATTATTTGATAATTGTAAGTTAAATACCTATTTCATTAAAATCTTCATATATTTTGTCTATCTAAAGTTAGAAAGTAGCTTCAATATGCCTAAAACCTAAATGAATTGACGTAGAACAAAGCCAGATGGCTTAGCAACTTAAGAACTTTATTAAATGTCTGTAAGGAAAATGCTGTCCTACATTCTAAAAATAACTTACAATATTTAATAACAAGAAATAAGTTTTTATTAAAACCCTTATTTATTGTCTACTTTACTTAGGTATATTTTGGAAGTGACAACAAAACAAGAAATGATTTATAATTATTAAGTAACTATAGTATGACTTGAAGTAAGTTTTAAGTTTCAAGTTTTAAGCTCCCGAATTATTAATAGTAGAGTTGTTAGTCCGCTGTTTTCTAACATAATTGTGCGCGTCGGGTTACAAGTATGAAATTTCTACCACAGATAGAGTGTTCCACGGTGATTATTTTCAGATGTGGAGGGAAGTCAGATTCGTCCCCTGTCAGGCGGGAGAGCGGAGTGAATACAGCCAAGTATCCCTCTTTTCTTTCTTTATTGCTGGTCAGTTAAGTCTACCAGGACGTGTTTGGTATCGTTTTCGTATAAAACAAATATCAGAAATTCATTTTTTATGTTATTTTTGTATAGCTCTATATAAAAATATGGGTGTAATGGCCGAAAAGGTAAAAATCACTACAAGTTTTTTTATTCAGTGAGGTAAATTAGTTCAATTTCGTAAACATTTTAAATTATTATTATTATTTCATAAAGTTCATTTAATCTGGTTTCTAAAAATATATGCATGTTGGGCACTTCTCATACAAACAGTAGCTTAAAATATATCTTTACGTCGGCGTAACCAACGTAAATCTCCGAACGCATCCTATTTCGCTTCATTAAATACATTAAATAATGATTGTTAACATGCTTTTACATATAATATTTACTATATACGTCCTAGAAAAACAAATTAATGTAATTAAAACAAAATATTTTTTTGCTAATGTATCACGAGCACACGGGCTAATCTCAACATCAACAATTTATTTAAGTTACTGTTTGTATGAAGAGTGCCCAATATTTATATATCTTTAGAAACTAAATTAAATTTGCTATTTTGCAATATTTTTCTTGGTTGTAAATATTCAGGAAATATAACTAATTTATCTCACTGAATAAAAAAACTAATTGTGATTTTTACAATTTCGGAAATACAACCATATTTTTGTATGGTACTATGAATAAATAACATGAAAAATGAATTCCTAATATCTGTTTTACACGAAAACGACACGACACAAGTCCTACTAGCGTTACCTGATCAGTAATATAAAAAGAAAAAGAGGACTCCTTTATCCTATTCACCGCACTTTCCCGCCGCACATCTGAAAATAATCACCGCAGAATACTCTATCTGTGGTAGAAATTTCGTGGTTGTATCCCGATGTACACAATTTTGCTAGGTACTTAGCAAAATCACGCAAAATGTACTAGAACACGCAGGCTAAGCTTAACATCAACATTTTTTTCAAGGTACTTTTTGTATCAGATGTGCCCAATATGTATACATTTTTAAAAACAGGATTAAATTTACTGTTTAGTTATATTTTTTTAAATTGTACATATTCAGTATAGATAACTAATTAATCGTTCTGAATAAAAAAATATTGTTGTGATTTTTACCTTTTCGGCAATAAACCCAAATTCTTATATGAAACTATTCTTAAATAACATAAAAAAATAATAGCTGATATCTATTTTATATGAAAACGATGTCGCGCATGTCGTAATAGCCTTAACTGATCAGTAATAAAAAAAAGAAAAAGAACAGTACTTGGTCCTCTTCACCCCGCTCTCTCACCACACAGGGGACGAATCTGACTTCCCTCCACATCTGAAAATAATCACCGTGGAACGCTCTATGTGTGGTAGAAATTTCATGCTTGTAACCCAATGCGCACAATTTCGCGGCTTAGCAACTCTACTATAAACGCTATATAAAAAACCGCTAACTTAAATATAAAAATAAAAAAAAACTGTGAATCAATATAATATGAACGTGCTGTACAGGCTAAAAGTAAAAAACGTGCATAGACAAAAAGATTTTCACGTCACTAGCTCGGAAAGGCCAGTTTGTTTGTTTGATATCTATTGAGAAAATCGCTTTTTATCCACATGTGGAGAAAGAGTTTTGACGTTTCAACGCAGCTAAAGTAAAATTTGACATGAGCTTATTTTCTGAAAAATCCCGTTTAAAATACCTACATGAAAGCTAATTAGACCTTAGTTTTAATAAATGGCAAATTGGTTGATAATTGCAGATATTTTTCAAAGATATAGTACAAACCCTTATTCTTTTTTCCTCGCTGTAGTGAGGTGAAAAGTTTTGTGTTATACACGGGCGAAAAGTTATTTTACGTCTCGTGTATTGAAACACTCGCTACGCTCAGGATTCTATTTTGAACCACTCACTTCGCTCGTGGTCAATCATAGGATCCTTTCGCTAGCTCGTGTTTCAAATAAACACTCGCGGGTAAAATACAACTTTCCCCCCTTGTATAACAAATAACTATATCACATAAGTGCTTTTTTTTGCGCTGTCCATTATCAAGAAACTGCAGTCTCAATTAACTCACTAATCGATTGTCACCCACTATTCGATTTGCACCCTAGTGCAAAAAACTGCCGACGGACCGGCGCGTGCCCAGCCGCGGGCAACTCTGTCGCCGACGTCTAATGCATTACAAGAATAACAATCACTACCCCATTACATACTTCCATATACCTATTAATGTAAACTTTATGCGTGATAGCACAACGATGTGTTTCTCTTACACAATTTAGCGAGAAGCGATGTTGCGGAAGTTACGTAGTTTTCACTCGAACATCTGCAAAATGGCCCAACTAAATCGAATTCAATTTAAAAACACAGTTTTTCGCTTTCGGCTACAAGCGTGTTAGTAGATCGTTAGGGCTTTTAGCAATTTTCTATTGTTGACATTAAAGCACTTAAGTCGTTTTTTTTTAAATATTGCAAGATTTGAACGTTCAACAATAGCTATGCTAATTTAGTTCACTAATTAGTGAACCCCGCTTTTGTGCTAATTTAACATTTTGCGGAGTAGACAGCAAAAAGAATTTAATTTAATGTGACAAAGATGTACAAATTTCTGACGCATAGAAAAAATGGATAGGCTAGAAGTTCGTATCGTATCGTTCCTCTCCGTTTTGCCAATAATTATCACACTAATATTATAAAGGTGAAAGTTTGTGTGTTTATGAGTATTGTTACTTCTTCACCCTGAAACGGCTGGACAAATTTGATAAATTTTGGTATGATGGTAGCTGGCACCCTGCACTTTAAAAAAAAGACCAACTAAGAGTAGTTTTTTCTTAGTTGATGCTAAGTTAATTATAATAATTACGATCCTTTATAAATCAAACAAAGCTGATCATTAAAAAAATAAGTGTATCTGTGATTGAACTAATAAAGTGGGTATGTTATTAATCCTAACAATTGTATACGTTGCATCTACTATTAATTTGTTGGCATAATTATGTAACGTGGGTTGATTCAATCCTTTACGTATCTTAGCTGATCTTGCTAGGATCAATTAGTTAGCTTAATTATTTTTCATGTAAATATTGAATAAGATCTTAATTGGTTTAGTTACATAGCAATAGTAAGAGCAATCAGTATTGCCTTATTTAATGTGTCCAAGTCCTTGTTAGGCTCGTGTGGAATCATGATGCTTGATTACTACTATCGAGATATTGATATTGATATTACCAAATTTTTTTTGAGTGTGGATTAACACATAGTGGGAAAAATGCAGTGTTCCCGTGTGATGACTGATGAGCGGGTAACACCGCGCGGAGCAGCTAGTAACTGACAGTTACACAGTGCGACATACATGAGTATTTTTTCATATACTTGCTTATTTTGAGCTTCAAATAGATAGGTAGTACGCCAGTTCCAGTAGCTCAAGTGCGCGTGAGTATCTTGACCAAAAACCACATCATGCTATGCTATCTATGTCATCGTCAGCTGCCATCGAATTCCAGATCGGCTTGACTTCTTGGCGCTGCGTAGAGATGTAGCCTCTCTGCATCTTTTATCGCTTATATAACGGGGAGTGCTGCGAGTAATTGTTCAGATTGATTCCTGTTGATCTTTCCGCCATCGTTCTACGCAACAATCCTTTCATCCTCATCACTTAGATAGTTGGCAGTCCACAACTGCGCGTTTTTATAGAAATTTTCAGCCTCGCACGACTACATTTTGGAATTAATTATCGCTTGCGGTATTTCCGGACCGATAGAACCTTCAAGCCTTCAAGAAAAGAGCGTACTCCCACCTGAAAGGCAACGCACTTATGACTCCTCTGGTGTTGCAGGTGTCTATGGGCGACGGTAGGCGATCCATCAGGCGATCCGTTTGCTTTCTTTGCCCCCTATGACTTTAAAAAAGAAATGCCCAATCAAACCAAAATGCCGCATCCATTTCCCTTATTCATCTCGAACCCGCACCCTCTTAGCGCCCTAACGACGTTTAACTCCAGAAACATGTCGTCTTTCGGAGTGTATGTAAATTGGTAATTGTAATAAATTGCATGTACATATTTATCTCGCCATGAAGGGAGAGGCAATCAATATCGGGTTATTTTTGTGTAGTAAAAGGAGTTGATTTTAACGTTAATGTGCAGCTTAATGGAGGAGTAAAGGATACATATTTTGTTCTGAAGTTACGAAAGATTAAAACCTGGGGCTGTTTTGATAGGGAGTTACAATAATTATCTTTATATTTAAGATAATTTTCAGGTGACCAGAGGTCTGGCGGCTACTTTGGACAGCGACTGAGCCTCGCCATCCAAAGAGGCAACGCTGCCAGCCTTCTGGGAACAATATCTACTGAAGGCGACCTGGCGGGTACATAGTTATAATAACCTTTAGGGTCTATTTTAACTTTATTTATATTTTAGTTATAGATTTCCCTGTGTTTTTTTACTTATAAATATTATATAGATCATTATAAATACTACTACATCATAAGTTATTTGTAATGGAGCACTTTTCACGTCATCAACTCGAAAAAAGATGGGCAACTTTTCTCTAAATTTCGAAAACGCTCTTCTCTAAAGTCAAATTGCATTCATAATCAGTAAAATACAACGTTTTATAACAATTCCAACAAGTTGACGGTTTCAGTATGAAATGCGTTCCATATAATATTATTTGAAAGAAAATAAACCAAGCGAGCGAGGCGTCTTCGCTTCAGCTTGGCCCAGAATTCTTTCGTATGTCTCTCCGGGTGTTCTCACCTAGAGGTCTTATTTCTCACCCGATTCTCATGAAAATTTGTGAGTAGGTTAAATAATTAGGTACAACATAGATGGGTCATTATCAAAAAACATATACATAGTTAAAGCATGAATAAAAATAAAATTAGGATCGCGTCTTTTGTGTTACGAAAGTTACTCATACAAAAGATATGGGTAACTATCGTCACACAAAGGAATCAATTAAGTTTTGTTTTAATTAGAGCCCTTAATTATGTACATGTTTTTTGAAAATGACTCAGATTTTATTTACCATTTAGCATTTCGCAATGTTTCAAAATGGCGGAAATGACAAATGACAAATTTCATCAATTTACCTACGAACTTACGACGTGTACAGCTCACAGAGGCACTAGTAATATGTCAATATTCATCATAATAAAAGACACAATCACAACATTTATCTTCAGTATATAATACACAAAATTAACCGGTTTTACGACATGCGGGTGCACTCAAACCTATCTGCAGCCGCTATCAAACATTCAGAGGGGACGGATTGGTCAAATACGTGTGCTCATAGCAATACTATGGAATGGGCCAAACTTTTTGGATGACTGCCAATGCCCACACAAAGCGTTTCCCACCGGCATAGGTAATTACTTTTCATTTCATTTTCAATTTTCCCCTGAAGTCATAAACTTTTCACAAATTTTGAAAATGTCATCCTATATAGATTAGGTTAGGTTCAGTTTGTTTATATCATATGCTTTCGATGGTATCATTAAAACATTATTAACGAAATGAAACATTATTATCGTATCCAACATTATTTAAGTTTCTATAAAAGAAGGGTAAAGCATTTTTTATGAAAATGGCGGTAGCTTTTGTCCGCGGCTTTGCTCGTGTTGAAGTTGGGATACACTATCCTACGGGAACAATTTTTTTTTTCGGGATAAAAGTATAGTATGTTTAGTGTTCGTATATGTATGTATGTAAACACTTTATTGTACATAAAAACCAGAAAAACACATTAAAAAAGAATAGGCATGTACAAAGGCGAACTTATCCCTTTAAGGCATCTCTTCCAGTTAACCTTTGAGCAAATGAGTGCTAAACACAAATGAAAATAAACCAAATTTTATATGTATAAATTATGTTTGTTGTAAATACCATGCAAATCCGTCCAGCTGTTTCAGAGTGAAGAAGTAACAGACATACACACACACAAAATTCGCTTTAGCAATATAAGTGAAATTAAGATGCTTTCTCTCTTGGGGTGGCGCTGGTGAAAACAACTTGGAGAAGGGAGGCCATGTATGAAGCAAAAATGGAAGAAGAATGGTTGAGGACACCATGACAGGGTTGTACCGCCACAAGTAGAAAGTATATGTAGACATAGCTAGTCTAGTGTGTTAATAAAAGACGTAAGAGTCATATAAACCGTCTGGGTTAGATGGCTCCGCATGTTGGCCCCACCTAGACCTAGAACAGTCTTCTTCTTGAATTTATGAGTCCATGGCAGCACAGAAAAATATAAAAGTGAAAATATATGTTTTTTGTAGTGACGTAAAAAATAACTTTTTCATGACGCTAAATTTCCGTAATATAATGACGGGTTGGTGAACTGCATTTAAACTAAATAAAGATTTCAGCATGTAGGGTATCAAAGCAATGGGCCATAATTTGCTTGGTGTAGCCCATATTTTTAATATTTTTGACAGCGTACTGACGGCGACAGTTGAAACTCCTGTAGAACCACCCAGATAACGCACTTTCCTAAAAGAAAATACAGGAACTATTTTTTTTATCATCCTGAAAACGTGTCATCTGTAATTTGGGAATTCTGTGTCTGTGGCTCATAGAGTTTCCCTGGCAACAAATCCATAGCCACAAGCAAACGTAATGAATCAGTCTGTTGCTATTATACGTGCCCTTATCTCAGGTCCATACATTTTGCAGAATCGGCAATTACGACTATTCTGGTAGGTCCAGTCTGGCGAGCAAAGCGGGATAATAACGCGTTAATTATTGTAGGTATAGTTGACAGAGCCATTAATGGAGCTTGCTCAATAGATTAACCAAGATTGGCGAACATTAGGACTGAAAGGGAATATAAAATATGCTTGAAGCTGGGTTATGATTAATGTTGGGTGGTATTAAATAATTTTGTAAGGTGTTAGACGATTATAAAATCAAATAAATTTAATCGCTATAATATTATAAAAAAACGTTAAGTCGAATTAAACATTTGGTCAAATAAGAATGTCCGATTGGTAAAATGATTCTAAGACGTTTTTAGCGACATGTTTCCCCACTTGATTTATGTGCTTAGATACGTTTTATATAACCAACCACTAACTAAGCGTGGGTATGTAGTTTTAACTTTGCACCAATTTTCATAAGAAGCATCATCGAATTTTGAATTAAAAAGTTATTATTAATTCAAAAAATAAGGCAAATAAACGTTGGATGTGTCACAAACACTATAAAAGTCCACGAAATAATTCGCCAATTTTCTTTGAAGCAAATCGGAAAGTATTATGAAATTTCACCTATCAACCTGTCGCAAAGAATACGATCGGAGCGTGCAAAACGCGATATATGTCAAATAAAACTTATTTCCCCCTGTGAGGGTGCCAATTTAGTTGCCAACGCTAAATATGAAAGGGGCGTCTTGATCCCTATCCCCTTTGCGGGGTTACAAGACACTGACTTTTATACAAACGCGAAACGCAGCGGTTAGTTTTGCTTTGTTTGATCGATGAAAAAGCCCTATTATATTTGAGAGTGTATCGTTTTTCATGTGGTTTTGTTATCACACATATATTATAAAGGTGATGTGTTTATGTCTGTGTTTGTTACTTCTTCACGCTCAAACGACTGGACTAATTTTGATAAATTTTGGTATGAATGTAGCTGACACCCTGGCTATTAACATACGCAATTTTTATCGCGAAAAATGTAGTGTTAACGCAACGTAGCTAGTAAGAAATATATCGTCGTCTAGTACCCATATTACAAGCTTTGCTTAGTCTGGTACTAGGTCGATTTGTATAAGATTGTTCCTTAATATTTATTTATTTTATTTATAATTTTAACAATGGATGACGCTCAAAAGCCAGATTTAAGCGTAAAGTCAGTTGGGATATTTTCGTCCTATATCGTAGAAACACAATACTCTAAATTGACTTTTGAACTTTTTCCTGATAAGTTTCGCGCTCTTCGTATAAAAGAGAAAGAAAGTGTTGCATTTACATGATATAAACAAAAATACAAACTTGCCTCCATAGACGAAAGAAATGCTGGTACTTAGTAATTGGGTTATTTAACCTGTAAACGCTAAGTACCTACTTAAATTTAATGTTGAATTCACGTTTGCAAATTAAAATACCTATTTCTATTTATAGACTCGCTTACCCCATTTCAATAGAAAACTGTGTTTAACTTATCACGAATAATGTGAGCTATTACCGTTGAAAGCAATTCCATCTAACCGACAAATTAACAGAGGGGTGACATTGACAACTAAATAACAGCTTTTATAAAACCATCATTCACTAAAGAAGGAAATGTTGCACTGTTCGGCTTGGCACGCGCCCGGTTTCCCCATGTTCCTCGTATTCCCCACGTTCCCAGTATTCTTCATATTCTCCATTCATCGGGCTTTAATAATGGCGGATCTTCCTGTCGCCATTTCCACCGTTCTTATCGGAAGTGATTCACCATTGATTTTTCCGAAAACAATACAGGATGGAATGCAACTACGGATTAAATTGAAAGCTATTGTTGTTGTTAATATTGCCATGTTGAAAGATATGATACTGTTCTGTGCAGCTCCATTAAATCTGCCGTCGTTTTTGTGAATCTGTACAGTTCACAATCTCCATATTTCATTTGTAACAATTTAAAATTGTGATACTTATGTTATAATAACAAGTGCATTACTTAAAGGGCATTATTAGTTTAATGCTCGACTTGGAAAAAAAATATTTATCAAAAATAACGTTTTGTCAAAACAAAAAACAAAACGCAGGAATATAATGGTTTTCTTTCGATCACATCAGATTATGGCTCCATAGCTGTTGAAGGAAATAAGAAAAAAAAAATGACGAGTTTGCCGCGGCGGTGTACCGGCAGCCGTCCCTGATGAAGGGCTCCATACGAGTTCGAAACATGTCGGGCCGTTCCTGACAATTTCACGTGACTGTAAACCGCTTAATACTATAATTAAATACGTCTCACGAAAGTTTTAATAAAATTAAGAAAAAAAGGGCAGAATTTTTGACGTTATTTCATTCGCTATTCACTACTCATCCCGAATGTAAACAATAATATTTTTTGGCAAACGACCCTTCTTCTCAGTCGTATAGCGGTTTTACTTGGTTAAAGCCCACTCTGTACTTCTATTTTTGTTTCGTTGTGAGTTTGCAATATCGCATGCGATATTTTGGCTCCCTCTTACGTATATAATCTTATTAAAACTTTCGTTTCACATATTTAATTAATGTATTGAGCGGTTTACGCTCACGTGAAATTATCAGGAACGGCCCTCTTACGTATGTTTTTTGTGATGTCCGTTACCTCTAAACTTTGTCATATTGAACCAATTTTAAAACCTCTTTTTTATTTGAAAGCTAACGAATCATCCCCGGTACTATTTATATGGGATCCTCGAAGAGTGGACGGAACTCCTCAATTTTTTATAAACATGGGTACAGTCAAGGAAATTGATGTAGGTACCTTTTACGCTCCTGTCACAACGTCAAAAATGATAAAAAAGGTGTGCGTTTTAATTTCCTTTACTGTATTTATACTAGTTGTGGCGTTTTATATACCTACTCATTTACAAGAGCGAGATCTATGAATAACTATGAATGTATGGTATGATACGTGTCTAGAGTTCATATTGAATGGCGAAGGGCTCCTCAGGTGATGTGCTTTGCGAGCACATATTTTGTGAATAGCTAGGGGAGACCGAGGGGTTTTGACACAGATGTGAGTTGAAACAACGTCAATTTCTCGGTATCTAAAACCGTTAGCGAGCCGGCAAAACGGTGTTAAAAACGCGGGCTCGTGTGTTGTATCAAAACCACTCGGTATGCCCTTGGCTACAGCACTAACGCTATAGATGTCACAGTGCGTATAGAAAGGTCCTGTCGCATTGTTTCGCAGTTGGCACCCTTCCCTTAGACGTCGCATGGATTTGAGTGCATTAGATTCGCTCGAACGCAGTATTTCGGTTTCCTGGACGTCGGCCGACACGTGACTCCAAATAAAAAGGCTTCACGCCTCAACGGGCGCCATATACGATGTGAATGGAATTGCCCGTATTGTGTAATAGCGTTTAGGGAGTATGGATATTATTAATTTTTATTTATTATAGAATGAAATGTTAGTTTATGGGTGGGAAGTTATTTAGAAACATTTTGGTTAATGAATCTACTTTTTTTATAAATAAATATATATAATTATAGTGCTTAAAACCTTTAATCTGCAAATGACCAAATAGTCCTTTGGGTTGCAAATAGTCTCCTTACCTAAGTACCTTACGGTAGATATTTTATTGAAATACTTTTAAAAATCTTTTTTCATTAATTTTGTACAATTCTTATTTACGCTTATTGTTTCTAAGTGAAAATATTTTATTTACTAATCGATAAGGAACTTAACATTTCTAAAATCAGGACAGTTTGTGTTTTACATTGTTTATTTAATTCGCAATGTTTGTATGTTCCAGATTGATTCTTGCAAGGAAATTTTTATCTTTTCCCGGGCACCAACTGAGCTGAAATTTTGCATACATACGTAACTACTACATTACAATGATGGGGTACGAAGGCTGGTCTGATGATGGAGTCGGATGGTAGTCAGCCGTTGCGCGGCGACAAACACTACCTGTCAATTTCCTATCAGTACCGTGCGAGCAGGACAGGTGATGCTAAGTCTTACGAAAAGCGAAGTCGCGGCAATATAATATGCTCGCCCTACAGGACAGCCCGGGGTAGATTTCACTTACGTTATTTTCCGTAGCAAAAGGAAATGGTGCCCAATCGTCCTGAAGTGGACAAGCCGGTGATCGGGTTCTATGGACGTCTCGCCACTGGCGATTAGAAAAGCTCTAAAAGTACTTCTCAGGTCAGCAGTAAAAATTAAATTTATAACAGAAACTTGAAATGATAAAAAGTAATTATTGACGAAAATAGAATCAGGAAGAAGCAAAATTTCTTAATTAACTTAATTAAGGCAATTGAAACTTCTGTCTCGTTTTCCTTTTATATAAAGTTGTAAGGAAAAATTATCGTACTGATTGATGCCAATTCTTTTTTAAGTAATTTCTGATAAATCGGAAACGAAACTTAAAAGATTCTTGGAAAATAATTTTCATGTACACAAATTTGTAGGTACAATGAAATTATTTGATGCCATATGGATGTTCTATTTTCATTTCAAATAAATACTTTGACACAAAAATTAAAGGTCGCCACAGACGTTGGGAATTTTCGTTCGGTTTCCGTACGGAAAGACGTCAGAAGGTGTCTCTGTCTCCGTCTGTCATATGGCGATGTCTCGCTTGCTAACGTCATTCCGTACGAAAACCGAACGAGGGACGGCACCAAGTCGATCAGGGGCGTAAAGAAATCTTTACAGCCCATAAACGAAGCTCGAACAATAATAAATCAATAAAATGACGTATACCTAGCAAGCGTCGGTCCAGCCCAGGGATAGTGGTGCTACAAACAGCTTTCATATGGCAATAATGTGCATACGTCATATTTGCATTATTAAACGTCAGTCAAGGATTTGTCATTATCATAATTCAAAACATTGTTTACCGGAATGCCTTCGTTCTTCTTGTGAAATAAATACTGAATCCTATTGAAAAAACTTGACTGTGTTTTGGCTTTATTATGCAAAAAATACTTGAAATTTGCGGAATATATAGGCCTGTTTCCTCTTTGTTTACATCAGTGACATTCACCGAATTTCAACGACAGTTACCAAAAATTGGTCGTTGCCAGTAAAATAATTTACTACCACTGAAAATCCGCAATATGGCATAGGTACTAAAATCTCTTGCAGGGCTATACATAGAGACAATAGCGTAATCAAATTTCGTTTCAAGCGAACTTCTATAACGCTATTCATTTTGGAATGTCGATAATGATTTATTCGAATCTACATATTTAAGGAGTCTACCCCAACAAGCACCCGTAATCAACTTTGACGTTTCATGTAAATCTGTTTCGGGTCTTTTTTATCTTGAGCTCTTTCACGGGGTAATGTGATTAGCCCAGTCGGGATTCGAGTACCCTCTTTCGGGGGGGCGTTAAATAAGATGCGACATTTTCCGCCTTGGGCACCTTTGATAGTACTTTTAAAGCTGTGTCACGAATTCCGAACCTCTCTTTTATTGGTCACCATTATGATAATTACATTAAGGGCCGTCCTTCGATACTTCGTCTTTCGAATTTGTTCTGTTGTTACGGTAAGGCGTTTGCCGCTTGAATATTAAGCAGCTCATTTGCGAAAATCGCACCTATTGTCTACGTGACACTTTTCTTTGAGGGATCCTTCAGTCTTTAAGTTTTTTACGGCCCAATCGAATTATACGAATTTTTAAAGCGATTCAGATAGGAGTTTCAAGGGCTTCATTATGAAAGTCGTAAAAATATCAAAATCTTGTGATTCCCGCATTTTTTTGTATGGACTCAAATATGATTGAATTTAACTTAATTACGGGCTAGTATGTTTTATCTAATGTGATAATTGACCTAATGAAATGTGGGATGTGGTCTAATGTGAAAGTTGACCTAATGTATGACAACTTTTCAGAAACGATTATAGTTTCGAACCTAACGGGTTCAAACCTAGTACACTGACCTTTTATAAATTTGAAAAGAAATAAATGAAATTTAAAAAAAAAACGCGATAAGTATATATAAAACGTTACAAATCATGTAAAACGTACATTAGGTCAAAAAACATTGTAAACATCGGCCAACCACCTCTTAAATACATTAATTATCTTTCTTATTCAGTTTAATAGGTGTATTTCGAATTTTACTATACTCGTATCTCCTTCAAAATATCAACTTATCACTGCAGTTCCATCAGCGACACTGATATATATTTCTGATAATACCATGATTGAATCAAAATATCGCTAAATTGCATATATATCGTCAAGATCAGTGAAATTAGCATCCCGAGCTACATTTAATTCAAAGTCAGCAGAAGTCCTTACGCACGCCAAGTCCTTAAAATTATACAAATACAAATACTCTGTATTAAACACTTCAAACATCAATTATATACACACAGACTTTATTATCAAGAAAATAAGGGTTGTACAGATCATTGTGAGTAAGTTTTACTGCTTAGCTACTTCTGCTGCTGACTGTACTAAGTATACAAAAATATATACTTCAAATTACGGAATGGTAACCGGTAATTTTATAAGAAAATTATTGATAATTTGCCGGGAAATCGGTAATGTCCATACAAACATTTACCGGTTTTCATTCTCTATTTTCTATCTAAACTCGTGGAAATACGAAGCACTCTTGATCAACACCCTTCAAATGTTCTATTTAATAAAAACAAAATCGAAACAACAATGCTTTAATTAAACACCGTTTGTTTGAAATACGTGAAGGTTTTTATCACTCAAATAAAATAGAAACTCTATTTACCTATCTGAACGTGAAACAATTTGGTTGAACTACGACTGTATGTTTTTATTGGATATTTTTTCAAAACGTTCACAAAATTTCTAATTATTTTACGTCAGTGTACTTTGGGAACGTGTACAGACCATGTCAGGTTAGATACATTACATTATATATTGTTTTAATTAGTTTTTACATTTAGTAAACAAAAAATATTTTGTTTTAGTTTGTAAGATAATATTAGACCCGGTGCGTAAAAAAATACTGCGCTGCTCACGTCTAGATGACTCCAGTGATTTTCAAAGATCATAGTTTCCAATTATAATTTTCCGCCTTTCAGTGCGGGTGTCAATAACCGTACATTATGTAAGTATATCAAAATCCAAGAAAATTGAGAAACTTTTATAAAAAAATCAATTGTATATTCTTCCAGTACAGAATATAATGGATTTTATAACCATTTCTGGATAATGGAACCGATATCTTTTCATATCAGGCGCCTATATTAGAATTTAAAACTGGCATTGCTATTTGAGCTGCATTTAGTAACATTGACAACTCGACATTTAGAAGTAAATGGATCGTGTCACTATAAAGTAGACCATTTTATATGGATGGCATGTAAACGCAGTTGGCAATTATAATAATAAAAACTGGTCAATTTTACATAGAAATCTCCCGCGAGTCTCAGACATATTAAAATAATATTTCTTGGCATATTTCAAATTTGTTCACGATTCATTATCAGGAGAGCCGATCAGTCGCGGTGGCGGCCAATCGAACACTGCTGTCCGCACGGCTGCTAGACGAGAGCGTCACCGGTGGAGGCGAAAAATCTACCCTACCTACTTCAAAAGATGTCGAGCGATATTCTACGTACTTCTACCAAAGAATATATACTAACGTAAAAAGAAACGACAGCGACACTTGTCTGCAGTAACACTCGCGGCTATGTGTGCATGTCGAGGGGCGTGTGCGGGACGCGCGCGGGGTGAAGGGCATTCACGTGAATGCCTCGTCGAAGGATTCGACATTACAAGGTCACCGACGCCCGAGTTACACCCATAGGCCGCTGTCGCGCGTGTGCTTCTACGACGTTTCATATGTATTTTATTTTATCGATTTATACCAATAAATTACCTCCCGACAAGTAATATTGAAACCAAGATAACCCTATCCTATTACTGATTAATCAAATTAGATCGGCTTTAACTCAGTAATGCACATCATTTATGAGCCCCACCCAATAAAGTGCTAACGTTTTGGATCAATCGCTTAGGGAGACAAGATTGTACTGTTTTTGCTTCATCACTCACCAGGGATACCTTTACTAGACTCTTGAAAACGATTTAACACTTTGTTGTTTGGAAATACCGTTGAAAATTGTATTGGTGCATCAACCAATGACTGGAGAAGCAACCCCGCCCGAACTATCAAATCACAACGTTACAGAAATGAGTTGGCAAATAAAATAGCGAAGTCATTGTATTGATCGAATATAGCGTATTATAAATTGGGAATTTATTTTGCTGTCATTCGCATAAATGAGAAATTATTAGGTTAAGTTTAAGGCTTGTCTAGCTCTATTTTGATGTCACGGGTCTAGATATATTTGCTGATTTAAAAGATACGTCATATCGAGTTGTAATATATTAATATAATTGTAGTATTTATGAAGTTATGTTGTCTATTTATCTATCAGCCACAGACGTCGAATGCTGAACTTAAGGACTCGCCACAAGGTGCGATCCCGTGCAGACCGCATCCATTGATTTCCCGCTACCCTCACGAGTTCATCCGTCCATCTAATCGGGGGCCGGCCCACGCTGCGCTTGCCTATACGTGGTCGCCACTCTAGGACTTTGCTGCCCCAACGGCCGTTCATTCTCTGGGCTACATGGCCCAGTTCAACCGTGCAATTCTGTGAGCTATGTCGGTTACCTTGGTTCTTCTGCGGATGCTTCAGTTAAGTTGTACGTTAATATAATCCACCAACTTATTTAGATTTATCACAGCCCTAAAGTTTGATCTTAAGTCCAATTTAACACACCTTGTTATAAACGCGAGGTAAATAGAACGATAACGCCTATCAGTGGTCGACTTTAACTTATTTTAATTAATATTTATTTATTAGGATTTTCTTACTAGAATAATGACTACAAAACTCACAAAACCAATAGTTTGACTGAGGGGTCACTTGACAGAATCTCTCTTTTAGATACATAGTATGTCTTATGATTCATACTTGGTGATTACTAATATAGTAATTGACACAAGTTATAACGGGTCTATCACGATATTCCTTATTTACCTTCATAATCTAACGTTTCGGCGGGGTTATACACGTCGTGGTCTCAGATGTACTCGTGAATCAGCAATTATGCGTATACTGTGCTAGGTATGTGTACAAACCGCGAGAGTATAAAGTGTCAACTAATAGTAATCTACAATTTAACCAGTGCAACTATCCTTCAATAAAAGAACCTTCTAAACGCGTCTAGATTAAATTAAAACCCAATCTGTTTTCACGGATCATTAGAGCAGTGTTTACTGAAACATGCGCGTCTCGAAATTGTACAAAAACGTTGAAAAGGCTCCTCAATCCCTTTAAACCGCTATTTTCTTTTTATATCCAATGAACCATGAAAATGCGGGCGAATATAAGGCCGGATTGAGTTAGCGCCATATCGAAAGCAAACTGTGAAACATTTTCAAATAAAAACAAAACCTCGGGCCGAAACGAGAATTATAATTTGATTTAAAATGAAATGTTTCTCGGGACTCAATGTTTGTTTTTGTAAGCCTTTAATAGTCCCTTTAGACACATTTTGAATGAGTAATATGTTTCATTTGTTATGAAGTCAAGTTTTACTCGTGTTAGGAATACCTATATTATTTATTAGCGAGCTTTGTAAGGCGCCACCCAGGCCTCTGTGCGCTAAAAAAATGTTGTTTAGTTTGAAGGGTAGTGTTGAGAATTGTAACATGTGTAAAATTGCTTTGTAATGCTGTTTGTGCAAAGCTAGCCTTATGGATTGCGTTGTCTATGCCCGCGCTTTTTTGTCTATATTCATACTCCGATCTCACGTTTGGTTGTAACGATCATGTTTCATTTTACAATAAAATTATATTATTAAAATTATAACGTGCGTGTTTATTACAAGCAAAACCGGCGGATACAAACCGCCACAGGTAGATTCTATGATTTAATTTATTGCTCCAAAAACGTAGATGCACTGAGGTAAAAGAAACAAACAAATAGGTAAGGTGCTTTGGGGTATATTCGACATATTTTTAGGCGAGTGTAGAGTATGTTAGGGTTTGGGCTCGTAAGTAAGAACCTAAGAAGTATTCCTTCCAAATAATGAGATCTTTACGAAATTGGATATATTCATCAACGCTTTGTGAAAATAGCGTTGTAATATGTTGCTTAAATTTGGAAATCAATGTAAATAAAAGAATAAAATATTTTGAATACCATTTTTTAAGGAGTGGGTAATTTCGAAAGCAAGTTGGGTAGTTTCGAAGGTTTGTAGAAATGTTTTTTATGCAATATGAGTTTAAGAATCATATTTCTTTTAGTTCTAATTTACCCCCTCAAAAAATCCCGCTGATTCACGGTAAAGAACATATTTTTTTTTACATCACCAATCGGGATATAATAGACGATATCATATTAACGGCCACAAAATTATTATTTTTTGTTTAAATCACAAATTATTTTCGAATTTCTCCCACGCTGTGATCGGTCATCATCAACATTGTTTTTTTATAAAATAACGTTTCTTTTATATGTTTAATAATCTAGAAATTTGCATTTAGAGAATTCAGTAACTCATTTATGAAGAAAACATTAGTCTAAATCTGATAATGGACTGGAAAACCTAGTTTGGGGTTATTTCGAAAGTACATTTTTTCGAATTTCACCCGTGGGATAAATTCGATTGCTTTTTTTTAGACTACAGATAGAACGTTATGATGTACTCATTATTACGACAAAAATGACAATGTAACGTAAAAACAAACGAACAATGATTTAACTTAGCAGGTTCCCAAGTTATGTGGTATGGGGTAATTTCAAAAGTCCTCATAAGGCACTAAATCGCACTATTTTTAACCGACTTCAAAAAAGGAGGAGGTTCTCAATTCGAACTATATTTTTTTTGTATGTATGTTACTCGATATCTCCGAGAACCGTGAACCGATTTTCATTTTTTTTTAATGGAATGGTATAGCTCCGAGTTGGTCCCGTTGGCACTAAGTCGGGATCTGATGATGTAATCTTGGAGAAATCGAGGGAACTCTTCAAATGTTATAGGGACATGTACGGCGCTTTCGGTACTTTACTGATAAAGTCAAGAATTTACATTCAGTAAATAGGATTTGGTGTAAGGAAACTGATGATGAACACCACAGATGGCCACTAGAACTTTTATATGAATCACTAAAAAGCAAAAAAAAAAAAAATTTTTTAACAAAAAAAAGAACCGACTTCAGTTAAACTAAAAAGCCAAAAAAAATAACCCGTTCAAGTACAGATTACATTTGACTCACCCTTCGAAGTCGGTGCCAAACCTCGCGTAAACTATAATATATAAACATAAGAACTGAGTGGTTTGGGATCGACTTCGAAGGGTGAGCCAAATGTAATCTGTACTTGAACGGGTTATTTTTTTTGGCTTTTTAGTTTAACTGAAGTCGGTTCTTTTTTTTGTTAATTTTTTTTATTTTTTATTTAATCGACCGCAACACACGTGAGCTCACGACTAGCGACACGAAGTGAACTGAAGCGGGGGAGCAGATAAACATGGCGTCTTGACAAGCGTTGCAAGCGTAGTAATTGTTCCCAGTTTAGTAGATACGAGTATGTGTGATTTTCGACTTATCCCCATTTTCGACTTTACCCCAAAGCACCTTATTTAGAGTATCGATCTTCATAAATGGACTGTAAAATTGGTTGTAGATATCTTATCACGATTCAGTTAAAAACATTCCAAAGTTTCTAAGGCTGTATATTCTTTTAAAACCTGACACGGTATTTCTTTACCCAAGCCCGAATTGAATCGTAAAAAACTTATTTTCCGCGAATAAGTTTAATTTAAAGTTTGTTGCCAACCGTGTTCCTGGGTATTCGCAAAACTGCACTTCCCTTATAAGCTCATTTTCTTCACGGGACTCGAAAATTTTCTTTAGATTAGTTTCTCTTGTTGGGGAAAATAGGTAGGGAATAATAAGTTCGGGTCGCCTCTTAAATTGGATATGCTTTGCATAAGTAATCCCAGAACTGTTTTCCTGGGATATGAAGATGTAGTTAGTAAACAGTGCTGGTGAAGCTGAATAATTTGTTATTTAGATATGTAACACACAGATAGCTTTTTATTTGTACTTTTGTTAAATTACTGTAACAAGTTCAGATACTGTAGGTAAATATGTTCGGTCACACTGCGCGCAATAGTTACCCTTGGGTGTCAAAAGTGTAAGCGTAAGCAGGTTTGGGTCGAGTCTTCCGTAAGCGGCGTTTTTGCTCCAGGTGCTCGTGTCGAGTCGCTTCTTCAAATGAAGCTACACCTTTACTGACTTTATTGCGCCACTCCGGGCTCATCAACGCAAGGTCCAACCTCTCAATATGTAACAGTTGCATAAAGTACTAATGGTAATAGTAATGTTTCTGTTTAGCCCAATGGTTGACTGGTAGAGAAAGCCTTATGGCATTAAGTCCGCCATTTGTACACTTTTTGTTTTATGCAATAAAGTTTAAATAAATAAATAAAAGAACCTACCTGATTTCAATTCATGTTCGTTCATAATGCTAAGCGAAAAGTAATACAGCAAAATGCAGAGTTCGCAAAAGTGGTCATGCACCGATGAGCGGCGCGGCGGTGATGCATCCCCGCTATCCGCAGCTAATGCTACACATCTACTTAATGGATTGGCCATTTATGTTATTAGAAAATCCAGTCTTCTGTTTAGATCGATTTGGCGAACTAAAATATTACATTAGTATAATAAATCTTGTTGGAAAGTCAAAAGGGGAAAATTGGAATTGTATGTGTATTTCTTTGAAGTGTGGAAATACTACATTTTATTTTTATAAATATTGACACAAAGGTAAATTATGAAAGAAAAATTTAATGTGATTCATTGCAATGTAAGCAGGACTCGAACCTGCGACCCTACGTTTCCGGCGTAGTGCTCTCCCAACTGAGCTATCACATCGTTACGTCAATCACACCAAATCTTCACACGACAGCTGACTGTGGCGTTCAAAAATGAAATGAAATGAAATTGAATCTTAGGGCATAATACTGAGATCCAGCGGGCCCCAAACTAGGCTGAGCCTGTATCTTGGGACCCTCAAAAGGATAAGGAAGGTTAGTAAAACGCGTAATATAGGTACAAACCACGAGAATTCATAATCCTTCAACCTTTTCTACTAAACAATAATTGAAATCGCAATATATCTATTGCAATATCAATATCGCATAGGTACAGGACAGGGACACATTTGATATTGCCCCATAAAGAATTGTCCTGTAATCATACTGATGTATTTGATCGGAATTTGTTATGAAATAATGAAACAAATTGAAAGACGCTCTAAGCGACTCCTTCAATTTCGCTATCTCGTGGGAAATAAAAGAAACTGTACTTATTGGCCTATAGAATTTGTCCCAAAACACTAATATGGATAAAATGTGCCAAAGTGAGCGGAAAACGTTAATATGAAATAATACGGGATAAGGTATTGTTAGTAGACTTGAGGGGATTACTTCGATATAGTACACAGTTTGGTAAGCTTACCCAATAGCCTATTTGATGCAAGGACGTGTTGTGTTTGGCTATATAGGTAGTAGGTACTTAATATATTTTTTCATTCGAAATATCCTATTGTATACCGAGGTTCTACATAATTGGACAAGGCATTGCGGCTAACATATATAACCTCACACAAATCGATCTAGTCCCAAATTAAGCTTAAGAAGGCTTGTGTTATGGGAACTAGACGACGATACACATACATACTTATATAGATAATTAATATATACTTAAATACATAGAACAATCACGACCCAAGCACAAATATTCGAGTTCATCACACAAATATTTGCCCTGGTCGGGATTCGAATCCAGGACCGCCGGCTCATTAGGCAAGTCCTTACAAACTGAGCCAACCGCGTTGTCGACGTTGGCAAAGGCCTCTCCCTTTGATTTCCACAGGTCCCTGTCTGGCGCTGCCACCGACCAGTTGCTACGTCCCCGGCCCCCCGTCTACGTCGCCCATTTTGGGGCACCCACTTGGTGGCTATTCCCCCACCCCAACTTCCCGGGTTCAAACGGCAGATATATATATTTAGCATTAAAATGTCAAGTTTTATTTGATAATAGTTCAATCCGGTCCTTGGAAACAAAGTACTAAATGCTTTCTTAACCGTAATCTTAAAGGTTATTAGCACTTTGATCGTCTTCTCAAAACATTTTCTCAAGTTTAATTTCGTGTCTGTTCTCCATTCTAGTTACTAGAAGTGAAAATCGTTTTAGTTCGAGAGACCTTGAGAGCTTTCGCCTTGGTATTGGAATTAATATAAGTCGACCTGAAAGTGCCTAACTCCGAGTTCTGAGAAAAATATTGTGTATTCTATTAAGTCAAGCGGAAACTTTGTTAGCAGATATATTAGTTTTCAGTTCGTCGCGTTATTTCTCAGAATTACCATGAAGTTCTGTAAGTAACTGTACTTGTGTCTCCGCCAGTGGATTATCCATCCATACTAATATTATAAATGCGAAAGTGTGTCTGTCTGTCTGTCTGTCTGTCTGTCTGTTACCTCTTCACGCTTAAACCGCTGAACCGATTTAGATGAAATTTGGAATATAGATAGTTTCAGTCCCGGGGAAGGACATAGGATACTTTTCATGCCGAATAAATGTAGTGTTCCCGTGGGATGAGCGGGTAACACCGCGGGGCACAGCTAGTAACATTATAATCCAAGTCACCTAGACTTTTACCACCCCCAATGGCGAACAGCTCAGGTGAGAATCACGAGTCTGCGACCCTGCTACCGCACCTATAGTCGTAGTCACTGATATCGTCACCTGATCTCACAATACGCCATGAAGGTAGCAGTAGCAAATTGGGAGAAAGACGTTGGTAGTCCGTGGCCATGCGTACCCTCGGATAGACAAAGAATGCCTAGTTCCCTTATTAACTAGTTGGTCATTTCATTATACTACATCATCCCAAGAAACTTTAAAATTATGTTCTGGGCTAATGATACTTTTAAAGTTTTGTTTATACTATGTAGTATGAAGGCATGCGTGACGTCATGCGCTAAGGTATTCACACCCCGTCGCGCCCACCGTGCTGTGTTGCAAAACCACAGGTTACTCTTCGAGTAACCGAGGAGGTGGGAGGTGTCCAAACCGAAGAGTTCCGATGGTGATGGCTTGAAATGGCTTGAAATGGCTTGGAGAAAAAGAAGAAGCGGGCTCGTCGCAGCCAGTGTGGAACTGCAGCAACTGGATCGCAACATCAAGTCCAGCCTGCGGCGCCGACGACTGCTGTATGTATCCAGACGCACTACGTGACGAAGGCAGATAGCATCGTCGAGTTTTTGCGAGTAAAGATTAACCTGAGGGTCGAACAGTTAGAGTCCCGTCACAATGTGATTTCGCGTCATTTGTGGGGAGGGTGCCTACGATCAAGCTGTCAACCTTCCTGCAGGAGGAATTCTGGCCGAAAGGTGTCGTGTTCCGGCGATTATTATTTTATATTATTGTGTGATTTGATATGTATGTTGGTTTTAAGGTAATCATCAACGTTTAATTTATGAGGCACAGTTGCCTGAAAATAAATGATATTGATCGATTGATTGATTAATTGATAGTAGGTATTGGATTTATTTCTATTTTGGTCGGGCCAGGTGTTGAGGCAATTCTAACCTGACAAAGGTAGAGACAAGTCTGGGAATCCAAAGGCCTCATTATACCACTAAATAAATACTAGCGTTAGATTCTGTATCCTAGGGTACATTACAGGTATAGTTCATCCCACGTTCGCGTTAAATATAATCCAATCTAGCCGGACCAACCTGTCAGTCTAGCTCGGGCCCGCCTGATCGATCACCCGAAACTTTCGAACGTGTCACACGATCGTATAAACTTTACACATTGCAACACTGCGGTTTCTTTTTATCACATCGTTGGCAAATTGAAGCACGTTTTAACACTAAATTCTTACCCTGGGCCATTTAGCGGGCTCGAGTCGCACTCGCCCTGTACGTTTTACTGCCGAGCTATGCATTATTGAAGTAGGTACTCCCGTGGTTCGTAAGTAGAAAGTGTGGAATTTTAATACATTCACGAAATTATTTATAAGTGTTTGGATTACAGTCGGTGGAGCGTTACGTGTGTACCGAAGTCCGTGTTCATGGAAAATGTTTCGGAATTGCTAACATAGTAACATTATGAAAGCACGATCGTACAAAGTACCCCTCCTCCTTGCATTGGTTTCCCCATTGCTGAAGGTCGTGTTACTTTTTCGGAATATTCCTTCTTGAATGATGATCCGCCATTTATTTATATTCGTAAAATTCTGGCCTGTCCAGCGTGTCGGGTCTTGCCTCGGTGTAGATATCTACTGCAGGACGAGGGCCTCGGTTAAGGTTCTTCAGAATGGATGGCCAAACGCTAGCGCACCCAGTTCCTTTGTAAATAACCTACATGATCGCCGGTCCGCTAGAAAAGGCCGCAGCTCACGCCGTGTCTTCCAATATGTGGCCATTCTTCCCGATTATTCCGGTTCTATGCACGATCTGATCTGACCAAATTGCTCACTGTATTTCAGCAATTTTCATCAGTACCTATGCAAACAAACAGGCAGTCCTTCTTTTAGTTGATCACATGACATATTCGTGGAAAGTGCCATTATATTTATTTTTAGTGTAATAATTATGTGAATTTCTGTGACACACGCGAGCTCGTGCTATTTTCCGTTGCGGCCGCAATAATTCGACGAAATTTACCTGCTCTGTTGACGCAATAAAATTTAAGGAATTTATCAGAAAATCTGATAAGAAGTTGTGCGCACGAACGTGAAAATTCTTTCATTTACGGAATTGATAAGCGCCTAAGTTTGGGTCTTATACAAAAGCGTTGAATGGCCGAGTCGGACGGCCCGCAATTTTTCTGTTTAACTTTATTTACCTCAGTGATAACTTGGCCCAAGTTTTGGGCGGGCCCGAGGGAGATATGAGAGAAAGTTTGTAAGAACTATTTGGCAAAAATGAAACTAAATCACGCTAACGTTCTCTACCGGTGTTTCTCCACTTTAAATATTTAAAGCACTGTTTGGTATCTACCGTTTCTTATTAAGATTAAAAACAGGCATAGTTATTTAAGTAGTATAAAATTAAGTTCTTCAAGGGAGGAGTATATATAAGTGAAATTAATAATTTTCAGAGACATATATTGTGACATTGTTATGCTATTTTAGTAATGTACTGCCTTTATTCAAAGTAAGTCTTATGGTGTTTCTTGAAAAAACTGGAAATTGACAGTCGCGAGCATATCTCCTTCATATCGGTAACTTACCTTTGGATTATATTTCCTTCTTTTATCCGTTAAACGTAAATATACGACGGATGACCAGAAGGCTGGCTCATACCTATGCCTATGCCAAAGAATAGCCATCCAGGGCATCCTCCCGCTCGGCACCAATCTGGGGGCCGTGTTTTCTTTATATTTAGGTTTATATATATTATGTTTTTAGTTTTAATTGTTTACTTTTATTTTTAACTTTAATTTTTTTTAAATAAATACCTATTCAACTTAAATATATTTATGACATGTGCGGAATATATGGAATAGGTGTATCGCTCAATTAATCAGTGATATTCCTATGCCATGCCTATACGTATAATTATTTAAAGGGTAGGCAAAATGCGTTGTTAGGTTCCATAGCCTTGGCATTGGGGGCAGTCACTTACCATCAGGCACGCTGTAAGTATAATAATAATTATTTGTGACATCATAGTATTCATAGTATAAAAAGAGTGACTAGACTTATTTAAAGGCATGTTTCTGTTTAACAATGTTGTCACCCCTTTAATCGTATTTCCAACATAATGGTGAGTTTTATAAATAAGAGAAAACAAGGGATTCGAATCCGGATTTCCAATTTGAAACAGATTTCAACAAAAAGCGGTCGCGGAATTAAAATTGACGTGTACACAGATTAGAGTTGCGATCGTTAAATGTTTTTGGATTTAAGTTAAAAGACCCTAACATTTCTTCCAATGCCTGAAAGGCCTTGTAAATAATTTACGTTTCTTTATTTTCAAAGAATAACGACATTCAAGCTTTAAGTGAAATTACTATGATAATAAAAAAAAACATATAGTCACAAGAAAGTGCCTCTAACTTCGTCCGCAAAAAAAGCGAAATATTAATAAAAAAAATTGTTCAGGTGGGGTTTGAACCCGCTTCGTCCGTTCTTGACAATTACATGTGAGTGTAAACTAGTTCAGTGAACCGAGACTAAAGTACTAGGAATGACCTAACAAATGGCCCGGTAGTTTTGAATTTTTGATTATGTTGTCTATTTAGGATGGTTAGTGATTTGAGATGAGTTAGAGATTTTTGCTTATATCTTCGTCTAGGAGCATTTTAGCTATAAGAAAAAGCTTAGACAATGTTGTAGAGAATACCGGACCGTTTGTAAGGTAAAACCCCTTTATTCACTGGATTGAACGGCTTCATACATTCAATTTTACCCGACTGTGATAAACACAAGGTAGAGGTCTCGAATTGTTATAATTATGTGAAGAAAAGGTTGTGTTATAATAGCGTTAATCCGCTGCCGCCTCTACCGAAGACAAGTTGTGCAGCGGACAGTTCGACAGGTTTAACACGAAGTTATTTCTTGCGCAATTGACTAGGTCAATCCAATTCTGTGGCACTGAGCTCTTATGAGAGTCCGTAGCTGTAGCGGGGATGATCAGCAATATTTTGTCACCTTTCATCAATAAAATATTCACCTGTTACTATTATAACATTCTAAATTTGTATCGAAAATCTGCTTTTTAAATAGGTTCATTATTTCAGGAAATATCTAAACGGCGCAATGCAGCATATTGGGCACGTGACGTCATTGACTCCTAGAAACTTATTTCGCCGAAAAATTATTTCGCAGAATTTTTATTCCTCTGTTGTACCTATATGTTTTTTATAATTTGAGCAAATATCATCCTATAGGTTAGGTTAGGTTTAGGGTTGCAAAGAAAAATGCTTTTTACGAAAGATATTTTCGGCGAAATGAAATTTTGGTACAGGGATAGATGGAAAATTGGTTACTATAGGATATTTTTTACCTGACTACGGTAAGGAAAATAAATACGCCTACCAAGTAGCGGGTACCTTCTAGTTTTAAAAATTTTAAGTAAGAACATTAAAAAAAATGTAGGCCTTATATTACTAGAACCTTATTTCCCAAGAGCGGAACATATGCACCAGCTCGTTTTTTTTTTGGCCCGATGACGCCAACTTGGCTCTCGAGTGTAGATGGAGGAAAATTGCGCCAGAATTGTTTCTTGTTTATTTTTAGCCGCCTTTTGTTACTGCAGAATTGAATCCTCCGAAATATACTGTTTAATTTGTATTCGAATTGATAGAAAGTAAGAATAAAATACATGTTTCATAATAAGGATATATTACCCCCCCCGGTGTGGGGGTAAGATAACCGGTGAAATTACTAGCATAGAGGCATTCTATCTTCGTCCTCCGGGTAGGCAAGCACTTGTGACTCCTCTGGTGTTGCAGGTGTTTATGGGCGACGGTAATCGCTTTCCATCAGGCGATACGTTTGCTCGTTTGCCCCCTATGACATAAAAAAAAAAAAAAAAAAATCCAACCTAATCGATGCAATCATCGACTCATATGAAGACCCAATGGTCGTTGTCAACGTTATTGGGTTAATGTGATAATTATCATTATTACTACGATGATATTGATGGTGAATTAAAGTTAGTTTAGGTTTTGCTGCAGTATGAATGTAAGCAATGCTTTGTTGAGACAAGCACTTACTTATCTACTCGGTTGTAGTTGTAACTCGAGAGCAGAAAGAAGTCTACTTTACGTACCATCGGCTTAATTTAAAATTTAATATCCATGCACAATGTTTTGGACGAGTACTAAGAGTCTCTGAGTTAAGCCACTGACGTCCAGATAGACATGGAGCAAATAATATAGGTTTTAGTAACAATTAAATTTCTGCAGTTATTTGAGCGTTTTAACCAGCTTCGCACTATTGGCAAGATTCTTAAGAACATTCGACATCATATTTTATAGTAAATAGTAAATCTTGAAAAATTCGTGACCTCTTGCCCTCAGATCTTACAGAGATTGTCAATATTGACGAGATGGTAACGAGACGGTTAAAATGCTCTTATAATTGCGCTTTAAGGGTTCCCAGACTAAACTATTACCTACACCCGGAAAGTATTTGATCTCAAAATAAACTGTAAAGCCACTAAGGAACAACCGTCTTTGGAGCCTGTCCAAGTAGGTTTTTAATGCATTTTATTTTGCGCTCATTCATTTCACAGAATTTACTCGGCGGTGCGTCTGACCCGATTTTATGTCTCAGCGGCTGACATTTTATGGTCTTCGCATTTAAAGTCTGGTTATTTTCCGGAGCAAATAGTGCATCGCCGCTACGTTTCGTTGCACTGCGGTTGGAAAACAAACATAAGATGTGCCATAAGGTTATTTCAGATATAAAATGATAGGACGTAATTTTTACGAATTTATTAAAAATTTATTATAAAAACGGTTTAAACTCACTTAAAAAATTTCAGGAACGGCCCGTAATGTTTCGAACTCATATAGAGCTCTTCATCAGGGCAGCTCTCCGTGATGCTACGTGAATCGCGGCCCAGATGCATCACTACATACCTAGTATAAAAGGCGCTTCCTGTCTGTCGGTATGTCTGTCCCTATGTATGCTTAGATCTTTAAAACTACGCAACGGATTTTGTTGCGTTTTTTTAATAGGTAAAGTGATTCAAGAGGAAGGTTTATATGTATAATACATGCATAATTTCTCAGCATTGCACCCGTGCGAAGCCGAGGCGGATCGCTAGTTAATATGGAATGCAGCAAGCAAGCAGCAGCAAGTATTGAACTAGAACAGAGGTAGATCGAAAAGGAGATAGCGGAAAATGAAAATGGCGGCCAATCATTTCATCTCTATTGAGTGCATACTCCCTATACATTCAATAGAAATGATAGTGGGACAAAGGGGAGGTTTTTGCACAGTATTGTTTTGCATTTTAAACGAGCTTAAAAATTGTGACCAAAATAGTATTGAAATCAAAAGTTATGATACTTCAAAGATGGGTCAAATAGCCTATTAGTATCCTCGGCAATCTCATGGAGTGGTAGTTTGCATTAATCTTGCTGGCAACATCTTATTAATGCAAGGACACTTAGCACACTGCACAACTTTGTCTGAAGAAAAGTTTGTAGGGCGTTTATTAGTGGTTTCATTCAAACAACTGGCAACTTATTGCCAGAGTAGCTTCAAGTCAATACGGAACTTGCATTATTAATTACTTATTTTTTTAGATTCATATGTTACGTAAAGATACTAAACAACTAAAAGTTTGATTTAGAAATAATTTTTTAACGTAAATCAAAAATTTACAATTCACGCGTTCACTGGCTTAATATGACGTCACTCCATAATACATCATATATTTTCATGACGCGTGAATAAAATTGAGTGCTGCAAATCCATACTAATCCATACAAATATTATAAAAATTGTGTCTGTCTGTCTGTTACCTCTTCATGCTTAAACCGCTGAACCGACTTAGATGAAATTTGGTATGGAGATAGCTTGAGACTCGGTAAAGGACATAGAATACTTTTCATCCCGAATCAATTTAGTGTTCCCGTGGGATGTGCGGGTAACACCGCGGGGCACAGCTAGTTTTCTATAAATCTTTGTTTATAATTAATTAAAATTCTAATTTTTAGGGTTCCGTAGTCAACTAGGAACCCTTATAGTTTCGCCATGTCCGTCTGTCCGTCTGTCCGTCTGTCCGTCTGTCCGTCCGTCCGCGGCTTAGCTCCGTGATCATTAGTACTAGAAAGCTGAAATTTGGTATGAGTATGTGTATGTATCACGCCGACAAAACGGTAAAATAAAAACTAAAAAAAAAATTTTTTTTCGGGTACCTCTCGAACACCTAAAGTGGGGGTGATTTTTTTTTTTCGTTTCAACCCTAGTGTGTGGGGTGTCGTTGAATAGGTCTCTTGAAAATAATAGGGGTTTTCAAACATTACTTTTTGATAAAGTCAGTAGTTTTGTAAATATTCGCTCCGAAAATAAAAAAAATTGTGTCCCCCCCCCTCTAACTTTTGAACCACAAGTCAAAAAAGTATGGAAAAATTCATGTTAATGCGGCCTTATAAGTACTTTCAATGAAAACTATATTGAACAAAATCGGTCAAGCCGTTTTTGAGTTATCGCCAAATTTCATATTTTTTCTTTAAAAGGTCGTAAGTTGACTTCCAGAAGGTAATAAGTGATTACAGTTTCTAGGGCGTTTACGACCTTTTTATAGAGCTTAAAATCTGTCTTAACTTAAACCTCGGGCTTAAAACAGCAGTTTATTGTGAAGGATGAGCAACTACGGAACCCTACACTGAGCGTGGCCCGACATGCTCTTGGCCGGTTTTTAATATCGCAGTTTCCATTTTACATATATTTTTAATGTTTTCTTTTTATACATATGTAGATACAAAGCATTAAAAGAAGTCATAATTTTACGCAATCAACTGAAGTACAAGTGGGAATCCACAACCTCTGCTTGACCGGAGCAGTGCTCTCACCACTGAGCTGATGGCTACTACCGCTACCGTTTACTTTTTGATTCGATTGATATTATGGACCGATGTCATTTGGTGTTTCAAAGCAAGTTCCAATTTACCAAACTTAAAAAAAAAAGTCGTGTCAAAGTAAATATTTCAGTGATGCATTTTTAATTTGTTTAAGTAATTATCAAAATACATTAAGTGCAAGCTCCCTATTCCTTATGTAACGACATCAGTTGAGATTCAGTTAGCATCCTTAGTGCTCTAGTGCCTTTGGGAATTTTACAACAAACTTTGTCGACCCGGTTTGATTCTTATTAGTTTGAGTCCGAATTAGATTTACGAAGTCTTTGAACCTGAAGTCTAATTTGTTATTCCGTATTTACGTTGTTAATTGATAAGGAAGATTTAGAGAATGAGGAAAAGAGTTCGGATCCTTTAGATTCTTAAAAGTAAAGTCCAAAATATCAAGCTAGGAATATTGTGTCAGGACACATACTCGTATTTCCTAGTGTTTATATAAAGATCCAGGTGAAGAGGCCTCGGGGCCGCAGCCCAATGCGACCAAATCCGCACTGCACTTGACAGCAACCTTCAGGATGCGCTCAAGGTGATCGAGGACCGTGGAAGGTGGCGCAACATCATCCGAAGGAAACTAATCCATGGTGGACGTCGTGACTCTGCAATGAGGATAACGATGCACGGAGGATAAGTAAAGATTATCCAAAATTGCGACCAATACAAATGGCCACCTACATGTGTCTTCGTTATGTGTTACTACCTTTTGCCCGCGACTACGTCCGCGTGGAACTTGGAAGTATGGAAGCAACCTCGTACAACACGATAGATATCCATATCCGCCTAATCACCTTAATTAATAAAAGGGATTATTAAAAGCGCCTAAGCAAATGTAAGGGCAATTGTGCTTTTGGTCTAATAACTAATTACATTTCCTACAAGGTCATCAATGTCATCATGAATTACTCACTTTTCAATCTTTTTGGGAATAATTTTCAGGATGAAAACTATCCTATGTCCTTCCTCGGATCGTAAACTATCTCCATACCAAATTTCATCAAAATCGATTCAGCGGTTTAAGCGGGAAGAGGTAACAGACAGACAGACACACTTTCGCATTAGTATGGATGGGCACTAACATTTTGTATGGTATAATGACAATATGTAATTAACCATTTTCACTGTGAAAATATGCGTTTAAGTTCGGGGTTGTTTTATAATTACTGTTTTGATAAATTATGATGATTCTGAAAACAATTTCAAAATATCTTTTGGATTTAATAATAAAAATATCATAAAATCTGCCTACCTTCACATATTTCAAAATATATATTCTTTTTTGGCATTTTTTTCTTTGTTTCATTACACATTGAGCTAATTCTATTCATATAACTACAGTATACTGTAGAATTTAACATCAGTCGTCATCTCTTTCCAACAATACTTTTCGCAACATAGTCCTTACTGGCTCAGTTTCATTGGTCGATAACTCGGTCGATATGATATACGGCATGCGTTACTCCCCGCAGGCGGTATAACAACTAGTGAAACCCACAAGTCGATAACTCGGTCGACATACGGCATGCGGGACTCCCCGCAGACGGTATAACGACCAGTGAAACTCATAATGGCATGCGTTATGGAAATCTACCGCATCCCGCATGCGGGCCCCATCGACCAATGAAAACAATTCCCCGCATGCGGGCCCTATGACATGCGTTATGGAAATCTACCGCACCCCGCATGCTATTGACCAATGAAACTGAGCCATATTACTCATATCAAGTTCCGTTAAACAAACGAGTATTAAGTGTTGAGTCTGCGAGATTATTATTTAATCTGGCGAGATACCTTGGTACCTGCTCTTCTTAAACTTGGTGCAAGACACTTTAATTTCCCTAGAGTCGTGAGCTACGGAACTCATAATTCATGCCAAGTTAACATTTTGTCAGTTCGCATTTGTTGCGCAGTCAACGCATGCTTCCTTTTCTACTTAAATTTGCTCTTTTAATTTTGTTTCTTTAATTAAGGACGCTTTATTTCGGATGAGATGATAGCGACGCATCTTGCGTCACCAGGCGTATCTCATGAATCGTGATAGTTAGGCAGCTAAAATTTTCATATATGTATTTTTGTTGCCGCTGTAACAACAAATACAAAAGAAAACAGAATAAAATAAACATTTAAGGGGGCTCTATACAACAAAGGTGATCGGTTGCGTTAACTTTGCACCTCATTTGTGGCGCAATACCAGGTGCATACTTAACCAGGCCAGTTAAGATGGAATAATTATTTATACGAAGCACTAGGCGTGCGAGTCAGACTCGCACTTGGTCGGTTTTTTAATCGACTTCCAAAGAAGGAGGAGGTTATATTTTTCACCGTATATATTTTTAATAGCAAAGCTGCATGAAAATCCTAATAAAAATAAAACTGCGATGCCGCCAGCTAAGTAGAAATAAACAACTTTAATCGAAACGTGTCTTCAATTTGAAGTCTTCGGGCGTTTTCAGATACCTGCTCCAACTGGTGATGGAAATGTACGAGTTTGTTGAATGCTAATTGTTGCTTACGAGTTATTTCACCTGAAGTTTAGCGTAAGTACTTCAATTTAGCGCTGTAATACTCTTGACAGAACTTCGGTTCTTCACATTTTATTAATGTTTCGTTTTGTTTGGTGTATATACAATATATACATGATGTTATAGATATTTTTATTCTACGGGACGAGTGGCGACGTGTCGTCAAACGAGTCACTCAGACTCAGAACTTCACAAATACATAATGGCCACGACCACTCTGTAAAGAGCGTAAAAAGAAGAAGATAGATATTTTAAAAGAGAATGTACGTTCCACTTAAACGCACAAACTACGTACCAAACAGATCAAAGGAATAAAAAACAGTTATATAGCTTGGATATCAGAATAGGGATTTTAGTTAAACGTTTGTATGCACATTTCATCCATCGAGCGAGCGATACCGCGTGAAAAGGCTAGTTTAATATATTATGTACTCTTATGCAGTATTAATTAAGTGCTGTTCCAGAAACATATGCTGTATTTTTGTGAAAGTAAACTCAACCAAAATAATGTCGAACAAAATGAAATTCTCATAGCACAATTTTCATACTATTATCAGCTCAAAATTAATCATTTCTGAATTTCGCAGTAATTGCAGTGTTTAGGAACGTTCAACATAGATTTAATTTAACCTACGTAAACTTTAGCCATAATTAAACAAAACAAACATCAGGACAGCAAATAGTTACTCAAGCTAATTAGCGCATACAGGGTGAATTACAAACAGTGTGCAATTAAGTTGCACCCTAAAAGTTTAATGAATCAATGATTTGATTTGACCCCCGTTCGTTATTTATTGATATAGCTAATCAGACAAATGGCTAATCCATTAGGTTGCAGTCTAGCGGGCGGTTTGATGAGAGCAAGGACATAAATTTTTCTAGCAGACTGGAATATAGTTGGTAATTTATCTTCTAAAAATAAAGTTTATACTTTTAACCATAGCATATTCCACACTTACACCTTTTTTTCACCGTCCATTGCGTCATCATAGGTGTTGAGTTTCGCAAATTAATATATTTTTTATGTACGCCTTCTTATATCGTGAGAAACGAGAGTTCCAAATTTTAAGATGCGTTATTTCTATCGGTTACGAAACACAAATATTTGAATGATTTGATAAAGTCTATTTAAATTTGTTAACCTGCAATGGAACAAACTCTTATCTAAAAGTAAAGACACCATATTCTCTTTATTTATAGATTCTTCAGGTATCTACTTGATTTATTGTTAGACAGAATTTTGTATCCGGAAGTCAATTAATTGATAAAGTAATTAAGCGTCAATAACAAAACAGTAATTTTTAAAATCTTCTTCAATTGCGTTATTTTAATTATTATTTTGATCGGATATTGGTTCCGTGACTATAAATTACAGTGGTTAATATTTTCAGCAATACGTTTTTGGTGTTTTTCTTTTTTTCTCCGTGTTGCCTTATACATATCTGCTTTTTACAAAATATTGTGTCTCTTCAAGCATGTAAGTTTTATATCCGCAGCAATGTTTAGATAAAACCTAAAAGCTTGCGAGTCGAGTGATCTGTTATAACGGAAACAGATCACGGCCGCTCAGTTACGAAAAGCCATATGTGTCAATGTAACTCATATGTGGTCACTCGTTTTTAAAGTAAATCGGCAGGTCAACGGTATTACTCCTATGAATGAAAAGCCGTAGCTTTTCATACACTGTACTAATACCGATTTCCTATGTGTCCATTCAGCTCTACTGAGGCACATATTCGATTTATTTTGATCGCTTTTAAACGGTTTATTTTGAAAATGTTCAACATTTCGTTTTGCCGATTTTATTTCGTGCAATAAATAACTGTTGCTTGTATAAATAATGTAAAATTCATTAATCACGTATTACTTACCAATTAAATGGAAGATGCTAATACTAAAGAGACTACATACCTATAGGTAAACACAAAGATTTTATCACAGAGAAAAATCATCTTTGTTATAAATATTTCCCAACAAAGAAAAAGCCTTTCTATCAATCCGCATTAAATAATTAAATAAAAGTAAAAGTAAAAACAATATTGATAACTACAGCAAATTAATAAAGCCGTTAATTAACATCAGCGCCATTATAGTATCAAACAAAACCCTTACCGTTTAATATTTCACTTGCAATCAATCCGCACCCTGTATAACGCAACACCGAAGTTTTGAGCGGGTAATAACAATTAAAAACAATATCCCCAGACCCATCGGGTTATTGAAAGCGTCGACAAAGGGTGAAATTGGCGAGCACTAATTAATAAATCAGGACTCGTCTGGGCAAACAGCGGCCGACGGTGATAATTTCCAGCCGTCATTGCTACTAAGGCTCTTTGTGCGCTGTATGGCGTTGCATGAACTGTTACATCAATATACCAATTACATATGTTTGTTCTTGTCTCTGGAATATTTAGAAACTAATTTTGAATTTTGTTTTAATTTGCACTTTGAACAAATTTCGGTTGCGGTATTTGTAACTATATTGATTTAATAGCTTTTTTTAAAATGATATAAATCTTGCGTGAACTCTTACTTTAAAGGATCGGAAAATGCGAAAAACCTTTACCTCTATTAATAAATAAACAGTAAAATATTACACTTGATAATATTGTACAATGCACTGTTTTACTAAATATGTAAATTTCATCAAGAAGCAATAAGGAATGCTTCGTTATAAGAAAACACACATGGTTGTCGAACTAACAACATAATTACATTTGCCAGAATGGCCGAACTATTTAACTAGAACCTATTCAATGCAATCTGAAGATGCAACCCCGATTTTCCAGACTTTCGAACGCAATGAACACATTCGTTTGCAACGGAAAAGCACTTCTGCCTCATGAAAAATGCATGAAACTGCGGAAAACATTGTCTCTTTCGATTGTTTACGCTTATTCATAGTCCGAACGTAACTTTATGGTCCATAAACAATATTCGCGGCGCATTGTTTGTTCAAAGAAATGACCAAAATTTATTCATAGACTTTCGGAGATAAGGTGAAAAATAAGCGTCCACACACGAAGTTACATGAGAAATGAGCTCGTAGCCGTTTTCTCCTTTATCTAATCAAAAGTTTGTATATTTTTTTCATATTCTTTTCGGTTTCGGTGATTATCATACGTTTAAATAAAACATCAGGTTTCCACGGTTTATACTGCGTATAATAAATGAACTATGCATACACATAGCATGCTTTTTACAGCTTCCGAAACCTCGGTATCGACTGAGGAACATAATTTTTCCTCTGTTCAAGTTATATTTGTGCAAACTGAAACATAATTGTTTTGCAATACGGATAGCGTACCTAGAGTTAATCTTTTTTATTTTATTATAAAAATACTACCGTTTAAACATCAGATATCTGATTTTATTACGATACTGTCGTACAACGGCTGTCAATAAACCGAGTATCTCTGCCTCGTATAAACGCAGTCTGGAATATTAAATGCTTTTAACATCTTTATTTATTCCCCGACTTTACGCCAATCCCGTGACACATTAATCAGAACAATACCCCGAAAAACGGCAAAATATCAGGCGTTGGAACGTTTTAACATAATTTTTCGGGCTCCCGTCTGGCAGTCATCTCTCAAATTAGGGTCGCTCAGTCGGTCCAGGAGGTCCTTTCAAATATCAATTATGTCAACGCCGGTACTGTCTTCGCAGACACTGGTGATTAATTAATTAGGGGCGAATGCAATTATGTCTCCTGTGGAGCTTGACGATATTGTCACTTGAACCGTCTCAGGACAAATATTTTGTTCCCAGTTTAGATAATCCTGACTATTAGTTATCGCGTTTTGATGTTGAGGTAAAAATAAGTGCTATATATCTTATTTGGTTATAGTAGGGTAGGCAACGATGGTAAATCGGGATTCACTCGAGCGTCATAGAGACCTATTGCGTTGCGAAGCTTATATGATAAAAAGAAAAAAATGACATATAAGATATACCTTTTCATCGGTGGGAGGAGCGCTACAGAGTTTCAAAAATTAAAAAAAAAAACTGTTGCATGGACATACTCGAGCGCGTCAGATATTGATAGCATCCATGTCCTACACATTTTTAAAGATGTACGCATGTTAAACTGATTGTTTCCATGATGGGGTTGGTCGTACTTGAGGGTTGAAAATGAAGAAAAAATTTTTTTTCATCGGGCGCGTCAGATTTTCTAAGGGGATGTTAAGTGAACCTAAGAAAAAGCTCTTATATAATAATCTGACGATTTAGATGTGACGCAAACTCGCAGTTATTATTAGAATGTGCAAAAAAAATTCGCCATTTTGAAATACTCAAGCGCGTCAGATTAAGATATATATGGTTCATCTTTATGCCCTAGACGTGCTGTCTCATAATCTGACGATTATCTGGCGGGGTTCGCCTAATCTGACAATAGAAAAAATTAACAGGAACTTGTGACTCAGAGCACTCTCCAGAAACAGGAAAATGTGACTCGGAGCACTCCCCAGAAGCAGGGGCATGTGATTCGGAGCTATTCCCAGAAACTTCCGATGCACTGTCATATTCCATAATACTTTGCCGCTGTTGTAAATACTTAAAGACTCGCGGTATTTTTATTGCTATAAATAATTTATAGCACTGCGCGTGATTTACTTCATTTAATGAAGATTGTCTCGAAAGTTCAAGATTATCGTATGTTGTTCGGGATTTTCGGAGAACCGGTTCGCTCCGACTATATACTAGAATATTTACACATTTTTGTAATGTTTCTAATGTAAATTTAATTGTTTTTTGTAAAGTAGTTTTACCACAAAATACACACTTTATATTAATATCACTCATATAGTACAGCTGCCGGGAAACTTTCAGAGCATAATCTTGACTGCGCAGTAGCCGATTTACGTACAAATGTATATGCGAAAATCCGCCATTTTTGTTCTAAAAGTTGCCGGCAACTATAAATATTTAATAACTTTAGTGTTGTAAACAACATGATCAGCTGTCATGGCGTCATGGCAACAGAAACCAGAGTGGAATACAGGCATCACGTAACTGAACGCATTAAACTTTACGACGAATTTTTGTTACTTCGGCTAGTGGAAATCGTCAGATTATATATTTTCCGTTATCATTGATTTATTTCCTTTAAATAAAAAAAAAATTAGCCACGCTCGGGAATGTCGAGATGATGTTTTTTTTTTTACAACTTTTTAGCCCTCCGCCTTCTTTACGTCACCTTTAAATTGTCAGATTAGAAGAATATACACGTTATAGCATGTAACTAACTCACCCTACCTTAATCTGATGCGCTCGAGTATTTCAGATGAACAATTTTTTTTTACTAATCTGATCTTTTATCCTTGACGGGCGGCCATACATATGAGGCTCATATTTGGTGGAAGTACTTAACTGGGTACCTTCCCCCTATATATTAATCTGCCGCGCTTTAGGTACTCCCGAAATCCCCTCTTTGGCTCTCCTACTATTATGGTGTTCAAATTAAAATAAAGAAAAGAAAAGTCTCATGATAAGTTATATAATATCCGCTACCCAAAGGTTGTCTGGAAGAGATCGCTCTTTAGCGATAAGACCGCCTATCGTTTAATTTAAGATTTCTCATGTAATATTTTTCTTGTTGGTGTGCAATAAAGTATTGTTGTATTGTATTGTAATATAGAAAAAGAAATGAATTTTGAAGATTGATTGTTTCATAAATTAGCATGTGACTAACTACTGTTTTGTCTCTAAGATTTTTTTGTATTATACAAACCAATAAAAATTTCGAGTAAAGTAAATGATTAAAAACCATTATTAAGTATTTGCCAAAAAACTAGTCACAATTCCGAAACCATTAACTTAGATTTTTGAAAAGCTCATTCAGTTAGGTAATTCTGAAAGTTAACTATTTCTAAGGAATTCAATAACTGAAATTATGACAACGTGTCATTATGACTATCGATTTTATAGTAGTCAATAGACACGCTTTAGGTAAAGTTCTTACTTTCGAAACTAGATACATACATTGAAACTTTATTCTGCATCATTTGAAATAATAGAGTATCAAAGTCTCGCAAGAAATCAGTTGAGTAACAAAACGCGAAGTGTGTATCCCCTGGGATTTAGAGGAGCGAGATCCGTGATATAATATTAAAAACTTTTTTGCTTGCGTAGTTGATATGATGAATTGAGTAACCAGACATAAGGGCTCAAATTGAAAGTGAATAGCGATGTATTCAAAAATATACAGAACAGTAAATAAACATAATATATATATAGATATTTATTTATAGATTGTAAATATATGTATGTATCTTTGTAGTACTAATATAAATTTAGTATTAACTACTACACTAGATGCTCTCTGTACAATTAGATTTCCCATTTTCACCAACTTCTAGTATCTCTGTTTGGTCCTAAGGTTAACTGGTAGATTTGGCATCAAGTCTGCCATTTGTACCTACCGTACCGTTTGTTTTGTGCAATAAAGTTTAAATAAATAAATAAACGACTACACGAGCACGGAAGCTGTAAACCATCCAAAATATAGAATTTTAACATGCACATTATAATAAACGAAATAATATTATAAATAAAAACCTTTAGTCTACCACAGTACATATAACATGCGTAAATCTACCACAGTAAATATTCTATACTGAACAATGATAAACCATTGATATTTCTGAACAATAATTTTACTATTAAATATTTTAACTGAATTATATTATGACTAGCTGCGCGGTTTTACCGGGAACACAATTTTTTCTCGAGATAAAAGTAGCATATGTGATAATCATGGGTGTCAACCTTCATACCAAAATTGATAAAATTGGTCCAGCCGTTTGTGCGTGAAGAAGTAACAAAAATACTTTCTCCTTTATAATATTAGTGTGATAAAAGTGTTATATTCGTACTTGTGGAAGTCGTCTCTTTGGCGTAGACTTTCCCAGTTTCCTGCAGGTATCTCAGTTTCTAGCGCGCTTTGTCTAGTCAAATCTACAAAACAGGTCTTCCCATCAGTTCCTCGGTCTACCTCTGTATCTTTGTCCTTCTCTTGGTTGCTATCTCTTATTGCCCATTCTCAAATAAACGCGGTACATAATCTATTACATAACTATCTGTGATGCATTTATTAAATGAATATATTATTATTCATGGAAACCAGAAGTATTATTGTTTTTTTTTTCTGCTCAAATAAAATAAATATATCTTAAATGAAAAAATGCTAAATATAATTATATATTTCAAAATACGCTATGTGCTAACAAGCTGATTGTCTTTTAAGTGAGATTGTGATTATGTAGTGTTGGTAATAAAATTGGTAAAAATTACACTTATTTATAGTTAAAGTATAGTTAAATTTTGAAAAGGTTTTAATGTGACTAAAATATAAGTTTCAAGAAAATATAGAACAATAACTGAGCTCGCTTTTCACCTTTACTTTGAACTAAATAGTGAGAAATGATACCCTAAACGGAATGTAACATGTGTGATCCATCATGTAGCTTCGAAAAGTCATGGGGACTTCCTCTAAGAAAAAAAAGAAGTTTGTAGTTAGTTCCTCTTTAATTTTTATGCACATTTTATATCGAACACTTTCGTAGCATAAAATTGTACAATTATTGACACAATAATAGTTTATGCAACTGCTACATAGGTAATCTCGATCGACACTCGTGTGATCCTATTATGAAACGAGCTGTAGGCGAGTTTCATAAAACCACACTCGTATTTCAAGACCTTATTATGAACAGTTGCATACACTACTTTATCTACACACATATTCATAATGATTATCATAGATTTTCTTTTATGAAAATGTGAAACACTCAGTCCTGCCAGTCAGTCCGCGGAGCAGAGGAACACATGAGAGTGACCTCGCGGTGGCTACGGTACTGTTATAAAATTACATCTCTGATTTTGGTCGCTGCCAAGTAATGTAGGTCCTTACCTATAATGTCTGAACTTGTTATAGAAATTTAACAAGATGGGTGTAAAAAAGGTAAATTATGAAAGAAAAATATAATATGATCCACTGCAAAGTCAGCAGGACTCGAACCTGCGACCCTACGTTTTGTATTGTTACGTCAATTACACCAAATCTTTGATCCCATAATTCTACACTACTGGAGCGCCCTTTGCGCCATATGCGTAAAATGCGGTATTTTCACGCTCAAACTGAACGATAAAATAATTATTTAAAACACATAATATTCATTAAGACTTGGCTTAGAGTAGGGTGCTGTCATTAGCAGCTAACCTAAACTGAAAAAAGTTTTCGTCCATGCGAAACTTCAGAATTATATAAATAAATAAAAAGGTAAATAACAATAAAAAACGATGGAATAAATAAAATCGCCCTTTATTAAAAGTATATGATACGTTTTTTTCAATATATTCACATTCATACATATACATACAAATTCAAATGGTATGAATAACCTAGTAGGGTAGTTCATTTATCAAAATCGGACTACACATATAACGAAACGGGAGTCATATTTAATGAAACCGACCCGGCAAACACACTGCAAAGAATCGTCAAATATTTAGGTGAGTGCGACCAAAATCTACTTACGCGAGATAAATGGACTTTAATTCAACCTTTGTAATTAAATAATCCTTTCCATTACCACAAATACCACGGCGGTAAAACAAAATAAGTTCGTTAGGATTGAAAGAGGAAATGCTTTTAACATTTCGCTCAGAAATCCGGGTAAACTATGGCATTTTTGTTATTTTGTCCTCTGTAAATCTATTACATTACACACTATAGTATTATAACATTATAGGTTTGTATTGAGAATCAGTTTTCTATCTCATGATTTTAGGAAAAATCTTAAGAGCGCGATGCAGGATCATCTTTTGTTTTGCATGGGCGCGCGGTGTTATGCCAGTCTGCCGCCATCTGTTGGCCTTTTTGGTTTGACCCCTCATCACGCCAAAACGGCTGGACGGATTCGAAATAAAAGCTGGACATGCAAAGATGGTTATAGGATACATTTTACCCAGCCATGGTAAAAAAAAAATGGGTGCGTCTCATTTCATAGAAAAACAATTAACATATTTTCATATGACCGAACATACGTTTGGTAGAATTTTCAGTTTGTATAACAACGTTTCATAGAATGTTTATTTCATATATCGTTATTTCGTAGAAGCACAATTGATAGAAAGTCATTTCTTATAACAATAATTTGATAGAATGCACGTTTAATATAATGCACTTTTCTTATAACAATAATTTCATAGAATGTACGTTTAATAGAATATACTTTTCATAGAATGTACGTTTAATAGAATGTATTTTTCGTATAATGTACTTTCGAATTCATAAATTACACAATTTGAACAAGCGAGCGAGCAAAACCTTTTAGAGCAGATCCGACGTGGCCGGGTTAGGTTAGAAGGTCAGGCGGGAGCGAAGCGTAGCGAGCTCCCGCCTGGCCTTCGAGGTTTTTTTTTTTTGCGTACCGAAAAAAGTTTTGATTGTATTCATACCTACTGTTTACATACAAGAACAAATCCACCCAACCACTTCCAAGAAATTATTAAGTTCGGAGCTAAGGCGGAGTACTGGCAAAAAAAAAACATACGAGCGAGCAAAACCTTCCAGAGCAGATCCGACGTGGCCGGGTTAGGTTAGAAGGTCAGGCGAGAGCGAAGCGTAGGTTTTTTTTTTGCGTACTGAAAAAAGTTTTGCTTGTATTCATACATACTGTTTACATACAAGAACAAATCCACCCAACCACTTCCAGGAAAGTAGGTATTAAGTTCGGAGTTAAGGCGGAGTACTGGCAAAAAGGTGCGAATATTATAATTATTATTTACGTACCTTTCTATTAAGGTGTAATATGTTATTTGTTTATTCTATTAAATGTTTATTGTATGAAATGTTCATTATATTAAGTATGTATTATGATATTTGTTTATTCTATTAAATGTTTATTAAATTAAATGTTCATTATATGAAATGTTCATTATATTTAGTGTTTATATACGAAACAAAAAATATATCAAGTGTTGTTATAAGAAATGAAAATATATGAACTGATTTTCTACGAAATGATAATTCTAACAATTGATCGATTCTATGTGTTGAAATTATATTATATGTTATTCGATGTGATGAACGTTATACCATTTATAAGATTTGCTTAGTTTGGGACTAGGTCGATTTGTGTATAACTGTCCCATAATATTTATTTTATATATTTTTTTATATTCATAAATGTACTTAACAATGTACACGGACTTTCGTTGACTCAGCTCAAAATTCGACCAAGTGAAAATCATGATCCTTGACGTCATGATTTTTACATTTGTCGTTGAAAAATATGTAATAATGTAAATATATGTAAAATATTTTACTAGGCCACACCAAATTTGTTTCACAATATTAATATAGATAGTGTAATCTACAATCGGAAAGTTTCACATAAATAGGTCGATCATCTCCAATATCGTAAAAATAAAACGGGCACAATGGACCAACACGAAATGGTAACAATCCGAAAATGGATCCTAATAATACCAATTTCGATATAGTGAGGGTGTGAGCTTATTATACTGTCATATACACTCGACACGTCCTGTGCAGTTGAAAGAATGCCACCTAATATGGGGTGGGCTTATAAGTACAATTGCAGTGTTATCCATTCATTTTTGGATTTCTGCGACACGTTTCAATCATGTTGTTATAGGGACGTTAGAGGATTATTGCAGAGATTAGTTGAAGTAGATTGGGAGAAAATTTTAAACATTTGTCAAATTATGTTAGAGTATTTTGGATTAACTACATTACTACCAGTACGACACAAGTATGAAAAAAAATTGAATGTTCTCTAGATAAATGTTCCCTTTCTATGAACTACTACCATGCACTACTTTCTGTTCAATCCTTGCTGCTGGACAAAAGCCATCCCCAAGGTTCCTTATTACGGTTAGTGGTGCTCATTCAGAGAATTCGTCTGTAATGTAACAAAAAATAGGTGATTTTTTTTATCTTTGAGCCATCTTTGGTCATAGATCGAACGAAGTAGCTAGAGCTCGGTGGGACACTCAATCTCCAATATGTGGACAGCTTTGTATACCTGCAGGGCTCTACCATTTGCAACAATGGCTCATACGAACCAGACGTTCGAAAGCGGATTGGTATGGCAAAGAGCGCGATGACCCGACTAAATAGGATCTGGACAGATAGAGCAATCTCGCTAAAAACCAAAATTGGCCTGGTGAGGACTCTGGTTCTCTCGATTTTTATCTACGGTGCCGAAACTTGGACCCTCAAAAGGCAGACAGATCTCCACCACCATGTGGTGCTGGCGGCGAATGTTACTAGTTCCTTGGACAACCCACCGCACAAATGTGTAAATTCTTCAAGAAGTGGGAGTCACCGTTAGGCTGTCGACAATCTGTCTCCGCAGGATCTTCGAATTTTTTGGTGGTCATCTAGCCAGGCAGAAAAACGACACCCTGGAAGTGCTCCTGGTGACAGGGATAGTACAGGGTAGGCGATCAAGAGGAAGAAGCCCTATGCGCTGGACAGACCAGATCCGAGATAATTGTAATTCGAAAGTCCTCGAGGCATTGCACGACGCCGAAGACCGCAGCAACTGGAAGGCGATCGTCCACAAAATAATTCGTGAGTCGTTCAGTAATGAGGAACACGACACAAGGAGGAGGAGGTGCCATCTTTAATAATTATAAAAACAGTTTAAACCCACGTAAGAATTGTCAGGAACGGCCCGACATCTTTCGAGCTCATATGGAGCTCTTCATCAGGGGCAGCTATCCGTGTGACTACGGACTCGCGGCCCACTTAACTATAAATTAAATTTTAGTAATTGGCGAATGTGCGCGGTCACGAAGCATCTTTACGCAAGCCGCATTTCCGAAAACTATATAAGGATAGTCCCAGTATACGACTTCAACTAGAGATTGTCATAACGAAAAGTAATTAAATAGATTTTTGTATTATGATGATAAACTTCCGATACTCCCAATCAAAGTTTTCAAATAATCCCCAGATCATTACACCTGAAGATACCCATAATACAACCGATCAAATCCTCTAAGAGTTTTGTTACACAAATAATTGATTCGCTGCCCACCGTCAGAGGAGTCTCACTTCTATTTAAGTTTCCTAAAAGGAAATGAAAGGAAATCAGAGCCCGCGCCTTCGGAGCCTTTATCGAAACTTATCGCTATAAACTAGAAGAAAGCGTTTTATTAAATCGACTTCTAGATTCATTCTGTTCGATTTAATACGAGTATGTTACGATAGGAACTGAAATAACTAGGAAGTTCATTTAAAAATACGATATCTAGATAATGTTTTCTATTTTATTTAAGGTTTCTTGGAAGATTTGCAAAATCAAAATCATAGTGTTTTATTTTGTAATACAGTAATAGAAAATAGATGCAGAGGCCTCAAAATAGAGGAATGCCGGCAGGGTACTTAAAGTCTGGAGATACGAGGCAGGTAATTAATTCCATTTCGCGTCGAGAGAGATATAGCTGTGACATAATGCTATGTTCGACATATGGCGATTAATCCAAATGGGTCAGTAGGGAAAAAACGAAAACTATAAAAGGTAGGGAAATCTGTTCTTAGGAACCATGCCGTCGATTTGAGTAGAAACCGCATCAAATTTTATTATAAATCTCATACAAAACTGGGGAACGTGGTTAAAATTCTGTAAGTTATCGCATGTCGCATTGTAACATACTTTACATCGGTTTTGACCGGGTTATGTATGAATCACGCTTAGGCCCCGTACGCGAGCGTTGTTGACTGTGCCAGCAGCTCGTACTGTGTCGCACAGGAAGTCGCCGCACCCCGGGCCTTAACGCTGCTCAATGCACAACTGGTGTCAACACCGGAATGTGATCTGTTTGCGTGGCGATGGACGGCTGTGTGTAGTGCGTGTTTGAGGTACTGTGGGTTGATGGATGACAGGATTACTAGTGTTCCTCTTTGATAAGTGTACATCTAGTTTCACAGTGTATTAGATTTAAGTCTGTAATGCTGTGTAAATATATTTATAAATAAATAAATAAAAAAATGAAATGATGTATGAGATTTATAATAAAATAAAAATGCAGTTTTAATTTAATCTAAAATCGACGCCATGGTTCCTAAGAACAGATATCCATATCTGTTAAAGTTTCTGAATTCTTCCTACTGACCAATTTGGATTGATCACCCGGTATATGGTATTTATTTGCTATTCGGACTGCAATACGTGACACTGACTAGTTTTCATTCAAATATTAATAAAGATTTTCACCAAAACAGACATATAGTTGTGTTATTTCGGACGGATATCATTAAGTAACATTAAATTTAGCCCAAGTACGTGCATAATTTACAATTTCCCATTTCTCTTAAGATCGTAATTAACGCTGTTCTGTGTCAACATCTAAGAAATGAACTTAAGTAACTTATTTACTTTTAAACGAAAACTTTTCAAGTAAAATGTGACAATTTCAAAAGCGAAAAAGGGGGGAAGGATGTCAAAATGGCGTGAGAGAAGTTCGCAAGTGGCTTGTCAGCAAATTACTGTCTAAGTCGGAGTATCACCGAGAATACAAGTTCGTGTATAAAGCTCAACTTTCCGCCGTACAAACTTATGATTTTCATTAAATCCTCTTGAAGTTTAGACTCTGGGCCATTTACGCATTTTATATGTACTTTAAATTTGCCCGACTTTCCATTGAAACGCATTGTTTCGAGATTTAAATAACTCACAAGAGACTTTTCAATGAAATTTGTGAAGTGATTGAATAAACCTTTCTTTGTGAAAAGTGAAAGACTGTAATTGATTTAGGAGCTGCTTTCTTTTGGATGTACAGGAGCTAAATGTTGACGTTACTTACTAATGAAATATGGCCGAAATTTTCTTTTTATATGCCTACTTTAACGAAATGTTCATTTTCATTAAATGACAACTTATGACATGTCGCTTCATATGGCATATTACTCATTATGCTTATTATAGAATAGCATACGGTTTGGTTCTCTGGGGAAATAGTTGTGACATTGATACAATATTTATTTTGCAAAAAAAGTGTGTCAGAATCTTGGTAAATATAGACCAAATGGAGTAATTCAAACCCTATTACATCAAACACCAAATTCTAACTGTTGCTTCTATGTATTTGAATCGTGCAAATTCGTAAGGAAAAACTTTCATTTATATTCCCCTAAAGCAACAAAACAAATCAAAAGAAATGAACGAAACGTAAATCAACTTCAAATGCCTTTCTCAAAATTAAAACTTCTTACGCGAGGCCCCCATTATATGACTATCAAAATTTATAATCACCTTCCAAACTCTATAAAAGATCTAGAGGACCCTAGATTGTTCCAAAAACAATTGAAATTGTATTTTAGTTAATGCTTGTTTTTATAATAGCCCTCTGACATTGCTGTGCCCTTTGCAGGGCGTCACATGTAGACCTATTTATTTTTAATTCTAACTATGTTTGTAATGTGACATGCAATAAAGAGTTTTGAATTTTGTATTTTTGAATTTTATGGCCATATGTGTCAACATTTAAATAGATAAATACGTGTGATAAACTCAAATATGTGTTCCTGGGTCATGGATGCTCTATGTATTTAGTGCATTATACGTATTTATCTATACAAGTATGTAAGTAAGTATTCGTCGTCTAGTGCCCATAACACAAGCCTATTAGAGCTTACTGTGGGATTAGCTCGATTTGTGTGAGATTGTTCGACATTTATTTATTTATTATAATCACTTAACTTCACGTCAATTAGTAATATGAATATACGTCAATTAGAGCTGGCAGCTTCCTCGCTCAACGTATCAGCATAGCTGTTCAGCGAGGAAATGCTGCCAGCGTTTTCGGTACCATGCCGCAGGGGAGTAATTTTTTGAATTTGTTTTAGTTTATTTAAATTTTAGCTTTTTGTACATAGTTGTTAGTAGTGTTTAAGTTTTTTATTTACTGTTTCTTTGTTTTTCCTATTTTCTTGAAATACATTATAACAAATTTTTAGATTGCAATAAGATCATTAGTAATATTTAGGTAACATAATTAAGATTTTCGAACAAGGAATAAACTTCCATCTTATTTATCAATTAATTTGTAACAGTCTTTGCTAGTTATTTTTAAGCATGACTTGTTTCAGAGCTGTCTTTAGCTCGCACCAACAGTGAGTTGGACTTTGTGTGGGAGTACAAACCCATTAAGGAGAATGCGAGTTTTGTCTAGTGATTTGGAGAGAGTGACGCGAAAACAGGGCAACTGCATCGTGAATAGAACTGTCATTGTTCGGGTTTCCAATAAGGACACGTCAAAAGGTTATGGGTATAAAGAAGCAATCTTTCATCATGCTCAGACATGTAAAAGTGCCCTTGTGGCCTACTAGCAGAATAAAGTTCATTATTTCATTTCGTATATCTAGAAACCCAAATAACGGGACCTTTTACTAAACACTGGACATACTTACTACATACTTATTACTAAGAGCTGTCTTATACGAATCATACATAAAGACTCTTCACCAGTGCCGTATTTACCCTAGACCCTAGGCCGGGACCCAGACAGACTATAGGGGTCCCAGGCCCAGAAGCAAGACTTACACCATACTTATGTTCTCTTAGGGGGCCCCAAATGCCAAGTTTCACGTAGCTTGGTTCAAATCTGAGTGTAAAACTGTCATAAACTCGTTTTTTACCAGCAATCTGAACGTAGCGGACAACTCGTATATCGCTACACATGTGAGCCTAACTAACTGAATAAAGCCTCGTCTAAAACTCCGCGATACGAACTTTCGTCTTGCAAGATTTGCGAAAACGCTCGCGGCTTTTCTACTAAAGCGGAATATACACGGTGCGATTCAAACGATTTTTCCGGGAATAATAAAAAACACTTTTTTGTTTAATTACAACGCTATATGCGGAATATCTTCAGATTCACAGCTGTATGGATTATAACCAATGTTGGTGGTTGGACGTTCTTACGGTCGACATGCCACGACTTTGGCAGACAGCGGAAAAGTCACGCGGCGCCCATACGAGTGTCTCGCTCAATCGTATGGCCGCCGCGCTCGGACCTTTCGTTCTACCGCTTGCCGCTGCCGCTGGTCGCGCAATTCGTGGTTGGTCCCTTAGAATCTATATTTAGATACTTGATTATTTACGCTTAACAAAAAGTGTAACATAAAAACGGGACCCTATTACGAAGAGTCCACTGGCCGTCCGTCTGTCTCTCTGTCTGTCCGTCACCAGGCTGTATCTCATGAACGGTAAAAGCTAGACAGTTGAAAATTTCACAGATGAGGTACTGAATATTTTTTTTTGTCTAAAAACAACCAAAAAATATTTAAGTGATGCTCCCATACAACAAACGCCATCGGTTGCGTTAACTTTACACCTCATTTGTATCCGGCGCGTGCGCGAGTTTTTTTTAGTTAGAAGTGTTCCAAAATCTGTTCACGAGTGGCCCGCTTTACATGCGACACCTACGGCACTACGAGAGTGGATTTAGAAACACGTCGCTTCGTTTTAAGTTGCAATACAGGGTGATTCTGTAATGTAATGCATAAATTTACACACCTTTCGGAAAAAATGCAATCCCCTGTTTATCGAGCACGAGCGTGTAAACTTTTATCGGGACTATGTTGACTTGTGTGTATAACGTGGTATATCGTACTTCAAACAAAGGCTGTCGCTTTAACTATAAATGAAGGTATTTTCTTTCGTTTGATATGTTTGCGGAAAATACTACTATTTTCTTACACTTACATTTCGTTTTATTTGTAAATTTTACTTTAACAAACATTTATTCAGATAGCTTAGTTAATAAAATGATGAATGCTCCGTATTTTACCGATTTATTTGATGTAAAAGTATGGTTTTGACCATATTTTATCAAAGCCAGCAGATTTTAAGCCAGTAAATATAATTTACCTACGATACTAAATATTCTTTTCTTTTTATGAAAAGGGAAACTACAATAGTAGGTACCTAATCCTTTTTAGGGTTCCTCAAATGGAACAAACGGAACCCTTGTAAGATCACTTTGTTTTCCATCCGTCCATGCGTCCGTCTGAAATTAGTCATACATTCAGTCACATAGTCCTTTGAAGCTGTGAAAAAATCAAACTAACGCTAACGTAAAAAAAGTTACGTCGGCCGTCTATGCCGTAAAAAACGTAAATTTCGACACTCTCAAGGGAATCCAAATTTATAGGGTATGAATGGCAAGTAATACCGTCTTATAACACTAGTAGGTAGGTAAAAATCTAAAAATAATAATTTAATAATTTGTAATTAAAACTTCATGAAAATAAAGTCTTTCGAAAATCATTTGGAGAACCCGGTTTTGCACCATATTTGTAACCGGCGCCATACATACTAGGTACAAACTAAGTTGTACTTAGTTTAGTTTGTCGCCAGTTAAGATGGGATAAGTGTTTGTACGGAAAGGGTTCCGTACAGACACAAGTCAGACTCGCACTTGGCCGGTTTTTTCCTCATAAACACACTTAAAGTTATGCTATACAGAAACATAGGTTCAATGTTAAACTAATTACACCACTGTAACTCTAACTTTTTCGTTAGGGTGGTTAGGGGTAAAAGACCATTGCAAAAAGAATATACGATGGAGTATGTTAAACAAGTCGTAAAGCAGAGACAGTTACACTTCATTGGCAAAACTTATGTTTCAAATTGCAAATAAGTAATATTAAATTTCCATTTAAATGCAATATTGAACGACTCTGCAGATGACCTAAGTAGGCTAGCTAAGCGAGACTTGACAAAATTATACAGTACGTCCAAATAACAAAATCAAATATATTTAAATTAAACAACTTAAACGAATTCATATACACGATATAATGCGTTTAAATTGTTTTATTTAAATGTGTGACAGCCGCGGAAACCGAAGAAAATATTACGATAAAATGTAATTTTCAAACCAATGATGGCCACGGATACTATTAATATTTTGCTGATTTTCATTTTTATATTTATATTAATTACTAGGTACATTATAAACTGCAATTCCATTCTGAAACATTTATATTAATCCTAAGGTTTATAATTTTCTATAGAATCAGAATCTCGCCACCACAATGTCAGCAATCAGTGTCAGTAAGCAAGATGCGCTGTTCCTTTGTCCACCATTGTTCTGGTTGGCACAAGAGTTATACCCGGCACAGTTGGCAAGAACTGAACATTTAGCTCTTCGCTTGAAAAGAATAATAGTCTTGAATATTGGATAAGAAACTCAACAAGAACTAGGCGAACTCCTTAGTTTTCTCTTAATATTACTTCAAATAGAAATAAGTATCAAAAGTTGCGAGGGACAAAGAACCGCGAAGTTAGTTTGGCAGGTAATTTTGCTATAGTTTATTGATTGTAATGTTCAGTTCAGTTACAATTCAGTTACAGACAGTCAAAAAACGTAAATTAAATAACTTTAGTATTCTCGTTTCGTTGTCTGCTTCAAATTGGGGATATTTTTCCCATTTTGGAACCAGCTTACAAAATGGGACTAATGGTTAAATTAGACGTTTCTATATGGCTGAAATATGTTTTTTTTAAGTTTTCACCCCCAAATCTCAAAAAACTAAAACACAAAATAACACAAGAATCAGTTGATATATACGTCTTGTAACTACAGTAGAACCGCCAGAGAGGCTGCGCTCGCTCCGCGCTCGGTCAATTATAGACAACTCCTACTATGATATTGGTTATTAGAAATCAAATTAAGCCCTTGATCGGCATTAGTTTTATGTTGATACACATTAAACAAAATATCACTGTTGCCCCCGTCATATATTATCAAAAAGCATAAAAAGGGCCTGTTTCAAAACTCTAAAACCTCAAAACTTCTTTATATCAGCAAAGCCATTACGCAAAATGATAATGTAGCAAACTATTCGTACGCGTGTTTTGCATGGCCAAACAAAGTTCATTACGCGGCGATTAAAACAGATAAAATGGCCGCTTTAACACGAAATAGGGTGACCCTACTCATAAAGGTCCCGATGTGTGGGGAAGGGACAAATTTATGTTGCTTGGACACAAAAACCAACGGTCGTGTCCAAAACGGGAGATACTCGTGGAAGCATGGAGTTTGACATCGGCCCGAATAAGGTTTATTTATTAGGAAAGTTTCTAACTGGGAGCAACAGTAAATCAGCAACATGTCCGGCGAAGGACTAAATATGAACGTTGGCTGTGAATGGATTCTATACTATGGGATATTTTGTTATTTGTAACAAGAAAAAAAGGTTTATCCGTTTTTGAACTTAATTTATCTGTAATAGTTTTGTTATAAGTGCTTCTATTAGATTTGGGTATAAAATAAAGTTACGAGGATTCTTTTAAATCATTTGTTATGTTTTTTTAGTTTATTACACAATACTAGTAAATCATGCCGGATTGATTTTTATAACGTAAGCCGTTCCGTAAAATTAACTTTATTTTTATTTAAAGCGACAAAACTAGCATTTGCTTTGCTTACATTACTATTCAAAATGTTTTCTTAAGTGTCATTACGCAGCAGGGTACTAAACAGATTCAATATAATCAGCTAAGAAAATTCTTTTAGTCAACTTGCGTATTGAGTTCCGTGAGTAAAAAAAATCTCTATTTTATAATAAATACAAAAGTCTGGAACTGCTTCATCAGTAAAGAAAAACTAGTAATATGTAAGAACAGGCATTGAATAAAATATATATCTTGCTAGTATACAGTGCTATTTGTGAGTTTGATTCTTTTATTCGATTTGTTAACCTTTGACATGAAGCGGAAACGCAACAGAAATTTATTAAATGTCTAAAAAAATAATATCACATGATGACAATACAGTTGATTGAATAGTTAGAGTAAAATAAACATATAATAGAATAGAAATACTTGTATTGGTGTTGTCAACATGGCTTAAACACATTTTGGCAGATAAAGGAAAATATCAATATATTTGTCATAATATGAAAAAAATAAATTTTAAAAAGGAATAAGACCTCTTAAGTGGTAAACATTTTGATTCTATAGAGCTATGAGTTTATTTATATTTCACATACCTTTAAGCGAATAGTCGAATATACAAAAACTAAAAACACTACCCAATCAAACTCCAACAACACTCACATGCATTATAGTGCTGTCAAAATGGCTTCAACTGGCAGTTAACTTTATATTTTACTCGTGTTAAAAATTGATATTGAGCAATGAGCTTATTTATATTTCGCATATCCTTTAGCCACTAGTTGAATAATACAAAACCTAAAAATACTACCCAATCAAACTCCAACAACTCTCACATGCTGCAGCCTGTTCCCAACGTAAACAAACTGATATTCTGTGCAGCATTTTTTAATAAAACAATACCAGCAGTACCCTAAAAACGTTCATTTCATAACATTCTCCAGCGTTCGACTATAGAAAACAATGACATTTACGTTAAATGCTCATACCCATACGCCGTGAGATTTTATTGCATTTTTATGTCACTATACTGGCCTACTAAGGCAAATGGCTGTATCACATTTTTAGACATTTCGTGTAAATTGACTAAATGTGAACGCGTCTACTACTTAAATCCGTCCAGACGTTTCGGATAGTTACCTATTTATTTACCACTAATTTGTTTATAGTCCAGTAAGAATTGCGTTCTAACCTTTGGCAATTTTCAAGCCTTTGATTTTTGTGTAAGTGCCTTATTATAAATGTTAAGTAAGAGTCATTATTTACGAACACGCCAAAATTTTAAGATTTTAGAATTTTCAAAGGATGTCTTTCTATGTCACTCTATTTTTACTGGACTATTAGGTCATCTGATGCATGTTTTAGTTACACGCTTAGAATCAACACGCCTAGAAATCTAGATAGCGCTTGAAAATGAAGCTAGTTTCGGTTAGCCACGGGCTAAGTTTCGTCCGTTGGCGCATCTGTCACAATGCAAAACGGCTCTGTAGACAAGCACACATAAAACCAAAAGCGACTTCGTTTTTCACTGGTGGTGTTGTATGAAAACTCTCGTTCTAAGCGTATTTATTCTATACCATCGTGTAGTGATATAAATAACTCAATAGTGATATTTTTTGAGGTACCGCCTTCTGCCTTAAGAGGGCACTATAACAAAATACCAATTCAATACCGATAGAAACGTGTAACGGACGGAAACGACAGTCATTTATATGCAGATGCTGACTTAATTAACATTGTTGTGGGTTACTGTTCTGTTAAATAGGTTTTTTTTTTTTTATAAAGAAATACACAAATTTCCATGTTTGGTATTCTATTCGGAAAGCTAATTAGATTCTTCCATCTGATTATGAAATGCATGCTGATTAGAAACCTAATATACGAGTACATGCTTTTCCCACCGCATTATATATATATATATATATTAAACAATATTGTCTACATAGATAATATGTTACAATGTTATATACTTAATCTTTCTGTTTTATTAGAGGGTTTAGAAAATCATTCATCCCTAAGTGTGTGTCTCCAGAATGAAAAATGAATGAAAAAATAACAATAAGAAAATATATGCTATAAATATGTATAGGTATCAAAGGCTTAAATTTATTGACATTGTATCGTCTTGACGGAAAACAAGATACAGACGAACAACAAAATGAACTCTAAAAACTTTAAACAAAGATTGCACGTTTATCATTTAATTGATAGACCGATCCTTAGCCACGTAAGTGGGCCGAACTTGCTACTCTGCTTCATCAATTAATATTTAACTGAGAACAACCATTTGTATCAATTACAACCAATGTTTAATTTGGGTAAATACCAATTTTATGGCCACGATTCTGGTTCAAGCAAGCGGGCTTAAAGGGGTTCCTAATTTAATATTGTAAGCGCAACTACAATTTTAAAATGGTTTTATGAGGATTTATTATTTAGTTACTACCAAGCGCTCTTTATCCTAGAAATATGCTTTTTGATATATATGAATATCTACGAATCGATATCTACATTATATTGATTTAAACTTCTGTGAAACTTACACATTTTTACACAATATTATAACAAAACCGCACTTAATCGAGTTCAATAACGTGCTTATTCAATTACGGTTGTGTGGAAGAGATCGCTCTTTAGCGATAAGGCCGCCTGTTGTTTACCTCTAATTGTAATTTCTTGCATTGTATTTCTCCTGTATATTTTATGAGGTGTGCAATAAATGAGTACTTGTATTGTATTGTACTTTGACGTTTTGGACGTCATTGTTATTCCCTTTGAGACCCCCATGTTTAAAGAAGCGACATATGAAGAAGAAGAAGATATACATTTATTTTGCAAACCATTTACATTTAAATAATTGAGTTACATTTTTTTTATTAAATTTAACTTAAAATCTATACTTCTATAGTAATTCTGTGAGCTAAACGGTGCCCTGGTTGCAAAATATACATTATTTTATTTTAAATATTACTAGCATACTTATTACTGAATGTAAGGCTTAGATACTCAATTCCCGTGGAAATAGATACAAATGTTTAGGTACCATGCAACCGCACCACGGCAAGAAGTTGTTTTTGATTTATATATTTTCAGAATGATTAAAAGAATAATAAAACGATGTTTGTGCTAAAAAGAGAGACATTCTAAACTGGAACGAAATGTACCACTTTAAATGTATGACATGACAAAACTTTCCATAACGTCATCGTACCCTGCCGTGACCTTACGTCAACAAGGATTAGGTATGACTCCGGATAAATAACGAGTATCATACCCGACATGACATCGAAACATGTCAAAAACATCGTCCACAAAAAATTACGAAGCATTATCGGATGTCCCTCAGAATAAATTGCCTTTTAAAAACGGATCCTCCCAATAACCCTAACAATAAGATCGAATGTATATCAATGGAGTTTCGCCCACCTCATCAACATAAGTACACAAAGGCATGGAATGCATCGACATTACCATATCGATGTGTATAAGAATTTCGATAGTATTGTCGCGAGGAAGCATCGAGTGCGTCCGATACCGATCAAGAAAAAAGGTCGCTCGACCCTCAGGATAATAATCTATCCTTTTTTACACTTCTCAATAAATACCTCACTCGATTTTCGATCTTTTAAACAAGGTGAAAAGGCATGTCTTGTAGTTCGAGAGCCGCAAAGCTTATCGTTGTAGTCGTATAGTCTTATTTCATTTTAAATCACTGGTGACTCATTCCATCTCTACTACTTAGCTTTTATGCAGGCACTCGGATCAAATTGAATCCTGGAAATGAAAACCAATTCTTTTTCCATTTTTGTAATATCGTTTTTAAACGAGCGAAGTTTTTTTGATTGAAGAATAATATTTCTACAGTGTGAAATAAATTGAAGTTCGACGTATGGATGCAGAAACAATGAATTTCTGTCACGATGATGGTTTAAAATGAATGGCCATTGAAATTTGAAACTAATAAGATTTTTGCATACAAACACGGCTGGCTCATTCATAAGCCATAACAAATAAACTAGCATTACAAAAGAATTACTACCACGTGGGTTCTTTACAAAGAGCCCCCACGCACGGCACATGTCAAGATTTTCTTTTAACAAGCGATGCGGACGGTGAAAACAAATGACTGTTACTGCATCAATGCTGGTGTTTGGTTATAATAATCATAAATTATCCCAGTAACTTAACAACCATTCATTTACATATTTGCACCTCAATTTTGAGTCTTATTTCGGTCTCAACAAGAATTTTTATTTATAAGATGAGTTGCAGATGTTGTGTTTGTGTTAATATGTCACATGAGCATGATTTCAAGGAGGTAGACGTAATGAGACACGATCTGAGAGGAATAGATCATCTTGTGTGTCCGGACGGATTGGAATGTTCATGTCTATTCTGATATTTTATTCCAATCAAAGGATTATATCCGATTGGGTTAATTTTCTCAACTCTACCTCACTCCTCTTTTCTTTAGGAAGAAATTATTTAGGATATATATTTAGAATTGTACTACCATATGATGAATAATTGAAGATGTAACTAATATTTGAAGGCGTGATTAAGATTTCATACTTAATATGATATCAAACTATTGTTTATACGAACGAAACAAATTATTATCTTACTAGATTCTTTTCTTAGGTACTATTACAAAGATCGTACGTAAGGTTTTAGAAATGTATTCTCATAAGAATCGTACTTACCTCATTGCAATCTTCAATGAGTATAACGAATGAACAATCGAAAAATGCTACATATTCAAAAATGATGTGCTTGTCAGTTTTATTTTTTGTTTCCAAGCTGCAACTAGGTAACAGCTTAGTTTTCAATCTTTCTAGCACCCATCATCATAATGACTAATAGCGTAAAATATTATAGCGAACGAATTATTTTTAGTTACTAGGCGTCAAGAAGCAGCCTGAAGCAGTCCCAAGACGATATTAGTTTTGAGTTTAGAAAATATGGTGTAACCCCGATAATTTATAATGTATGAACTAGGTTGATGACTTAATTTTGTATACGTATATTGTATACATATACAATGGGAGTGCTTATGATATTGATCTATTTTTAATCATACAACTACAGTAAGTATATTGTAGAAATCATCATCAGTCATCAGAAACCAACACATATTATTGCTTATAAGAATTATGAAAATTCCTACTAGAATTCATTCTATTAAAACATCTTGTAATTTTATTTCGTTACACAACTAACGTTTTTAAATCTAGTTTAAATATTTTTCGCATCCAATAGAAATTATAATTATTTTAATGAACTAGTTATTTTTAGCTACCAGGCGTCAACAAGCAGCCCGAAGCTGTCCCACAACGATATCAGTCTTGGGCGTAGAAAGTATGGTGTGACTCGATCACTTATAACTGTCAGGTACATTCATTTGTAACTCCGGAAGCTCAAACACGTTGAGATCTTAATATGATATACGGGTAAGTGGATCTTAAATACTTTCTAGTAACATAACTCGTTTTCACGAAATATTTCGTTACCGGTTTTGATTTTTCGTCATTTGAAGTTCGCAGGTGTGATCATATATAGTCAATTCTTGAGGGATTTGTTTGTTTTTAAGTATAAAAAAATACCATCATAATAAATAAACATACCCATGATTAATATCTAAATCACCAGCGAAATGGTGAAAAACCACAGGAATACTAGTCGTGATATTTTACCATTTATCGTGGTTTGTGGCTGTAGTCCACTGCTGAACGAACACTTAGGCCTCTGCCAACTTTCTTACGAATGCGCTTGCCGTATCCATCAGCTTCTGGCACCCTAGTAAGGCCGTAGTGTTTATAACGCGGTAGATAAATAGATAATAAAACATTATAAATTACTCTAAGATTGGTATTTGTATCGGGAAGTGACAGATAATATTATATAAGGTATGTCAGGCTTGTCAGGGCGGGTTCTTATACAACCACGCAATTTCAATTTATTTAAGGTAAATTATATTATATCGAATAGGTAGTTACAGAATAATGCTATTAATATTGTACAAAAATCGAATTAACTATTACTATTATTGTAAGTAAACTGACATATAATATAACCACTAACTACATTGTATTTGTACCCTTTTGTAAAATTGACATATAATGTATTTGTGCATTATGAATAAATGAGTATGAGTATGAGTATGAGTATAAAAGAAAATTTAATTTGATCCACTAAATCCACTTCAATGTAAGCAGGATTCGAACCTGCGACCCTATATTTCCGTAGTGCTCTCCCAACTGAGCTATCACATTGTTACGTCAGTCGATTGTACTCTACTGGAGTGCAAGGACCGCGAGAGAGATGGCGCTTTTATCAATGTTTTTTTGATAGCTCAGTTGGGAGAGTAATAGCTGGAAACGTATGGTCGAAGTTTCGAGTCCTTCTTACATTGCAGGGGATCAGATTACGTAATTTTTTTCATAATTTACCTTGATGTCAATATTTATACAAATAAAAATGTGATCATCACTCATCACTCCATCCCTGTAGCCTGACCGCAGAAAGTCGTACAGAAATTATACGAAAACAACTAGATAACACTATATTACATGTTTGTTCAAAAAGGTTGTAGCTTACACCTGTCTCAAATAGATATCATCGCATACCGAGGAAAATACACAGTAATAGACTTCCAAAACAAGACTAAAATCGTAAGCACTGTAAATACGAAACCTCTTAGAAGTTAACCGGTTGCGTCGGGACGGCAACTCGCAGTTAGCTAATGTCTACTAATAATCGTTATTGTCTAAGTACTGCCTTGCTGATTGCCTTAAGGTTCTAAAGGCAGTCTTTGCTGTTGTTTTCAGGTATACTCTTTTTGCAGAAAAAGGGAAATTTTAATGCTGTCAGTGTGCGATTTGAGGAGCGTACTTGTTTTACAGAAATAGAGAAATTTTAATGCTAGTGTGCGATTTGAGGTGGCGCATCACCTCTGGTAAGATATAAAAGTGCTGTTATTATATTTGTCATAAAATTATAAGTCATAATTCTTAAGCCAATAACTTTACAGGTTTTTGGAAAAACTCTTCTAGTTAATAGGTACCTAAGGTTAAGATTTTTACTAACAACCCTGAAATTTATGAAATTGAAAGTATGAAAATTTTTACTATTGATTTTATTTCAGTTAATTTATGGAGAAACTCGTTTCTACGCAATGAAAGCCAGGTCTTCAAACGTGTTGCTATCACTTGTATTTAATAGGAATAGTATGTACAGTTATTTTAGTCATAAATTATATTAATTTATTATTTGAGCAAAACGATTGTCTATTTGTGAGTGACAAAGAGACGTAGTGAATGATATAGATAACAAATAATACCGACGATAAAACTCTTTATTCGAAAAAGGAACCGGATAAGATTTAATTTACGACTTCAATTTAAGAAAGAACCATCTGTTTAATCTCCACAAACAACAGTTGCACAAAACTATAGACAGACTTTGTCTCCGGGTTCATATAAGTTTAATATTTCCTGTGAAAAAATAGGACGCATAAAATTCAAATTATTTTATCACGTTTCCTATCGCATTGCGTTTCGCTTCTGAATAATTTATGTTATGTAATAAATATAAAAGGTGTGGTTGTGTGGGCTCCACCTTAAATTACGAAACGCCCCTATTGGCTAACGATGTTGGAAATATATGTGTGTTTATAAGGATAAAATAATGTAATTGATGTGAACACCTACAGAAAACTTATTACCACTAAGTGGATTAATTTAATTTAACTTCTTTAAAAACCCATAATAGACATAAAATGAAACATGTTATGTGGGTATACACTACAATTTTTATATTAAACCAATCAAAGTAGGTACAAATGAGAATTGAAATGCGTAACCTGCCGGAAACAAATACAATACAATACGTTTCAATACAATACGCATTAAAAAAATCTCTGTGCTTTGATCTTTGTATCAATGGTTTCATAATAAATAGTTTGCATAAAAACTAAATTCATTAAAACCTCCGTTTTAACCTGGGTAGGTTTGTTAGGTTCTGTTCTTGAGGGCGGAAATAGAAGTTGGTATTGTTTCAGTACAGTCAGAACAGTTGGTTAGGCAGTTTTTGAGAATGATGTACTAGGTTTTTGTATTAAGACGACGCAGTTGACACTGTGATCATGAAGGTGAACTCCTGGCCGAAGGTCCTGGGTTCGAATCCTGACAAGGACAAATAATTGTGTGATGAACTCGAATATTTGTTCCTGGGTTATTGATGTTGAATGTATTTAAGTATAAATATTTGTATCTATAAAGGTAAGTATATCGTCGTCTAGTGACCATAACACAAGCCTACTAAAGGTTTGGAGAGAAACTTTGGACTAAGTCGATCTGTGGTGAGGTTGTCCGATATGTATTTATTCACAAAAAACGCGCATTAAGAGTATTAATTGTACAGTGTGGCTATTACATTAGTTGTTTATTATGCAACTTGACTATTATTACAACCGAAATTATGCAATTCGAGTTTATTAACTATAATTCTGCCATACATTTTATCTAACATGAAATATCGTTAATTATTTTTGTAAAACATTACTCACCCGTACATTGAAATATAAAAACAGATGAAATCCTAATTATAATTCTGAAAATGCATCCATTACTCCGTTTTTCGCTTTATTGAATGAAACAACTAGGTCACATTTTGAATCCCCTTTAATTTATTACTTTTTTTATTTTGTGTTTTTATTGTTATAGCGGCCATAGAAATACAGATTATCGGTTGAAAAGATACAGCCCTGTGACAGACAAACAGACAGCGAAGGCTAGTAATAGGGTCCCATTAGCACCCTTTGGGTGCAGAACCCTAATAACAATATATGTTTTAATCCCAACGTTAAAAATTAAATAAGAATTACAACATTGTGTTATAATTTTCGACAAAACAAACTCTGTAATCTTGAAACATAAAATAAAGTCTCTCAACGTCACCTTTTAACTGGTAAGGTAATATTCATAAAGATAGCTATTCACCACGCCCAGTGTCGTTAAATTCATTTTTATAACCTATATTTTATGTGAAATGATAAAATATTCACCCTTGTAAAATTTTACACAAATTAAAACATTAATACGAAAAGTAGAAATGGGTGTTGTTAAGTAACCATATTATTTTGAAGTGCCTTTATTCCCAATGGAAACGTTTGTAATTTTTTAGCCGAGGCTGTTTTAAAAATATATCAAGTAATGTTACAAAAACCCTTTAAAGGAATTCCTAATTATTTTTATATTTACTCGTTACCTGCTTTTTTTTTTTTTTTTTTTTTATTTAACTTTAAACAATAACATTTAACAATGTAATATTACTCGCCAAACTGTGACGTTTATTGGCGAGAGGCGCTCAGTTTTAATAAATATAATAACAACTTAGTATGCCTAAATTAAATTATGTTAATAATAGGTACAAAATACAATAAACGGTTATTAGTACAATCTGCATACGTATCGTATTTACTACGCGGGTACTTCGCCCTCGACGACAGCGCGCGTTACCGTGTTTACGGTGACACTGGCTTATCGTCGAGAAGGAAGTCCTTTAGTTTTGATTTTAACACTGTTTTACTTATTTTACTGTCTTGTGTAAGTAAATTAATCTTATTAAAAATATTTGGTACTAAATATTTAGAGGTCCTTTTACCATAATAGTTTTGTACACTTGGCTGAATTAGTTTTCCCTGTGTAACACTTCTAGTCTTAATCCTATTATTCTTAGCTACTTTGTGCTCATCACGATAAAAATACTCTAAACCTATCAGATATTTAACTTTTTTATCAACGGGTAGAATTTTACATAACGGAAATAACTTTTCATATTCTCTATTACACTTGTTTTTAACATTTTAACTTACGAGGAACTTTATCAATATTATCTGTATATTTTTTACATCCTTAATATAAGTAGCGAACGTTCGCCCATACACAATAAGTCCATAACTAAGTAGTGAGTCAGCAAGCGCATATTTAATACACGACTCGCAGTGTTTTCCTATTTAACACTAAAACTCTATTTTTCCGATGCCTATTTTTATAACGTAATCAAAACAAAACGCATTCGTTTCGTGAAATTAAAAATGGATGGTGTGTATTACTTCGTCCGCGGAGGCTCCTTTTTTCCTTGTTGAGTGAAAAGTATATAATAATTAACCATCTACGGACACCTTGTAAAAAGCCTTTTTATGAAAATATTGCAGTTTTTCTGTATTTTTTTTAATGTACAAAATATCATCGATAAGTTTGCTTCTTGAGTTAAGATTTTGAATATAAAAAAAAAACGTAACATAACCTTTCATTTTACATACTGTCTTGGATGATCGTCAAAAAACATTGACAAACCCTTAATTTATAAATTTATGAAACATGTAATGTCTCATTTTGTTTAATGTGGGTACACCACAATTTTTATTCAAACTATGAATACAAAGATCAAAGCTTAAAGAAAAATTTAAAAACCGGCCAAGTGCGAGTCGGACTCGCGCACCGAGGGTTCCGTACAAACACTTTCCATCCCTAAGTGGTTAAGTTAAGTTTGCACCTGGTATGTATAGCGCCCCATATAAATTAGGTGCAAAGTTAGGTATAAAAAAAAAACTACTTACTAGATCTCGTTCAAAACAATTTTCGTTGGTAGTTTTTATAGTAATGTACATCACATGTTTTTTTTAGATTTTTCATTTTCTTATTTTAGAAGTTAGAGGGGGGGGGGGGGGCAACTTTTTTCCAATTTGGAAGCGTCTGTCACGCAAACTATTCGGTTAAGAAAAAAATATTTTAGAAACCTCGATATCATTTTTGAAGACCTACAAAGATCATAGCTTAAAGAAAAATTGAAAAAGGAGCTACCTGGTGGAAGGGATAAGGTATAAAAACCTTACAAATAAACAATGCAAAGATCGACACACAAAGCATAAGGATAAATTCATCAGGTCTACGTGGAGCGAGAGTAGCGAAGTGGCTAACGCGCTGGACCGGTAATCCAGAGGTACCGGGTTCGATTCCCGGTCCCTTCCACCAGGTAGCTCCTTTTTCAATTTTTCTTTAAGCTTTGATCTTTGTATTCATAGTTTAAACCCTTAATTTGGCAATGTCCAACTGGACAAAACCTATGACCCTCTTTTTGTATTTTTTTCTGAACCGCAATCATCTATATAAATCCGTGTTAAATTGAACATATTTTGATGTAACGGAACACGCACGTAACCCCTAATAAAGTCAAGATGTATTAGTCTGACAATGTCAGCGGGAGGATATCGCGTCAAGCCAACTCACTTTACACCTTAATGGATTTCGATTCCTCGCCAAAAGACAAGTTTCCGCGTCACTTAGCTTTACTTCCGTCGTTATCGATATTTATTAGGGTTCCATTCTTTTTAATATGACTTTTTCATAAGGCTTTACCGCAGGCACGGGAACACCAGTTATGATTATAAGATTAAGAGATATGATGCCCGCAACTTTCTTCCGCGTATTTTTTTTTACCGTAGACGGATAAAAAGTATCCTATAACCATCTTTGGATGTAGCTATTCCCGTACAAAAAATAGTTAAAATTCGTCCAGCCGTTTCGGCGTGATGAGAGGACAGAGGAATCACCAACAGATGGCGCCAGACTGGCACGATGCTACAAACCATACAAATCTAGGATTTTATAATAGTATAGATGAAGGACTGGGGTTCGAAAGTTTGAATTGTTAGACTAAGTTATTCAATTATTCTTATTATTTCTCTTTTGCGACAAAAATGTATGACACGATTGTGAGAATATTTAGACTTCTAAATTTAACATTCTCATTTGTTTAAAAAGTTTACGCATTTAATGTTCTGGTTCAAAATTGAAAATATCGTGGGAAATGTTTTTGATTCGTTTTACGTTTGCGAAAGAAATCAAAACGCTAATGTATTTTTTTACGATTCCACGGCCCGTCTAAGACCGTCAAGTTATTAAACGGCAAATGAACCTCCGTTAAAATTTACGGCGCACTCTTGACCGTTTTAAGGGTTCCGTATCCAAACAGTGACAATGGGACCCCATTACTAAGCCTCCACAGTCTGTCCGTCCGTTCGTACGTCCGTATTTCTGTCTGTTTACAGGGCTGTATCTTTAGAACAATAACAGTTAAGACTCGACATTTAGGCGTACAGTAATTACTACACAGTTAAAGAAAAATCGGGATGAAAAAAATTAAAAACGCTAAATTTTTTTTTATCGGCGCACAGGTTTCCGTTATATAAAGTTTTTTTTATGTTACGGAAACCTTGGTGCGCTAGTCCGACTCGCTCTTTGTCGGTTTTTTACACCAAAATCGAGAGTGTCACTCTGTGACATTGGAGAAGGGCTGTCAGTCGGCCGCTTGTACGAAACCTTATGTAGGTTAGCGTATTTACCAATAAAAACGTTGGGGTGTACTGTTACGCTGTTGAAGGTAAGTTTAGTATTTTATGTACCCTTGGGGAAATTTGGTGTGTTGAAGCGGCTTGGCAGCCATTTTGATTTTAAGGTTTGATAAAAATTCAACTACGGAGTCATGGCGGTTTTCCGGTCCGTTTTATTATCCTACTAACATTTCCTAAAGTAAAAACTTTTCCTTTATTAACAAATTTTTATATACCTAGTTAAGTCATATTCATAAAAAAATAGAAATTTAGCCATGAAAATATTAAAATAATATGATATTTATGACCACCGGTAACTAGCAGGTCCCCGCGTGTACTGACAAATGATGCGTGTTATTAGCGTTTTATTTTATAGCTCCTGTGTAAAATGTTTATTTATCTTTTATGATTTTACTAGCTTTTGTCCGCGGCTCCAAAATTGCATCATCCTACGGGAACGACACTTTTGGGAGCAGCATATGTTTACTATCTCTGTACCAAATTTAATGCAAAACCGTCCAGTCGTTTCAGCGCGAATAAGTAACAAACAAACACATATATTATAAACTTCCTTTTTTATAATATCAGTGTGGAGTGGGATGTTAATTTAATAAACGATCGATATAGATAGCAGATTAAATTTAACGAGCAGATATTGTACCAGTATAACATAAAAAAATATACAATAAAATTTGTAGCTTTAAACGTTACATAACAATTACGTTTGTTATGTTAAATTACGGAAATAATAATTATCTTATTCGGTCCACGGTCTTCGAGTAATCAGGGACCAAACATAAAAAAAAAACAAACGTCCCAACGAACAGAGAAGTTCCTGCTAAGTAAAAGCTGATTTCGGCAATTTTAAATTATAAAGATAGCTGACTTAGAAACCAATAATCATAAACTAGTTTCACCACAAATTGCCAAACATCATAAAATTAATTAAACTTTTACGTTTCAGACATAGAATGAAAATGTCCGGAAAAACTAATATCTCCCGCAGTCATAAAAAAATAAAGCAATACCAACATGACAAGCATTTTTACCACGTGGCACCTCAGCCTCACTATCCGCGACTATTTTTACGATGTTTGTTTCAAGTTTCCCCGGTTAAGTTCCGACTGCTTGATTAAAACAAGGAAAATAATATTTGTTTATGACTTTCTTTCCTTATACGAAGGAAAACAGAGTAGGTGATATGAAAATATTTTTATTAGTTAGCTTCGGCTGCTACTTTGATGTCGTATTTTTAAACAGGCAATAAGTGAAACTTCAACTTTAACTTCAATTGGATATTGCAGATACGTAATACCTACTTGTATTTGTAAAATAAACTTTGTAGTTTATTTATCATATGCGTTGCAAATGTAACACGAGTTTTATATCTATTGGGTTTTTTTTACACAGATCTATGTAGTTCCAAACTAAGCAAGAATTTCCTTGTTCTAGTCTTTACTTGAACTAGGAAGCGCGTTTCTGAAAAAAAAAACAAACCATAATGTACTAGGAGGTGCCTGCAACTTCGTACGCGTATTTTTTTCTTTACCTACCGTAGATGGATAAAAATTGGACAAGTGCGAATCCGACTCGCGCATGAAGGGTTTCGTACCATAATCTATAACAAGTTTGTTGTATATTGTATATTTTTATTTTTAGTATTTGTTGTTATAGCGGCAATAGAAATACATCATCTGTGAAAATTTAAACTGTCTAGCTATCACCGTTCTTAAGATACAGCCTGGTGACCGACGGACGGACGGACGGACAGACAGCGAAATCTCAGTAATAGGGTCCCGTTTTTACCCTTTGGGTATGGAACCCTAAAAAGTATCCTATAACCATTTTTGGATGTCCAGCTATCCCTGTACCAAAATTGGTTAAAATTTGTCCACCCGTTTCGTCGTGATGCGAGGACAAAGAATATTATGAAAACAGATGGCGCCAGGATAGCACGGCGCAGCGCGCCCATATAAAACAAATGACGATCCTGCATTACGCAATTTTTCCTGAAATCTAGGCCAATCTCCATAGATAAATTACTTTCAATATAAATCTAGAATTTTATTATACATAAGGTGGAAGTACTAGTAATCGACGCGGTACTAATACGCGTCACCATACTTTCAACTGCGATAAATAAGATAAGATTACCGTTACTTTCATAGCAAATAGAATGAATACATGAGAAATGTTTGTAGCTATCGAATTTCACACGCAAAATAATAAAATATACAACCTGACTGCCTGCAAAAGTACGTGACATGTACTGGGACAATCCTATTGACTTACATTTCATTACATTACGAGATTTTTTTATATGATCATTATATGATATAAATACCATTTAATAAAGGCAAAAGTCATACCTCTCTTAAGGGATGAATAAATTTGCGATAGACGTGTAAATTAACGTACTATTACGAAACATATAATAAATATCCCTTGCAATGTCGAGTACTAGTACTTCCACCTTATATGTTTGTACGTAACACATACAAAATCCTCGCTGCCAAAGCGGATGAGTTTTTTTCATAATGTTTTGTCCTAAGATAAGATATCGTGTATAAACAAAACACGACGCTGTGTCATTCTAAAATTATAGTACCATTCAATCAAAGTTTATCAAATCCAGCTGATTCATTAGAACACGATACCAATTCGTCGGACGTCCAATACCCAATGGGTAACAGATGAATATTCGATAACTAGGGATCATAAAAAGCTATCACCTGTCCTTTCCTTATGCCGACTAGATCGTAATTAATAAAAAATAAAATCTGTCGAGTGAAGGCCTTAAAACGCATTTAATTCTTGATAAGGGTAACAAATTGGATAAAGATAGCACGGCCGACGAAGATCGTAAGTGCATTGCCGTGATAAGTCATGTGTGTTACTGTGAGAGCTCTGCGGACAGGGGATCCTAAGGCTGCCTGCACACGGGGAAAATTAACCAATCATGCTGCGATTTGAGAAGCCCAAAAGTGCATTTGAATCTGAAGAATGAGATCGAACCATTTTTCACAGCTCCTCTTTAGTGGACAGGCAGCCTAAGTTTGGTGGCGGTTTGGTGTTAGTTACGTTGATAATTAATATTTACAAAAAAAAAAAAAACATAAAAATGTTGGTCATCAAGGGTTTTTTGGAACGGAGTTGATATGACTATTGTACATCATTGTTGTCATATCAGACGAAAAACGTCAGTTTCTAGATAAAAGCGTCTCCCTAGGTTCTCCGCGGCGACAGTGCACCGTCTTCCCGCGATTCTGGCTAGACCGTTGGTTCACCTTCTTAGGGTATTCCTTCGCAGCTTTTGTCGGTAGCCACGTCAAGAACCTTTTGGCCGCGAAGGCCGTCGAAGATCGTAAGTGCATTGCCGTGTTATGATAAGTCATCTATGTGTATTGCTATGAGAGCTCTGTTCGTTTCAAATAGAATCTTAAGTTTTGTAGTGTTTCGATGTTGTTAAACAATGACAAAATTAACTCAATATTTGTTATCAAGGAATTTTCGGTAGGGACGTGAGATGGCTATTTATGTACATCAATATTGGAGGAAAAACGTCCTTTGCAGCAAAACATCATCTCCCGAAGTCTTCATTCAATGGCTTCCCGCAATGCTGTCCGTTCCACCGTATTGGGGGACTTCTTACGCGGCGTCTTGCGGAGATACCTCGACTTCGAGCGCGGCAGCCATACGAGTGAGCGAGACACACGTACTGCACACCGCTCCCGCTGTCGCGCAAAGTCGTAGCATCTCCGTTACGGCACTTGGTGCCCAAGTTCCATACTGCCCCAAAGGCCATTGATCATATTTTTGTACACAAAAAAAGGCACGGTCGTTCTTCATAATTATAAAGTCCATTCTAATCTTTACTTTGTTTTTCAAAAGCCGCATCCACTTTTCAGTACCATATCGTCGATGTTAGTAATCTTAAAATGTCAAAGGTATTTAATTTGAATATCACGCCTTATCGTATGCTCGTATTTTAAATTTATCGATGACTTATCTACGGCAAGGATAAAAGCGTCGGTATAAAAGATACAAAATGTAAGGACCCGTCCTCTGCTGTCTCGAAGAAAAAAGGCGTAAGTAACTATTGAACCTGTATACGCTTAGTATTTTTATCCTACGGGCAGTTTCTGGAAAAAGGACGCTGTGTACATAAAGCGGTCAAGTTAGAGACGGATTCAATAATATTTGTAGTCCCTATCCATAGAAGATTGTGAAATCTGATTTTTATGAGGTAGATATTAAATAAATTGAGAATTTTCCTATGCATTCCCGTAAATTATTTCGGACTAATATGGGGACTCCCCCCCATCCCCAGTCCCCATGGGATATCATCCCATGGGGACCCTACATTTTTTCGGGATAAAAAGTAGCCTATGTGTTAATCCAGGGTGTCAGCTACTTTCGTACGAAATTGTATCAAAATTGGACCAGCCGTTTGAGTGTGAAGAAGGAACATGAACAAACATACAAACAGACAAGCACACTCACAAACTTTCGCCTTTATATTTAATATGAGTGTGATTAAATGACAGATACTAAGTAAACCTCATTTCATTGGATAGACACATGATTGATCTCATAAATAAAGTTCCGTACCTTAATAGGAGTATCGAAACTTTTATATTACATTCGTACGTTAACCAACTTGGTACAAAATGAGTATTTTAATGTTAGTCTACTACTTACAACTACTACACAACATGTTTAACACGACTGAAGAGAAATATAATATGTACAACTTTTCGATAACGAGCGTAACTGCAACTTGTCTAGAAAGTTTCAAAGCAGCGGTATAATTACAGCTTTGTTTAAACTATTACTGCAAAAAGTTTGCTTTTGATAAACACATTTAATGTTTAATGAAATTCATGCTGCGGTTCATATTAACTTTCCAGTGCTACAAAATGCTGAACAGATTAAACTCCCAAGCATACAATGTAAAAATACATTAGGCTGGGTCTTAAATCCAACTGCTTTGCGATATCGTCAATTTAGCAATATCTTTTAGATATCGATGCATCGTGTGATATTTTAATGGAGATATGGTAAAATTGGAAATATTGCTCGTTCCTGTAATTTGCACCTACTTTAGCGAAATTACTCGACATTTAGAATTGTACGCCTATCAAAATATCATGAGAAAGAATACATCACTAAGGTAAATATCAAATGGCGAATATAGTGCTTAAGTAGAAATATACAGGAGAGATCTCGGATAGATTTCAGTGTTAAATGTGAAACATACCTTGGGTGTAAATTAAATTAAGCATTCTAAACTTTCATTCAAAAATTAAAACCAAATAAACGGCGAGAGATATGAGCGACGGAAAAATAAACTAGGTATTTAACTTCTCGCTTTTAGTTAAAAAAAACACGTTGTGAAGTAAATTTTTACCCAAGATTTTTTTCCATCAGTCTATAATTTTCAGTTTGAAACTAAAAATTCACGATGTATCAGGAAGATGCATTTAAAGAAATTTCATGTTATTTAATGCAATTCGATTAGCAAAAATTACAATTTTGCGACGTGTTTCTAACGTGTCCGTTATTGTTATATTAATGGGGATATCGCCAAGGCTCATCGAATCGGGCCCTTGTTTCATCTACTTCTGTAGACAAATGCGTTTCTATCATGCTATCCGATATACGTCCGCTAGTAACGACATTGATATCGACTCTTACGGATGTCGCATTGTGCTGTCAGAACGATGGTATCGCATCGGCCGTATCGTTTATTATATCATATTACTCAAGCACTATTACCAAGAGAGCTCACTACGCGTCGCGATCTGTACTAATAGTCTAGGCACCAGCACATGGTACTGGTCTCCGACTTCCATTTTTGATCAGGTAAAATCTGTGCGCGTTTGTAAGCACACGTTAGACGGTCATGTCGAGACACCAAACGTTCAATCACGTAAAATGTTACATAAGCAAACATAAAATGGAGTTTTCAGTCGGCATTCGAAAATAAAAAGCGAGAATCTTCTGCCAAACTTTAGCCCGATACGGGAAGGGTATAATTACACCTTAAACTAAAATAATTCGCATTGTACGTTTTTTTTCTTTTATCAGCAAAGTAATATGGAGTTCTAACGGGTATGAACATTGTCTAACGGATCGTGAGTGTGCGTTAGGTATAAAAAAAGTTTTTGTAAGCAACCTTTATAACTCTTAGAAAAGATTATCCAAGTTAATTTCTTCTGCACTAGGGCATAGCAGTTTATTGTTTTAACATTCGATATTATTTTCTAACAGACTTGTCAAGAAATTATGTCAGAACAATACGAAACGAGTGAAAAAAAATTCACTCCCTGAAAAGATTATACAAGTGACTTTTGGCAAATAAAATGTGTTTAAAACTATGGAAAGTAATGACAGTTTTAATTTATAACAGATTAATCAATAGCTTTATTTTATATAAACAATGGAATTTTTAAATCGTTCTCTAGGCCACAAAATTTTACACAAAATTGTCAAGTCGGCGTAGTGAACTCATTTTCATGAAAGTAATCTATAAACATAGAATTCTAACCAATTCACCCACGGGAACAAATTATATTACTTCATTAGTTGTACGCGACATTTAAATTTGAGCGCGAACGCTTTGCATCAAGTTAAGGCTGCACCGAGCGTTAGCGACTAACCCATAGAGAGCGAGGAATGCGTATTTAGATCGGCGCGCGGCCGCTATTGTAAAAGTGTATGGAGAATTAAAAGCACTTGTTATAAATGTGGACCTTTAATACCAAACAATAATTGAAATATTTGATGTGGACAGATTGTAATGTAAACATTCATCTTTCAGAAAGATAACCTTAATTAACAAAATGAATCGGTTCTTGAAAATATACATTTGACTTTAAGGTTGTTTACAAATATTATTCCATCATCTAAATAAATAGGTTTGAAAAGTTAGTTCTATTCATATTGCACCAATACATTCCCGAATGGTAAGTAATTCCGAACGTCATGTCATTCAAAATTTCAAAAAGAGCTGTATTACCTTAGGTTAAGGCGAGTAGATACATTAAATGGTTAATAATACATTTTAAGTCCTAAGGCTTGTAATCTAGCCAATGTAAAATTTTGATAAAAATATTTGTTACTTAACCTGGTATATACTATCCTACGGGAACGATGTTTTATTTTTTCCAAGATAATAAGTAGCCTATTTCTTAAGTTAGGGTATAAACTATCTGTTAACGCCTCTTCTATCCTCGGCTATGTTCGGGCATCATCGTCAGCCGTCGCCGGCGCAGTGCATGGTGCGGGGCGCGGCAGCAGAGGGGAGCGGTGGACCAGTCGGCCGCTGCCGTCACTCACTCAACAACTGTCAAACGGGCGCGTCATGCCGCGCTACTATCTAACACCAATGTACCTTTTTCTTAAAGTTTTATATTAATTATTATACGTGCATGTACTGGACTACGAGTGTCATTGCTCACCACATCACGACCCCCAAGATCTACAATTCGAGTACACCCCTACATTGCGTGTACATCTGGCGACCGTGACCGTTATGGAAATCACCGTTATGGCGGCCGTTGAAAAATAACGAACATCGTGACGGAAGACAAAGGAATGTTGCTGCTGTGGCGCTTTGGATACTTCGCATCGAAAGTCTATGCCGACAAAAAGTAAGCCCGTTCCTTTTGTTATGTCTTTTCCCTATTTCTGACTTCCATTTGCTATGTTAAGTGCCTAGCTGCTAGCAAACGTCAGGTTGTGTATCTAGCTTAATGCGTACATGCCTAAATTGCACAGTTCTATAAGCACTAAGCACAATCTCAATTGGTTTCTGTACAAATCAATTGCAGTTATAAATTTGCACGGTATTTACGTGTTGGAATGTTAGCTTAATAACTATCTGCATATTTTTGCATTGTCATTGCATCCTTATCGCTGCATAACGAACGATTTCTATACAAATCTTATTAAGTAAATACAAATTAAGAAGTCTATACAAATAATATTAAAAGTAATTAGTTGTTTTGCAATAATATTGAAATATCGAGTAATAAAGTAATAATACGTTATAAAATTGTACTAAGTTTAAAATATTTTACTTTTAGTTCTTTGTTTGAAGTGCAGTTAACGGTAATTAACCGTTAGTTGAGTTGAGGTCTAAGTCTAAGTATACTACGCTTTGCATTATTCTCGTTCTGCCTTCTTCTTAATTATAAAAAAGTGCTTAAATTTTACTTCTTTAACTACTTAAACGGTTGTTATCGCGAAATAGGGTTTTTATACGAATAATTATAACAAATAGCTTAAAGATCATTGTCGGTGCATTCCAGTGAATCTGTCGCTGCTAACTTTCGTCGGGCGCGGCTCGCGTTGTTGCTACGCGGGTTTGGAGCGCTTCGGGAGCGCGGTCGCTGTTGTGAGCCGGTTCCGCCTGGCGCGGTTGGTGCTGTTGGCGGGCTCGGCGGCAGCGGCGCGGTAGTTGGCGGCTGGATCGTGTTACCGGTTTGATTGAACCAGTTTATTACCCTAGCTCATTGTTTATTTAAAAATGGTTGACGGCGAAGGAACTAGTAATGCTGATTTAATTAAAAAACTTAATAAAAGGCGAGGCGGAATCAAAAGTCAGTTGACCGTTTTTAAAGACTTTTTAAAAAATCTTCCGCGTGTTAGTGACCTGACGTCACTGCAAATAAAAGAGTTAAGTTTGCGTTTAGATGGACTACGTAAATTAATGGGTGATTACGATAAAATTCAAATTCAATTGGAAGATATTTCCTCTAACTTAGATGAACAAATATCGGAACGAACCCTAACTGAAAGTCTTTTCTATTCGCAAATCGCGTTAGCTCAAGATATAATTGATACGTTCTCAGCCAAAAACAATGTGGACAATGACTCGTTCAAATCTACTTCTTTTCATGAGAAGTTTAGTGCAATACGTTTACCGATTATTAATTTACCCACATTCGATGGTAATTTCTCGCGTTGGCTGGAATTTAAAGATTTGTTCGACTCATTGATCAACAATAATGATTCGATTGCTCCGATAAATAAATTCCACTATTTACGGAATTCGTTACAAGGAGGCGCTAGTGTCGTAATAAAATCCATAGATTTTTCTGCTAGTGGATACGAGCTTGCGTGGAAAACATTGTGTGAAAGATATGATAACAAAAATATTTTAATCAATAATCATTTGAGCGCGATTGTTAACATTGCACCAATACAAAAGGAATCTTTTAAGGCTTTGAGGTACTTATTGGACAATATGTCAAAAAACTTAAGCTCGTTGGATGCTTTAGGTATTTCTACAAAGGGCTGGGACCCTTTAGTAATTTTCTTGGTATCAGCAAAGTTAGATCCCAAAACGAGTGGAAAGTGGGAAGAGTATAAAGGCAGTTTTTCACGACTACCCTCAAAAGAAGAACTACCCACATTAGAGCAATTTAAAGATTTTCTACGCAATCGAGCTAATGTTTTAGAGACAATGTATTGTAGTCGTCCTAGTACTAGCAATGAAAATAAATATGTCACAAAAGAGGGTAAATATCCGAAAACTTTTGTTGCTTCTGTTGAGGCACCGCGTATTAAACCGTGTTTAGTGTGCGGACAGAACCATCATGTTTACCAATGCGGCAAGTTTAAATCCATGAGTCTTGAAGACAGGCGTGTTGAGGCTTCGAAACATAGACTCTGTACTAATTGTCTTCGCGCTGGTCACAGTAGTGCGCAATGTACTCTTAAAGGTTCATGTCGTAGTTGCCGAAAGAAGCATAATTCGCTTTTACATTGTGACAGCGTTAATTCTAATAATGTTGCGACTACGGAAAATTCTGAGAACATTAATGCATCAACTAATTTGGCAACTGGTACATCGGGTCAAGTACTGCTGTGTACCGCTCAGGTCGAGGTTCTTTGCTCAAATACTAACTCAACGTGCATGGCTCGTGTGTTGCTGGATACGGGGAGTCAATCCTGCTTTGTTACACAAGATTTAAGGAAAAAGTTAGGACTACCCACCAGTAAAATAAATTCATTTAAAATTTCCGGGATAAATAATAAGGAAACGGAAATAACTGAAAGAGTTCAACTAAAAATGAAGTCTCGTATAAATTCATTTGCATTAAATGCCAATTGTTTAGTAATTCCAACAATCACGAGCAGCTTGCCTAGTGTTGAGGTCGATGTTGGAAAATTGGATTTGCCGCATGATGTTGAGCTTGCGGATCCTTTATTCTATAAACCATCTCAGATTGATATCTTGTTAGGAGCGGACAAGTTTTTTGAAATCATTAAGTCGAGAAAAATTAAATTAGGTGAAAACAAGCCAATTCTGCAAGATAGCAAACTGGGATATATAGTAGCTGGTCTCACAGGGGAAAGCTACTATAAGTTAAATTCTAATTGTAATTTAGCCACTACAAGGCACGGGAGGACGTCACTACAAGATGTCGATAACTCTCTAAAGCGTTTTTGGGAGGTGGAAGATTTGCCTTCCGACTGTAAGTCTTTATCAATCGACGAAGAGTTCTGTGAATCTCATTATGTCGAAAATACAAGTCGTTTATCAGATGGCCGATTCTCTGTAATGATGCCATTAAAGGAAAAACCAGAGGAGTCTCTGGGTAACTCATATCCTATAGCTATGAGACGTTTTTTTAGTTTAGAAAAAAAGTTGGATAAAAATCCTAATGTCAAAGAAGAGTATCGTAATTTTTTAAAGGAATATGCAGATTTAGGACATATGACTGAAATTGAACGACCAGCTTTTGGTTATTATTTGCCACATCATTGTGTGATTCGCGAGCAGAAAGAGACAACGAAGCTTAGGGTTGTTTTTGATGCTTCCGCGAAAAGCAGCACAAACAAGTCATTAAATGACATTCAGGCTATTGGTCCAGTAGTACAAAGTGATCTCCTTTCAATACTTTTGCGTTTTCGAACGAATAGGTACGTTCTGACAGCTGATATTGAGAAAATGTATAGGCAAATCTCTCTCGACCAGCAACAGCGTCATTTGCAACTTATTTTATGGAGAGATCAGGTCAATCAGCCAATTAAAATATTTCAGCTCGCCACACTTAGTTACGGTACGGCCTCAGCGCCTTTTTTGAGTACTAGGTGTCTTAAGCAACTAGCTCTTGAATGTCAAGATGAAACCATAGCTAATGTCATACAAAATGATTTTTACATCGATGATCTTAATACAGGATCATCAAATAAAGAAGAGTTGAAACATATATACACAAATGTTGTTAAAGTTCTTGATTCTGCATGCTTTCCGCTACGTAAATTTCGTACAAATTGTCCGGAAATTCTCGATGATCAGTCAGGCTCTACAAATAGTCTAGACTTTAATACTGAGGCTAGTGTCCTAGGTTTGAAATGGTCTCCTCAGTTGGATAACTTGCATTTTCCTATTGATCTGGAAATTTCAAATAAAATTACTAAGCGAATAATTATTTCCACGACTTGTAAATTATTTGATCCTCTCGGTCTATTGTGCTGTAGCCTAGTTAAAGCCAAAATACTGCTCCAAAATTTATGGGCAGCAAAATTAGATTGGGATGATCCAGTTCCAAAAATTTTTGAGAATAAGTGGTTAAAATTTGTCAACAATTTACATTATTTGTCGCATATCAATTTGCCTAGACATGTTCTATGTGATGAGTCCGATATCAATTGCGCAGAACTCCATTGTTTCGTGGACTCGTCTCAAGAGGCCTATGGAGCTTGTGTGTACCTACGATCAGTTGATAAAAATAACCAGGTCACAGTTAGATTGCTCTGTGCCAAAAGTAGGGTTTGTCCGATTCGAGCTCTGACAATTCCCAGGTTAGAGTTGTGTGCAGCTCTATTAGGAGCCCAATTGTGCACAAAAGTTACTCAATCAATAAAAACGAATATAACTAAACATGTGATATGGTCTGATTCTACGGTAGTACTCGGTTGGCTTAAAACGCAATCTAAAACTCTACAAACTTTTGTGCGCAATCGAGCTAATAAAATTAATGAGTTGACTCAATGTTATACATGGAAACATGTACCTACGGATTTAAATCCTGCCGATTTGGCTTCGCGTGGTGTTGATCCGCAGCACCTCCAGTCTTTATCTTTATGGTGGGAAGGTCCTTCTTTCCTAAAGAAGGATCCAGTTGAGTGGCCGTCGCAACCTCATACTACGACATCAAATTTACCGGAAGTAAAGGCACTTGTAACTGTCAACGACAAAGTCTCGAATGATCACGACCCGATAGTATCGTTTGATCGACATTCTAGTTACATACGGTTAAAAAGAATTTATGCGTACGTATTTCGATTCATATTTAATTGCAGAAATCGTAGCACGAGGTTGACGGGCCCTTTACAAGTTCAGGAACTTGAAGACTCATTGACTTTCTTAGTTAAAGAATGTCAATCGCAGTCATTTCACAAAGACCTAAAAAATATAAGTGAGAGTAAGCCACTTCATCACCGAAGTCGACTTCTATCTCTTAATCCATTCGTTGATGCAAAGGGTGTTTTACGAGTGGGAGGGAGAATTAGGAATTCGGACTATAACTATTCTAAAAAACATCCAATATTGCTAGATGCTAAGCATCACTTCACAAGATTAATTATGGTGTACGAACACTTGCGTCTATATCACGCTGGTGCTCAATTAATGTTATCCTCAATCCGTGAAGAGTTTTGGCCAGTAGGTGGGAGAAATTTAGCACGAAGTATTACTAAGAAATGCATAACTTGCATCCGTTTAGGCGGTAAGACGATTCAGCCTATAATGGGAGATTTACCGAATGTAAGAGTTGAGCCAGGTTTCCCTTTCCAATCTACTGGGATCGACTTTGCTGGTCCTTTTATGATAGCAAATAAAAAGGGACGTGGTAGTCGTAATACAAAAGCCTACCTATGTGTATTTGTGTGCCTTGTTACCAAAGCCATTCACCTCGAAGTTGTCAGTGACCTGACAACTGAAGCTTTCATACTTTGTCTGCGTAGGTTCGTGTCGCGTCGTGGCAAGCCTAGCGTGATTTATTCCGACAACGGCAAAAACTTTGTAGGCGCGCACAATGAGCTAGGTAGGGTCTTACGGTCCAGCCGTCATCCAGTCTCTGACTATGCGGCTAATGAGTCAATTAATTTTAAATTTATTCCCGCGTATGCTCCCAACTTTGGCGGTATATGGGAGGCCGGCGTTCGCGCAGCTAAATATCATTTAAAGCGTATTGCGGGTAACGCCAACCTGACGTTTGAGGAGCTAGCAACACTTTTCATGCAAATAGAAGCTATCCTCAACTCTCGTCCAATAACCCCACTTTCATCAGATCCCAACGACATGAATCCCCTTACCCCAGGGCATTTTTTAATAAATCGGCCACTAACTTCGGTACCATCATCGCCTGTCATCGGTAACCCAGCCAGCAGATATAAGCGCATCGAGCAAATCCGGCAGCAATTTTGGGAAAGATGGCGTCGTGAATTTATGGCGGAGCTTCAACAGCGCATCAAATGGAAGCAGAAGCAGAGAGACCTTCAAGTGGGAGACCTCGTCCTGCTCAAAGAAGACAACCTAATGCCGCTGCAGTGGCGAATGGGGCGCGTCAGTCGACTCTATCCCGGTCAAGATGGAGTCTGAAGGGTCCAATCAAAAGGGCTGTAAACAGGATGTGTCTTCTCCCTGTTACGGATCCCGACACAAAGGATGATGCAACCGAGTCCAAGGACAGCCTACAACCGATGCCCAGCAGCCTAAAACCTTGAAACCACAGGCTTTCAACGCCGCGGAGTATGTTAACGCCTCTTCTATCCTCGGCTATGTTCGGGCATCATCGTCAGCCGTCGCCGGCGCAGTGCATGGTGCGGGGCGCGGCAGCAGAGGGGAGCGGTGGACCAGTCGGCCGCTGCCGTCACTCACTCAACAACTGTCAAACGGGCGCGTCATGCCCGCGCTACTATCTATCACCAATGTACCTTTTTCTTAAAGTTTTATATTAATTATTATACGTGCATGTACTGGACTACGAGTGTCATTGCTCACCACATCACGACCCCCAAGATCTACAATTCGAGTACACCCCTACATTGCGTGTACACTATCTCTGTTTCAAATTGCATACATATCCGTCCAGCTGTTTTAACGTGAAAAAGAAACAAACATAGACACATACTGTCGCTTTTATAATATTAATGGGAAATTTTACTCGCAGTACGGATACTGCTATCACAATATAGTTGTATCTTTTATATCTATAAATAGTATTTTTCATTGAAAACTCCCGTGAGTCTCTATATGAAACGGGTTTCCTAACGTCATTATCATCAAAAAATAATTAAAAACCGGCGAAGAGCATTTCGGGTGACGCTCAGTGTAGGGTTCCGTAGTTGCTCATCCTTCACAATAGAAACGGCTCGACCGATTTTGTTCAATATAGTTTTCATTGAAAGTACTTATCAAAGTATTACGCGTTTAGGTTGCTGTTGGGGCTGCCGCGTTACTGCAGCGCATCAGGAATGTTCGCCGAGGCGCGCGTTGATGGCTTTCATGCTATTTTACGCAAGCGAGTAGCCTCAATGATGCGACGGTTGTGCGGCAGTGCCAACAGCATCCTAAAGGTTGTGGCTGGCAGGCTGGACTGTCCCATACAGGCACATTGAATGCAACTCCATGTGAATGGAACGACTGACTTGTGAGCCACGCTCCCACTCTGTCTTGTGTCTTTGGTTTGTTTTAATTTATTTTTAGTTTTTGTATTTTTGTTTTTATATTGCTCTGTCTAACACTAGGGGTAAGTTCTATGTTACTAACACATTATACGGAGCCAAGCTCTGAAATAAATGATTTTTATTTATTTTATTTTATTATAAGGCCTTATTTTCATGAATTTACCATAATTTTTTGACCCGTGGTTGAAAAGTTAGAGGGGGGGACGCTATTTTTTATATTTTCGGAACTAATATTTACAAAACTGCTAACCTTATCAAAAAATAATGTTTAGAGACCCCTATCATTTTTAAAAGACCTATTTAGCGACACCACATACACTAGTGTTGAAACTAAAAAAATAATTCACCCCCACTTTAGGTGTTCGAGAGGTAACCGAAAAAAAATTTTTTTTTATTATACCGTTTTGTTGGCGTGATACATACACATACTCATGCCAAATTTCAGCTTTCTAGTACTAATGATCACGGAGCTAAGCCGCGGACGGACAGACCGACGGACAGACGGACATGGCGAATCTAGTTGACTACGGAACCCTAAAAAGAAAATAAAAGAAGTAAGAAACAAACAAAAAGAAAAACGATTGTATAGTCACTAATAAAGCATCGAGTGCTGTTTACTTTTACAAGTGTCACAAAATGTATGTCTTGATTTGGTAACGGATAAAAAAACTGGAAGAGATAAATAGTACATAACTGCAGAGGCCGCGAAAATTCAGTTCGTGTTTGAGTATGATTTTGAAGGAAGTCCGAGTCCTTCAATTAATACGAATCCACGAACTGACATTGACAGTAAAGCACTCGATGTTTATTGGTGACTTATTATAACATCGTTTATCTTTAATCTTTTTCTTTCTTACTTCTTTTATTTTACATTTCTATTTTGTGATAGCATTATCCACACTGCGAGTAAAATTTCCCATTAATATCATGAAAGCGACATATGTGTGCATATTTGTTTCTTCTTCACGATAAAACGGCTGGATGGATATGCGTGCAGTTTAAAACAGAGATATTTTAGAGACTTAACAAATAGGCTACTTTTTATCCCAAAAAAAAATTGTTCCCGTAGGATAGGTTTTAACGGGAGCGAAGCCGCGAGCAAATGCTAGTAACATATATTTTTTACCAGAATTTTACATTGGCTAGAATACAAACCTTAGGACTTTAAAATGTATTATTCACCATTCCACGTATCTACTCGCCTTAACCTAAGGCAATAAGCTTTCGTTTGAAATTTTGAATGATATGACGTTCTGAATTACTTTCCCGAATATAATTCGAGATTGTATCGGTGCAATGCGAATAGAACTAACTTTTTAAACCTATTTATTAACATGATGGGATTATATTTGTAAACAACCTTAAAGTCAAATTTAGTTTTATATTTCCAAGAACCGATTCATTTTGTTAATGAATCATTGATTTAGTAAGATCAATAAAAAGACGCACTGTTAACTCTTCTAAAAGTTGCTAAATAAAAGAAGGACAATAATACACAAAATTAACAATACAATATAAGATATCTTATTTAACCAAGATGATAGTAACAAAAGTCAAATTTTTGCATTGTATTTTATATAAAATCTGAAAAGGCCGTCCGGACTTGGTGTCAGTAAGACTGCACCGAGCGAAATGTGAACAAATAAGTAGTTGCCGTTAAGGCGTTAAGTATATGTAGACAACGTCAACACTAGTCGTTGAATCCATTTCTAAACTACATATTTAGCACTTTGAAGAATGTGTTAACAAGTTCTCTGTGGAAAAATTATAAGATTATTAATATTTCACCCTAGACAACTAAGTAAAGTTGGACGTAAATTGTAAAATCGTAATCTGGCGTTAAGTGTTTTTTTTATACTTTAACAATTATTTCATAGTTAAAAAAAAGATGAATATTTAGATTACAATTTGTCCGCATCAAATATTTCAATTATTGTTTGGTATTAAGGGTCCAGATTTATCAAAAAGTGCTTTTAATTCTCCATACATTTTTACAATGGCGGCCGCGCGCCGATCTAAATGTGACCGTCCATGACTAAAGGGTCCTTATGGCAGGTATTGAGTTAAGCACAGGTTCTAAATCTATGTTAAATAAGCTATTTAACACAGAAAGAATCATGTCCCTAAGTCTCATACTTTAAAAAAAAAAAAACATTATACACTTGCTAAAATTTCACTTTTGAGAAAACGTCAAAAGAAGTTTGAAACTAACTTTAAGTATGTTCCCATTGGAAGTTACATAGATTATGATTGATTTTGTATCTCAAGGGGTTTTTCTATGGAACTCAGTCATGGTTTCATCAATGTGACGTCCAGATCCTGAGAAAACAGCCTTTGATAACAGCAACACGCTATAAGAATGAAATTAATAAAAACATGTTTTTCAGCTTTGTCTTTAATTATGTTGTAATCTGAACTATTGTATATAGTAGGACATATTTAAACTTACATTTTAGGATATAGATAAAATCACATAATTAACGAAATATCTTTATTTTAATGAAAACGTGATAATTATTATACTTTTCATCTTCCCCTATAACAATAACAAATTTAGTACAGTGAGTTCTAAAATATATTTATTCAGTCCACTGGAGTATCACAAAATTATCATTATTTATTTATTTATTTATTTAAACTTTATTGCACAAAATACATAAGTAAAGTACAAATGGCGGACTTAATGCCATGAGGCATTCTCTACCAGTCAACCACAAGGTCAAACAGAGACATTATAGGTGCGGGAAGGGTGTACAACAATACGTGTATACACACGATGCAAATATCGAAACAAAAAAAAAAAAACACTAGTTACGTTGATAAATACATAATTATGGGAATATATATATATTTATATATACTATATATATATATATATGAGTATGAATATATATGAATATGGATTATATATATAGGGTACCTGCTGTTAAATGACTACGACGAGATTTACCTAATTTTGAAGATTCTCCAAAAGGTGCTTGCGCACCAAGCGCTTGAAAGAGAGCTTGTTCTCAGCTTGACGTATACAGAGGGGAAGGGCATTCCAGAGATGAATTGCCTGCACTGTGAACGAATTGCCCATGGCACCAGAGCGATGGGGAGGAACAGAGAGTAGTAGTTTACGGGAGGTACGGAGCTCGCCGCCTGGCCGGGCACTTACGAACTGAAACTTTGATCTGAGGTAATCTGGTGCCACAGGGTCATAAAGAATAGAGAAGAGAGTACACAAAATCCTTAGCGACCTACGTTCGCGAATCGGAAGCCACTGCAGCTGTCGACGATACGCGGAGACATGATCATATTTGCGTAGCCCAAAAATAAAACGGATACAGTTGTTCAGGAGCCGATCTAGTCTGTCCAAAAGTCCTTGGGTTACATTAGTGTAGCACACATCACCATAATCTATCACCGGCAGCACCAAAGTCTGTATAAGGAGTCTCTTTGTACTTACCGGGAGGAAATGTTTAAATCTGTAAAGAGATCGTAACGTACATGTAACTCTACGACAGACCTCAGACACTTGCGGCTCCCAACTAAGGCCACCATCAATTATTAAGCCCAGGTCTTTTACCTGCGCGTCAAAAGGGATCACTATGTTCTCGAAACAGACTGGTGACAATTGCGTCAGATCCCTAGTGACCAGTGTGCGGGGACTTCCAAGAACTAGTGCTTGACACTTGGAAGGATTGACAGCAATGCCAAAGAGTCTAGACCAAGATGAAATGTGGTCGAGATCCATATTTAAACGGGATACAGCACTGTTCATATCATCAGGCCCCACATGGGTGTATAGTTGGAGGTCATCAGCATAGAGATGATATGAGCAATTGATGTAGGGGGTGATGAGATTTATAAATATGGAGAAAAGTAAAGGTGACAAAATTCCACCCTGCGGAACCCCAGAACTCAAATCGCACCAATCAGAGTAAGACCGATTGGCACGTACAGCCTGGCGACGATCACGCAGATAGGAAGCAAGCCACCGAGCCACCGACGACGAGATATTTAGGCGATGAAGCGCAGCAAGGAGAAGCTCGTGATTAACGGCGTTGAAGGCGTTAGAGAAGTCAATGAGGACCATAATAGTGAGCTGGGAAGATTCAATACCGTGCCTAACATCTTCAATAACCTTTAGCAGAGCGGTGGATGTACTGTGACCAGGACGGAAGCCCGACTGGAGTGGTGAGAGAAGCTGGTTGGAGTAGATGTAGGCAGACACTTGCCTATGCACAACGGCTTCTAGGATTTTCGACAAAAACGGAAGAATTGAAATGGGGCGGAATTCTTTAAGCAAAGTAGGGTTGGGGACTTTTGGAAGAGGAATAACATAAGCACTACGCCATAAGGAGGGAAAATCACCTGAACACATAGAAAAATTGACAATATAAGTAATAATTGGCACAATACTTCCCAGGATGCTCACTATCATTACTCTGCTTACTTCATCATGGCCAGTCGCGTTCGACTTCACGGATATAATCACCTTTCGTATCTCGTCCTCAGTGACAGAAGTGAAATTAAACATACTGTTTGAAAGGTTTGGAAGGGCGTTTATCAGCGAAATACTGTGAGATATAGTGGCGGGGTCTAAGGTTGAAGATTTTGAGAAGTGAACGTTTAAATCGTTTAGAGGAAAAGTTGACAAACTATTACACTTACATTGACGGTTATTATTGTTCTACAAGTTTTATTTTTTTATTTATATACGATTAAAGTTACGTAAATTTGACTCCTATACATTTGGGAAAAGGGTCCTTATGACCAATCACAGACAAAACATATTAATAATTCCAATATGGCACAATATTAACATTATTTATTTCCTAATCTTGTATTAACACAGAATACCGAAGAAAAAAGGTTATTATAAATTTACTCAAAATCTTTATCTGTAAGGAGATATTCTCATTTAACGTCAACGAATAATTTACACAGTCGGTGACTACTAAGGAACTATTCATAAATCACGTAATAAAGATAACTTCACGCGATTTCTGATCTGACGCGATAAGGGCGAGGGGGGGGGGGGACACATTCCAATTATAATCATTTGCTAGTAAGTAATGCCCAGGTCATTAATAATGTATACACTTTTTGGCCTTGTCGAATGCGTTTGCTTACAAATTGTAGGCGACCGCATTCGACTGGGTGAAAAAGTGTACACATATTAATGACCTTGACTATACATATTATTTTTGCATTAAATTTTAAATTAACTAACAACAATCAGATATAACATGTCGTTCGACGCGCGCCGAGAGATGTTTTGACGTCAGACGAAAAATGTAGTACCTATAATGTTATTAAAACTATCGTGAGACATCTTTACTAATTATAAAAACGGTATAAACTCACGTAAAAATTGTCAGGAACGGCCCGACATGTTTCGAACTCATTTGGAGCTCTTCATCAGGGGTAGCTATCCGTGCTGTTACGCGACTCAGGCGACTCGTCAGTGGGTCGCGAGTCGCGTAACAGCACGGATAGCTACCCCTGATGAAGAGCTCCAAATGAGTTCGAAACATGTCGGGCCGTTCCTGACAATTTTTACGTGAGTTTATACCGTTTTTATAATTAGTAATGTAGTACCTACCTACATGTTACGTACATTTTACGTAAAATCTAAAATGACCATAGGTACTTAGCAAAGAAATAGTTGTAAGCAAGTTTATCTATTGACCTTTGTCATTCTTGTATGCAATTTCCCACAAAGACCCTTTTCTACTAAACTTAAAACTCCGTTTTAATAAAGAAAGAATTAACGTACACAACTGAAACCAAGGTACAAATACAGCTCTATCTTTGTATTTTACTATAATGCATAAAACAAACAAATGATAATTTTGAAGGATTTTACAAAACAGCAAATATCTCCGTAACTAGAAACTGCCATAAGGACCCTTTTCTCATGGACGGCCACAAATACGCATTCCTCGCGCTCTATGGGTTAGTCGCTAACGCTCGGCGCAGTCATAACTTGATGCAAAGCGTTCGCGCTCAAATTTAAATGTCGCGTACAACTAATGAAGTAATATAATTTGTTCCCGTGGGTGAATTGGTTAGAATTCTATGTTAATAGATTACTTTTATGAAAATGAGTTCACTACGCCGACTTGACAATTTTGCGTAAAATTTTGTGGCCTAGAGAACGATTTAAAAATTCAATTGTTTATATAAAATGAAGCTATTGATGAATCTGTTATAAATTAAAACTGTCATTACATTTCATAGTTTTAAACACATTTTCGTTCCCAAAAGTCACTTGTATAATCTTTTCAGGGATTTATAATTTTTTCATTCGTTTCGTATTGCGCTGAAATAATCCCTCGACAAATCTGTTAGAAAACAATACGGAATGTTAAAACTGTAAAATGCGATGCCCTAGTGCAGAAGAAATTAACTTGATTTTTTTTTTCTTAGATTTACAGAGGTCACTTACAAAAACTTTTTTTATACCTAACGCACACTCAAAATCTGTTAGAAAATGTTGATACCCATTAGTACTCAATCTACTCTAACTGACTACAAAAAATCACGCACTTGTATTTTATTGAAGTTCAGAACTGTTCCCGTATCGGGCTACTTGCCACACGCGGTTGATGAATTTTTTGAGTTCGCTACTTTTGTCAGACGGTATAATTTGGGTGGACAATGTACTGACAATGCTGTTCTTTCTTTCATGTTTCTTTCTTTCTTTCCAATAATGCAAAGATAAGGGAAAAAGTAATCTGCACAAGCTGAAGTACGAAATATCGTCTATAATGTAACAAGGCAAGTGTGTATCCTGTAGATGCTTTCCCCAGCACTGAACGGAAAAGTATCAAGGAATATTTTAATTTTCTTTTCATATAATATTCAACATTATCCAAGGCTCAACGTCGGAGTAAGTACAAATTTAGCATCCTGAGCTTCTATACTATAGTGTTTTATTCTTAAATATTACTACAAACCATGTCACTCAAAACTCAAACTCAAACTCATCCATCAATATTCCGAAATTGATTCTAAAATGTACAAACCTTCCAAATTTACGATAGCACCAGACTTATTTTAACAATTTTTATTAACGTTAAAACAAGTTATTAAGCCAATAAATACACCTATAATGGACTGAATATGTACACCTCGTAAATTTTAACACTAAATTTGTTTCCAATACTAAAACATGTCCGTACAAAATAAAAATCGATTGGAAATGATAAACGCCCGTAAGTCACAAGGTTTCGGCTTTAAGTAGGCATTTTGATTCCGAGATAGTGATTCTTCCATAAACACGTTGTATGGTGTCCCACTTTATTGTCATATGGCACGGCATGGAATCGTAAAATGCCGTTAGTGTTATAAATTCTAGAGTATGGTTCGGTGCGTACATATTTTGAGTACGAAGTAGTATGCATAATAGCTATGCATACTACTTCATTATATTGGTCATTTAAGGATGGAATAGGGCACTATTACAAATCTGGAGTGAAGTTTGATTGCTGTTGAGAAAAAGCCGAAAGATACTCAACACTCAGTAATATTAACGAGAATATTTGTTAAATTTCAAAGTAATAATCAGTGTAATTATCAGATTTTCGTTATTCAAGTAGCATTAAGTAATATTGACTGTTTCATTTAAAATGAATAGTAAATATACATTGTACAATAGGAATAGGATTCAAGTAAAATGAGAGGTGTCAAACTCATTGTGCAGTAGTCTTCTATATACTGCGAAGTTAATTTGACATCGCTGCTTTTAAGTGAGATTGGGTACATTTTAGACAAATGTACTTAGAAACATTAGTTACCTACACTTGCAATGGGATCTAAACCATGTTTATACCTAGCGCTGGTTCTTTTCACGCTCGCCTTTCCTATTTGCGCCAAAACGGCAGGATGAATTTTCCAATTGTGGTACCTAGGGATGGTTGGACATCGAAACTTACTTTTTACCCGGTTACGGTAAAAAAAAATAGGAGGGTAACGCGAACGAAGTAATTAACAACAAACTCTTCTCACACAGTACAGTAAGTAATTATAAAATGCCAATAGCGATGTCATCGACCAAATTAATAACATCGTTTACTGGAATGCTGAACAATCCTTCGTACTTCATTAGAAATAAATACAGACACGTATTAAAAAAAAACTTGACTTTCATATCTGTGGATTATTTTGGCTTTATTATGCGAATATTACTTGAAATTTGCGAAATATTTAGACCTCTTTTCTTTGTTTACATCAGTGGCATTTACCGACTTTCAACGTCAGTTACCATAAATTTGTCGTTGCCAGTAAAATAAATTAAGTACCACTATAAATCCGTAATATGGTGTGGGCTGCAAAACACCCTTTTGGACTATACTACTCAAACTGTGTACATACACGCAGTTTAAAAGTGATTAGCATATCGGCGCAGTTGTCGCATTTAACTCAAAAGTCGCGTGCGGTCGGCCATCGTCCTGCGTCCTTACACTAAAGGACGTACATTATTAAACAATGTATGACACTTATTACCTTTTATGCATCGAGGCAGCCTTATTAAAATTTATTGATGGCACCGTTAACTTGTTACCGTGTTTGTGCTATTTATCATCAAAATAGGACATCGTTTGTAGGGTAATATGTAAATGTTGGACACGCTATCACAGGGTTACATTACTCGTACATTAGTGCAATTGAATGTCCAGTAAAATGCTATTTCCATGTGTTTAATATCTCTATTTGCTTTTGTTATTAAAATTACAGAAGTTAATTTTCAGTAAACTAACCGTTTCATAAGTGTCTTTAATATGGGTGCCAATCGTGAAATTCACGTAAGGAAGGAAACTTGCGCAGGTTTCGTCAAAACTACCCGACCTAGTCATCAAAATGAAGTTATAATAAGATATTTAAAAGAACCTGCTAACTTCTCTGCCAACATTATTCATAATGCATAACACGTCTCGAAAGAACAAATGCTAGTAGAACTCAACTAAAGAGTGCATCTGCCTCATTGAACAACAAATCAGGATACAAACGTAGTTACAAAAATGTTGCATCAAAAATCGGGACAAATATTCGTTCTCATCACACAAATAGTTTACCTTATCATTATTATTATTAGGATTAAGAATTTCTCGAACTTAATTAAAGGTGCAAAAGCTTTGACAATCATTTACTAGTTTGCTAAGGGATATTATTAAATGCACATCTGTATAATTTTTCAGCACACTAGGTAACTCCACTAATTAACTGAATGCATACCAGAAAAATTAATGCTGTGCAAAAAAAACAATTGATTAACTGAACATGTCCTACAAAAAAAACTTAAACATCATACAAAACGAGATGACCTTTTAACCGAATTCACACCAAAAATATGGTTCGTACATCGGAAATATTTGAGTTTCAACAAAAATACTGACTTGCACACTAATTATCCTCGCGCTGCACACTAAGATCCGACTCGGCCGGGTTAGGATAGGTTAGTTTTTTTTTATTACCCAGTAAAACAGTTTTGCAAATACCTTTAAATAGTATATTTAATTCGCATAATTTAGTGTGCATAATTAGAGTGCAAGTCAGTATTTTTGGTGAAACTTTCAAATATTTTGATCAAAAAAAAGGGAATATACAAATATCAATTTAAATACATGCCGTTTGCTAATAGGTACAGCCCAACAAGTTGGTTTTTAGCCTACTCCATATTGTGGATTTTTATTGGTACTAATTTATTTTACTGATAACGACACAATGTTGGTAACTGATGTCGAAATTCAGTAAATGTCGCTGATGTAAATAAAGAGGAAACAGGACTAAATATTCCGCAAACTTCAAGTCATTCTCATATAATAAAGCCAAACTATCCATAGTGGTAAAAGTTAAGTTTTTGAATACGATTCAGTATTTATTTCAGGCGGCCTATTATGGTTGCGTTTATCACGGGATGAAATAAGTGACAAAGCATCTGTCCCTCACACTCGCATTTTGTCAAAACGTGACGGTGCCCGCTGAAGAAGAATGAAAGATTGAGCAGCATTCCGGTAAACAATGATGTGTTTTGAATTTGGTCAATACAAATCGCTATTGACATTTTATAATGCATATTTATGACGAATGCATATATTTATATATGTAAGCTGTTTGTAGCGCCACTATCCTAGTGCATAACCGCAGTTTGTTAAGCTATATTTTTAATTGGCCTCATTAGATGCAGTTAAACTGCAAAATTCGTCCCACTAATGACAGCTATTGACGTTTCACTCAACCAAGGGGTTCTGTAGATTGATTATTAAAACGTTACATGTGACGTTAATAGATTTCTGGAGGGTGGTGACGTTAAATACATGAATTGCTTACGTGACTTGCAGTTTTCTAATGACTGTGAGGGTTTTGAAGGGGTGCTGCGGCAATGTGTTTATTATTGATAATGTTGACACATTTGAAAAGTATTGTTTCTTATTTAAGTTGAATTATTTCATGAAGATCACATTTGCACATGCATTTGCCAAGTCTACATTGTTTTTTTTTTTATTGATGCTTTACGTAAAATATATACATAAATATGTTTAAGGCTGGGTTTCTACCAGAGATGTGCGAGGATGCGTAGCGAGGTATGTGTTTTTGTTAACCAATGGAATCACTTCATTTACTTATCCTTGCTCAGCATAGCTGATTCTATTAGTTAAAAAAAGCACCTCCCTCGAATTCGCTACGCATTCTCGCAACAGTAGAAACGCAGCCTAACTCACGATGGAGGACAATGGCATGTAAAAAGTGAGCTCTGATTTACAATAAGCAAAAAAAAAATATTACTTTTCTATACATTTATATGGGCGGGTCAATACTGTTTCTAAGTTTTGATAGATATAACTCACGGATGTTTTTGCCACACACAAGGCAGCGCTAGCGCTAATATAAGTAACTGACATTTTTAATCTCATCTCAATTACCGTTCCGATTTTTTTATAATTTTTTGCTTGTTTTTTTGTGCCTCGTAATAAAAACAAAAGACTTATTCAAAGACCAGTGGCTGAGAGCGTGCATTCTAGTTCGCATTAGCTGCCCCGTCGCTCTTACCTTATCTGTGGATCTCCGCCCACAGCTGTGGGGGTAGAGGTAAGGAAAACAATCTCTACTAAGTAGAGTCTACTCTAGATATCCAAGTGACCGTTGAAAGGCGTTAAATTGGTGGCGCTACTTTAGCTAGTGCCTAAATACGTACGTTTATAATTTTCGATAAATTATCTTGAGCTAAAGTATGCATTTTTCCTGTAAATACTTACGAGTAATACTAACTTACTAGAGCAGTAGTAACAAACATTTTTTTTCAACTTGGCACACCATATATGCTACTCTAGCGCTATTGTGGAGGGTTTTGGAATTATTATTCAATTAAATTCACTTTAGTTGGTTATGGCTACATCGATACCGTCGATTATTCCGCCAATATCGAGGTTAAAGAAGACACGTGTATTTATTCAGAATTTGGCCGCTATACTTCGATAACAGGATCGCTTCGAGAAAATTATTATTTAACTTTTTAAACTGATCTCTCATATGGGATTGTTCTCCTTACCTCTACCCGCAGCTGTCAAACGGACAAAAATAACAATGTTATTACAAATGCGCACACTAAGTCGAATCAGATAACCGCTAATCTCCATTACAATTAAAAAGTTTCTCGACGGTCCGGTGATATTCGAGTTTCGAAGTGATTCAGCAGAATAAGTTGTTGTCTTGGGGTTTAATGGTATATGTATGAGTCAGTATGCTTACGACGTTGACGATTATATTGTTATATTAAATAGGTAGGTAGAGTCAGCAGCAGAAATGACTTCGCACGCCAGGTGCTTAAAATGATATGCACACGGACTCATTTTCTAAAGAATAGAGTTGTACATTGTGATCGTGATAAATCTAATTTTGCTGCTGACTGTATAGTATTTTTTTTATGTTACAAAATAGATAATAAATATTAGGTATAAGTATTACGCTCACTATTTTTATTTGAGTCAAAGCGTGCGAATATTTTTGCATTAAGTTCAGTCAGGTCAGGACGGGGCTAGTGCGCCACACGGAATGAGCGCACCTAGGTACCCTAAATATTTCGAAATGCAGATGTCATACTACTAACGCCACCTTACAAATATGCAACTAACTTATATGCATGCAACTAACTAAGACGACGCGTTTCGCTCGGTTTGTAGACACCTGCCTACTGAGCGGCGGCCCCGGGTTCGCATCCCGGCCAGGGCAAATATTTTGTGTAATGAACTCGAATATTTGTGCTTGGGTCATGGTTGTTATATGTATTTAAGTATATATTTATCTACATAAGTACGTATATCGTCGTCTAGTACCCATAACACAAGCCTTCTTGAGCTTAATTTGGGACTAGATCGATTTGTGTGAGGTAACTAACGTCTATACTTATGACATTCTTATAGCAGGCGCGCTTACCCCTTGTGACACGGTTGTCCCGACTAACCTTACATTCCGTCGAAAAATTAACAAATATGTGGATAATGCACAATACGGCAATTGAGGTACTGCTACACTAATACGTTATAAAACGCAGGAAAACTTTCCGCGCAATTTATTTATCTTTGAAAGAAATCCCATTCAAGTTTCTCCTATTTTATTCAAGCAAATCTAAACACAGACAAATGTATTCATATTTTTCGCTTCATAAACGAGACAATAAACCAAACAATGAGGGAAAATTTGCATTCTCTGCGACCATTTTTCTACCGTCTTCCGGCAGAGAAACGCAGCGGGCCCGCTTCATTAAACACCAAATTATCGACACGACGTCCACCCTACGCAAGCAAAAATAGCCATTGAGCATTTAACAAACACTTCGCTAAACCGTAACCAGTATGGACAATGGAAGACATATTTTCGCTTGTACAATAATGCGATGCAAGCGTTTTCTCGCGAAATATTCGTCAGATCATAACTCAAGAGAATTGCGGAAAACTGATCGGTCGTTCCAGCAACACGGTTCAACTAGAAGCAAAGTTGAACCTTAGCAAAGAGGTTTTCGGTGGTTTTTTGTACGAGGAAAAGTGAAGGAATATTATTTCGAGCACTTCAACCTAAGCATGCACCCTTCAGATAGCACTAACCCCTATTCCGTGCGTTTAATTGTTCTGATTTTAAAATGAATGGAGAAATGGGGTGCATTTTTAAGATCCAGTTACCGTCAAGAATTCTACGTAGTATTTCAAAATAGGAAGGAAAAACGTATACTTTCAATTGTTATTTCTCTGTTCGTAAATCAATGGACCGTATAATTTGGACAGTTCCTTCGTCTAACCTGTAGGTATATTTATGTGTTGGTCATTGGAACCGATTGCGTTGGGCAGAAAGGTTCTAGAACCAATGGCCATTGGGACAAATAGGGTCTCAAGTGTAGACTATGTACCGGTAAGCGCAGTTTAGGACGGCCACCCGTAAGATAGTCAAACGACCTGGTTATGATTACGGGGATTCGCTGAATGTAGGTTAAATCTATCCGGCTCATGTGAAAGTCTAATGGGGAGGCCTGTGCCTGGCAGTAAACATCGGTGATTGAAATGATGGCATATACATGGCATTCTTTGATGATGGTTATGATGATCACCGCACTGCAGTGTGCACTGTGACTTGGTTGTTCACAATCACAAGGACTCAAAACGCGGTTCTGAGTCACACCAAGTGCAATGGATATGGCTATGCTATGCGGTAGAAATGAGGATCATTGCAGAATATCCAAAGCTACACAACTCGTAGAATGTCACGATTGAAGTATCAATGGCCAGGTCATATAGTCCTGAGAGCTGATAGGCGTTGGGGCAGCAAAGTCCTGGAGTGGCAACCGCATCGTAAGATGACCCTCAATTATGCGGACGACGTCAGGGCCACGATGAGTCGGTGGATGCCGTTTCCGCAGGATCTAACTCAGGTGCGAGCTATAGGGAAGACCAAATACAGCAGTGGACGTCCATGTCTGATAGATAGACTCGTATATCGCCTGGTGACAACAAAACTCACTAAAATTTCTGTCACTACTATTTAGAACCTCGTATCTAGTTTGTAGATTGATATTGATACTGTGATACGAGCTTTGTTTTATGTAGGTATTTGTTACTTAGTGAGTTTTGGACTTTTGGTTGTCAGCAGATGATATGTACGTCAGTAGGTTACATTTACATAGTAGGCTTGTGATTGTGAATGGTTCGTCAGTGTTGTTATCCATATCCATGTAGTAATATGAATGCTGGATTGTTCGTGATTGTGTTCAGAACTATGATATCAGGTTTTCAATAAAAATGCAAATATTTTGCAGGAATATTTTATTAACAAGCCGATTGTTGTGTTTTAAGCCGACAGACACTGCGGCAGGCACGAAGCTAAATAACGCGATATAACAGGCAGTTTAAAAAATATAACAATAACTAATAATAAAGTTATAGTTATATGTTAACCATGGGACAGATTTTAGATCCTTTAGTCATAATTATGGAAGTCATAACGTAATGTTAGTCATATAAATCTAAAACTATGAACTTAACTATTATGACTTTTAAATTTGTGAAGTGGCCTAATAAGACTGCCCCAGTTACAGTTCTGTTGTTTTGATATTTGCTCATTCTGATTGTGACCATACTGACATAAACTCTTTTTGTAAACAATTAAAGATCGATTTCTTTATGAATCTAGAGATCACCAACTGTGAGACAAAACAATGCAAAAAATTAAACGAATGCAAAACTAAACACTACGATTTACATAAGTACCTACACATTCACAGAAACAGTTGAAAATCTAAACTTCAAACCGAGCAATTTTTATTAATATTTATTTACATTCGCTGTCAAAACAAGTGACAGCTTCAGCTAGACTATATATCCCTAAGCCGTTATTTATCTCTCACAGTTATTGCATCCAAATAAATCCGGACAGACATGACAAAGAACGCCAACTAAAACTAAAACCATCACCATTCAACAAAACTGCGCAACTGTGCGTTGTCGCTAGCGATAGCCGCGGGCTTTGTGAGAGTTCAATTTCATTTTTTTTTATTAGTTTGAAAGCGAGGGTAGATTCTGAACTTGGATTTTAGATTCAGCCTTTCAAACGACATATGTCCAAAATATGTGCGACATCTCACCACTTCATATATTATTCATTTCACGACATATATTCCAAGTACCGTCAACGGGAGCAAAGTAACCTATAATAGTTATGAAAATGCATGAAATACAGAGATCTCTTTTAAATACGTATTGGTGACAACAATGATGCAAGAAAACAAATGTAGGTATTTCACGACATATACTTTAGTGATGTGATTTATTTCAAGCACCGAGGCCCGTAAGCCATCATAATAGTTATGAAAATCAATGAAATAAGTATAGACAATTTTAAACACGAATTGGGTGACAACAATAATGCAAGAAAAAAAATGTATACAAAAACAACTACGATTACGATATTGTATAAAAAGAGCTCGGTTTTTAAACACTAGCACTACACTCTAAAATCATGCACGGCGTAATAGTCATAGAAACAGAATATAAAAATTTAAAAACTTTTATATTTTTATCAATATTTTTCCACGCTCGCTGTCAAAACAAGTGACAGGTTCAGCTAAACCCATCCCTAAGCCGCCATTAATCTCTCACTGTGCACCCAAATAAACCCGGACAGACATGACAAAGAACGCCAACTAAAACTAAATCGTGACGTTCAACAAAACTGCGGATCTCTGTTGTCGCCAGCGATAGTAGCTGTGCGCGTTCCCCTCCATTTTTTTTGTTTTTGTTTTGATCATAATACAATATTCATTGATAGCGTGGGTAGATTTTAAACTTGAAACTTAAATTCGACGTGTCTAATGGAATATACCGCCAGAAGTGGACACACATTGCAAACGAAATCAATTAAATGCTTTCATTTAAAACTCAAACGAATTAAAAATTGTATTTGAAAACAGAGATCAGCCATGTACAGCAACCAAATAGCCATGAACACTATGATGGAAAACAACTTAGGCTGGATGCTATCAAACTTTTAATATAATATGGGGTATGTTCGAGATCACACCACGGTATATGTACTTCAGTGATGCGGTATATTTTAAGTTACTGCTTTGATATTTCTTTCCAATTGATCTATATTAGGTATATTTAATGTATATATATATAGGCAAAAATAATAAATTAAAAAAGTATAAATTACAGGCGCGAGAAATATTATTTGCTCTTATAGTTACAGGTTTCAATCTACACAAATCGAAGTAGATATTTATGTATAGATACAATATATAGCTGTGATAAAGCCGAGATATTACTTAATGGGGTACCTATATCGCAAAACCTCGTCGAATATTGGTCTAGACCCGCAATACTCTCGAAACAGTACGATAGAGCGTCGCGTTTTTTTAGTCACTTCCAGGGTCCTGTGCCTAAAAGGTGCTAAATAAAGAAGCCCTCGCTGTCCATTTAATCCATTTGTCACAGGACTGTACTTTCCAACCGTAAATACGGTTAAGACTTTAAATTTTCACATTATGTGTACTTTAGTATAGCCGCTTTAAATACAAACAAAGAAAAAAGATGTGGCTCTGTGAGCTGATAGACCTCACGAGATTGTTTTGAAACCCCAATCTCATAAAACCCCATCTCCAACATTACTTAACAAACCTACTCGCCAAATTTCATAAGAATCAATTAAGAAATTTGGCCTGTAGGTGAGAACAGTTAGAAATCCAAACATACGTGCAAAATTTTGACAAAGCTGAAACGCAGACTTCGCTCGTATCACTCGCTGGGTCAAAAAAATGAAAGCGAATTCCCATACAAAACACGTGTTATTTTTCTAGCGATTGAATGTTAATAGATAGATTCTTGAAATTTGCATGGAGTGGCAATCAAACACTAAAAAAAAAAAAAAAAAGATGGTACGGAACCCTTCATGCGCAAGTCGGACTCGCATTTGGCCAGTATTATTCTAATAACTCGATTTCACTGTTTGAACTTTGTTCGTTAGTGAATATGTTTGATTTATGACTTGTTGTTCGTGTGGGATGCGTATCGAATCGATAGTATAGCGTGGGTAGCCTCGATAGGTGCTGTGGAATCAATTCGCGTTGTATGAACCTAAGAACTTTGAAGTGCAGAAATGGTCGTCAATTCGATATTAACGTGGTTGTTTATGGGTGGTTTGGTGCTTACTTGGAGCCGTAAATTGACAACAATGTTGCTAAGCCGGTCTATAACGCGTTTGCTTCGAAAAGCTTTGTAAATTGAAGATATCGTATCAATTTTTAATAAAATTGTGGCTTTTTGTCGAATGCTCCAAGTTTGAATGAGCTCCGTAGGTACCTATTCTCTTAAAATGTGACGTTTTCAAGCAATACATAAATAGCACACAGGCTACATAAGGGTTGCAACTTAAATTAGCTGTCCAACGGCTGTATAAGTCCTTAAATATGCACTTTGTCGCTTACCATAAGGACGCGTTGATATGGTATTAATATGCAAACAAATTTCGTCTTCATGGTAAGTCGCAAATAGCAATCAATAAATATGTACAGGCATGGTGGTACAGACGACTTTAGATTGCTTTAAACTCTCTCATGAACTATGTTTTTAATTTTCATAACAAAATAACGATTAAATTCTAATGCTTCTAACAAAAATAAAAGCTGCAAACATGTAGCGATGTATTTTTTTAACTTGATCTTACTTATGATACAAAATATATTGCCATTAATTTAGCTTTCCTCGACAGTTTCCAGATTTTAACGGCCATATATCAAAACTGTCTAAAAGCCGGAGCACAAAATGGCGCGTATCGCAGTTCTTCGCAAATTAAAAGGCAACCGTTTCACCACATAATATATGAGACGCGGGCAAACGGACTAATTACTCAAAAATCACATTTACAAGCGTACGCTAAACCTGTGGACAGGTAACGCTCATTAAGCCTCGACATAGGGGTCCAGGGAAGAGGTAGGAAAAGGAGTGGAGGTTCCTCATCATGCTAATATTATAGAGGCGAAAGTTTGTTTAGTGTGGTTATACTGGTTAGTGTGGTTATACATAACTATATGTTTGTAACTTTTTCACGCTCAAAAGGCTGGACCAATTTTGGTATGAATGTAGCTGACACCCTGGACTAACACATAGGCTACTTTTATCCCGAAATGTGTGTATATATATTTAAAGGTTAATTACTTTATGTTAATAAGGTAAAGTACGAAGTATAAACACAATAAAAAATCCTAACGTCCTATTATTAGTACACATACATTGGTTTTACTATAATCAAAAATAATATTACTTATCTAGAGCCAAAGTAATTGTGTTGTCCAATATGAGTAATAAATTATATCATATTAGTAATAAAATATATCAGTAAAATCAAATACATATACCTAATATCCTAATGTCATTCTGGTTAAATTAATTGAAGTCGCCACAAAAGAGAGCAAGATGAGGGTCCGAGTGGATGGGGAACTCACAGAGGAATTTCCAGTAGACACGGGACTAAAACAGGGTGATGCCCTATCGCCCATGCTCTTCAATTTAGTTTTAGAATATGTCCTGAGGAAAGTGCTTTCACTAGAAGGTGGACTGGAACTGGATGGGAGCCATAAGGTGATAGGTTACGCGGACGACTTGGCCTTGTTGGGATCTTCCATGGACATGGTGCGGGAATCTGTCAACGTTTTGGCAACTGAAGCCCTGAAGGTTGGCTTGAGAATTTCCCACGGAAAAACAGAGTATCTCCACATGAGGCGCTACAGAGACTCGCGCGCACCACGTCAGGACCTACATGTTGGAGATATAGTGTACAAAGGCGTGGCAAAATTTAAGTACTTGGGCTGTACCGTGACGGATACCAATACCCGCAGCGAGGAAATCAGTATCCGTGTACAAAACACACTGCGGTGTACCGCGGCCCTTCATGGAGTGTTGGTGTCCAAGCTTCTGAGTAGACACAACAAAATTAGGATCTACAAGACCATTATACGGCCAATCCTTATGTACGGAGGTGAAGCATGGACTCTAACACTCAAAGAAGAAAACATGCTACTGGTTACTGAAAGAAAAATTTTACGCAAAATCCTCGGTCCAAAACGCACACCGGATGGGACCTGGAGAGCACTGAAGAACCAGGAAATAGAGGAAATGGTAGCTAAGCCCAATATACTAGGAGAAACAAAATCCCACAGACTCCGCTGGCTTGGCCACCTGGAGAGAATGGAAGAGGGTCGTGGCGTCAAAAGAGCATACTTACCTGGGGCACCCAACAGGAAGACGACCGGTTGGGCGTCCGAGATATCGCTGGAAGGACATGGTCGAGGCGGATCTGCGCGGACTCCAAGCCTCCAACTGGAAAGAGCTGGCGCAGGATCGAGAAAAGTGGCGTGATCTCGTGTTGGAGGCCAAGATTCGCTTCGGGTCGCTGAGCCATCGTAGTAAGTAAGTAAATAATATCCTAATGACTGTTTTTGATAACAAAATACTTTTGATCTGTCTTCTTATTTTGTTATTCATTCGTCAGAATACCTAAGCATCAAATTACATTTTTGTTAAGAACTCTATCGGCCGATATGATGATGATGATGATTTTTAAAAGTACCTACTGGAATGTGATAACTTTACATGTTAAATAGACGCATCGTAGAAAGCTGCTCCGCATATTTCTTTGCATCGTGTCGTCCGACCACACAAATTATGAAAGTCAACTTTACCGTCGGCTTTAATTTACGCATTACATTTTAAATAAGTGCGGGTGACTCCACTTTACTATATCTATTTAAAACTTTACATCTCTAAAAATGCTATGACTGTAAAAAAAACTCATAGTATTATAGTGCAGTTACAGACCCCGTGTTTATATTTCTACCCTTTGGTATGTGATTTAGGTAACTTCTGTATTGCCACGTTAACGTCTTTATAGCTTGTTGCAAAAATGCAATAAATGATCTGTGACAAAATTGACAATGACGAATATTTTTGTAGGGTGTGTTGAGAGAGAAAAGCAAATATCTCTTTAAGGAGATCTATCATTGTACACCCACCATAATTTCACAGTGTGTATACGTATTGCACAAAATGTATGTAAAATTTAAAGTCTTAAACTTTAAAACTTTTAAATTAAATATTGTACTAAGCTGTTTACACTCACGTGAAATTGTCAGGAACAGCCTGACATGTTTCGAACTCGTATAGAGCTCTTCATTAACTGCTACCGCGCGTGGTAACTTTGTGAGTGTAAACAACTTAATACAATATTTAAATATGTCTCACGAAAGTTTCATTAACTATAAGTTTTAATTAATATTGACACAAAGGTAAATTATGAAAGAAAAATGAAATGTGATCTGTACTACAATCTAAGCAGGAATAAGTTTTAAATTATCATTTTTTTTCTTTTTTTGCTAACAAGGAATTAAGCGACTTGCGAACAAGCGACTAAGCAACTTGCGAACAAGGGACTAAGCCCTTGCCGGCCTTCCCATGTATGTACCTAGACATACTGTTTCATCTATAGTGTAAAAAGTGATACGCAATAAATATTTGACTTTGAATTTGACTAATGAAAAAGTCAAATACTTTAAAATGTTTTCATAAAATTATCCAAATTCACAAGTAAGTATGACTGATATCCAGACAAAATATCGAAGCAATATACGAAAATTGAATGGTCTGAAGAACGATTCTACTATTTAAACCAGCTCCAGTAGAGTCTCACCAAATAATAATCTAGGGATGCTAAAATTGAAACCGATACCAATATTGAGTCCGAATTCTGTTCAAATTAATAAATTTGACCACTATTTTAAAATACCAGACATACTAAAAATACCTTTAAGCACCACAAGTATAGATTTCAGCTATTACAGCGGTAGGTAGTTGCAAATCCATAGAAGATTACATAATAATTTTAACCTGATTAAAGTTAATCAAAATTATTGTTGACTTCTTCTTCACCGCGCTTCCCAAAATAAAATGTAGCTTTCTGGTCTATAACTTTATACTGCGTAAAATAATTTCGACAAATAAGTGATATTGTTATGGAACGAAACATGATTTTTGGAAAAATCCTAACAACCTGATGTTCGTTTTCTTCGTAAGTACTTACCTAATTAATAACGTGTTTATTGTACCTTGTATTGGAATGATAATCTGTATATTATGATTAATTTATTAATTTGTTTTCAAATTATTTGAGTTAGTACTTTGCGTCGGGTCACGACGCAAAAAAAAAGAATAAAAAATCACGAGTGCTGAAAATTGGCACGTTACGCTCAGTTTGAATGTTTGGAAATCGCTCTTTTCGAGCACATTCGTTGTCAAATAAATTAAAATATGATAGTTTTCGGTTACACACTATCGTCCAACCCTACACGTGCTATCTTGATCTCGGGCAAGCGACGCGTGATTGTCGCCCAATGAATTGCGATTTGCTCACGAATCTCACAATCTGTCTAGACGGAGGTTTAATACCACCGATTGCTATAACAGAATAGAGTGTAAAATAGCTTAAGGGCTTTTATCAAGAGATCCAGTTTAATAAAGTAACCCGCTGAAGACGTTTTTGAACGGACCAGACAAAAATACGTTTTCAGCGTGAAAGCGTATTAAGCGGGAGGCGCAAAATGGTATATTACGAGAAATATAATATTCCTTCCAAGTACTTCATCATCATCATCATCATCATCATCATCTCAGCCATAGGACGTCCACTGCTGAACATAGGCCTCCCCTTTGGACTTCCATATATACTGGTTGGAAGCGACCTGCATCCAGCGCCTATTCCAAGTACTTACCTATATTTAATTATACTTGTAAATTGCGTAGGTAAAGTAAAAATAACACTCATTACCTTCATTTTCACTTTACGGCACACGATTCCTTAATTTACACAAAATTTATTCTTGCTCCCAAACTATTTAACGAAGTAACGAAGCCATTTAACTTGGTTTAGTTTTATCTCACGAAAATCTTTTTTCATCTTAACTAAAAAGCTTTTTCGAATCTTTTGATGACATGACAATATTTTATTCAAAAGCCTTTTTTGCAAAGAAATGTCAATCTCCGGCACTCCAATAATATTTTCTGACGTTAGATTCCTGCCCCCAGATAGGGGAATCTTACACGCCGACCAATCAATCAAGGCTTTTAGTGGTCTGTATTTAGAACGAATGGCTTGTCATAGAAAAGTCATCGTTTGCAGACGCGTAACTGCAAATTTTTCTTTTATCGTCATTCCCGCCAAAAAACGTATTACGCTGGGCGAAGGTTCTCAAGGTATCAGTTATTATTTTCTTGTCAGCATAATTTACTTACAATTATACATAAATATAATGCATAAAGCCGTTGATTTGTAGATATGGAACCTATCTGGATCATAAATGACTTCTGATGTAGTTTTTGAAATTTATATTATTTACATCAATGCAGGTACCTTAGTGTAAATAACTATTTAATTATAGTTACAAGTGAGTGGATATCATAGTGGCCTCCTTCTTTCTTTCTTCTTTCTTTCTTCTTTCAAATCTTTGTGTGTTTATATTCTCTCACTGTGATGAGAGCTACACCATGAGTAAATTTTACGAAAGTTACAGCGAGCGAGCTGAAAACGTAAAGTGGCGATAATAATATCTAAGAGGTCCTCTGTGAGGCTTTAAACTTGGAGTTATAAACTGTCTTTAGGTTGTCATCACAATATTGCTGATACTAAGTATGCATTGAATAACTGGTTGATTGAATTACACTAAAGTTGATCGAGAGGCAGTCACCCGCTGGTTTGCAGGGCGCGCGAAATTAATTAAAGAATATTACGCGTGTCTGTTAATAATTAAACATGTTGCGTTTTTGTTACAAAGTTTACTTAATTGGAATTCTTTGCTTTTATATCTAAGATCAATCTTAAGACTCAAATCTTCGCTTTGCTAGACCGTTCTATCTATCAATCTATCTATAGGCTATATACGTCCACTGCGTTCCCCATGACTCGCCACGAAGTGTGATCCCGTGCAGACCGCATCCATTGATTCCCCGCTACCCTCACGAGGTCATCCGTCCATCTAGTCGGGGGTTAACCCACGCTGCGCTTTCCTATACGTGGTCGCCACTCTAGGACTTTGCTGCCCCAACAACCGTCCGGGCTACATGCGATACTGCAATCCTGTGAGCTATGTCGGTTACCTTGGTTCTTCTGCGGATATCCTCATTTCTGATTCTATTGCACAAAGAAACTCCGAGCATAGCCCAATCCGTTGCACCGTCACCGCTAGACCGTTATGCTGTATAAATCATGAAACTCAGAATCCGGTACTAAGATTCAAAACATTTCCTCTCACCGTGCATAATTTAAATGTCATCGCAATATTTTACCAACACGCCCATTCTTAAAATAACTTACTTTTCAATTAATCAAATCGATGTTTACTTTAATTCATGGCCATGAAAACAGTAGGGTGCCGCGCCGTACGCTCCAAACGGCACCTCAGTAATATTCTTTTAAAAATAAGAGGCAATCAAATATCAAAGGTTATTTTAATATGCAGTAAAATTTGAAATCAATTTCTTTCCGAGCCATAAAGGGGCTTTCCGTGAATCACAGGGAGCCGTAATTTCAATCCAGTGTATGATTTGTTGGTAAGAAGTAGTTAAAGGTCTGCAAGAATACCAGTAAATCATTCCCTGTGACACGGTTGCCGCGGCTGCATATTTTCGAAAAATACTATCCAAGCTACCACAATGCATCGAACCTTTTTATAATATTTATAAGTCTTTTGAGACTTGACGTCTTCTTGTGAATTATTTTTAAGCGTTGTGTAATGTTGAACTCGCTATAAATTCGTTTACATTGCTCGGTGAAATATTGTTTGTGCGTAAGGAAATTTATGCGACAAATTGTTTTCTGGATTAAGAATTAGCATTTTTATTTATAGCTCAATTTAAAAGTATGTACCCGCTAGCACATTAAATATTTTTGTTTTTAAAGCAGCCTCTAAATCACTGGAGCCTACTTAATATAAAAATGCTTGTATCTTTGTTTTGAGTCTCTAAGAAAATAGGTAAAATCAAGACTAAAGAACACTAGCAAGTGCTAAACTATTGGATTATCAACCATCTTTCTAACAGACAGCTGACGATGAACGTGAATAGGCGTAGCAATATTTTGTCGCCGCTGAGTGAAGAAGTTTTATTAAAATATTAATTAAATAAATAAATAAATATTAGACAACCTCACACAAATCGATCTAGTCCCAAATTAAGCTCAAGTCTCATCGTGTTATAAGTACATACTTTTTTGTAAACATGCCTAAACACATTGGAAGTGGTTTTAATTTGATTAATCTATTCATATCAATTCAATTCAATTAAATCATTTATTGATAAAATAAAATTTTACATCATCCTCCTAGCCTTATTCCCATTTTTTGAGAATGAATTCTCAATCGGGGTCGGCTACCTAAATCCCAAGGTGTGGCGTAGGCACTAGTTTTTACGCAAGCGACTGCCATCTGACCTTCCAACCCAGAGGGGAAACTAGGCCTTATTGGGCTTATATATAGGTGGTTTCCTAACGATGTTTTCCTTCACCGAAAAGCAAGTGGTAAATATCAAATGACATTCCGTACATAAGTTCCGAAAAACTCATTGGTACGGGCCGGGTTCGAACCCGCGACCTCCGGATTGAAAGTCGCATGCCCTAACCACTAAGCTACCACCGCTTCAGATAAAATTAAATTTTACATGTCTATAAAATCGTACTTAAGAGGTATACTTATTTTTAGGTTAGGTTCGGTTATACAGATTTGAGAGTCAAGGCTGAGACAGCAAACCATTTATGTATTTGATTAGAATATTAGAAACCTACCTTCAGTATCTGCAGCCTATGATCCAAGTCAGTTCAAACTCCTACTCCAAATCTGTCAAGTCCCACGCCAACAAAACAAAAGCCAAACAAAACAGGATCGCGGAAATGTTTGGCTTTACTTCCTTGGATATTGTGTTACTATTCAATCAGTACATCTTTGTTCGATTGACGTGGAAGAGAATTTGGGAGCAAACACAAATTACCGGTGGCGTATTTACTTACACGTATAGGCTGGGTCGTGTGGAGTATCGCTTTCAGACAAATTAACGGAGCTGCTGTGCGTTTTAGTGAGTCGGTATTTTTGGTAGTGTCGAATATCGGAGCATTTTCGACGTTTCGGAAGCTTTATGGCTACTGTTTGTATCGAAAAGAAATTCTATACGGAGATCCCATGATTTCAGAATAAGTGTAAACAATAGGTGTGCACGTTTTATTTTGTTTACATATGTAGGTAAACACATAGAAAATACGTTTATTTTCAAAACTAGTTTTTGTCTATTTTAGGTATATCTACCTAACTAATACCGGTACGCAGGAAATAAGACGGGAGCCTAATATGAAAATATCTAAATAACAAAAAAAAACACTGGTCTACACTAGTGCCGTAACATAATTTATGAAAATTATTTTATAAAAAGCATACGTACCTACTTGAAATATAGAGTCTTTAAAGTGATCCCACAGTCAAACCAACCTCTGGTTTTGAGGGACATTGTTGTAGTATAAATAAATAATTATATTAACTACTAGGTACTGTTTAAAATGAAAGCGGTAGACAATTTAATAAAAGATCACATGCTTCACTTCACAATAGCATAAATAATCCAGACTCTTAATACTAGTCTATAGAAAGTGACAAAGTAACTACAGTAACCATAGATTATACAATTTAAGACCGCAATGAATTTAACGGCATCGACCTCTCAAGGCGGTAAGAGCATGCAATTTTCTAAAAACAAACGCCCCGCGCTGTCTCACAATTTGAACGAATCGCTTAGCGAAAACATTAGCTACGGCTCAAAGGCTTTTCAGCGCAAATTGTACGTGAAATTCAACTGGCAACGCTTTCGGGTCGCGAAGATTAGGGGTCGATATCGTGCCTAGTTTGAACTTAGATGATATCGTCGGCTTCGAGTTGTTGTACTGTTTAGCAGTGTTAGTTTTCCGTTCTCCTCTTCGTAGTCGTGCACTCTTGGCAGAGTGGTCGTGGTCATGGTTAGGTCGATTCTTTCGTCACCGCTTCTCTCGTGATGCGCCGCCATGTAGCTCTATGTTTGGCAGAGTCAGAGTTTCACGTTAGAGATTAATTATTTTACGTTCTCAAACTTTTTGTACCTGGAGCCTGGGATATAGCCACTTGAGCGTAGTATTGTAAAGGACGTGAGTTCCGGGAGTTCTTTTTGTTAGGACTCGGAACTCAAATGACGAGAGGAGACTCAGTTTATAGGACTTCATTTTTTTGAGAACTCCATACTAAGAAAGTCTCGCGTACTAAGCAGATAGGACTCGAGTCTTTTATCAGCAGGGCTAGCATATCTTGCCGCAACTTCGTTTGTCGCGCGACTTTGCGTCAACCGCTTAGCTCGCACGGTTTGAAAGGAAAGTGACAGGTAGGTAGCATTTGTCGCGCGACAAAGAGTCGCGTGTCACAGTTATGCTAGACGTGCTGCTTTCAAGTATTTTTGTGTAACGAGTCGTACATGAGTTTTATTATTGCTTGAGCCCACCGTAGTCTTGCTAAGAAACAATTATTTCGTACATCCATTCCGACTACGGCTATGTTTCTTCGGAATAAAAGTTGTATTTTTTTAGCAACAGTGCTTTCTCCAGGTACCGAGTCCTTTACAACAAAACTTGAGCGATGTTCTGACCGATATCACGGCCTATGTCCGTAATACAGTCAGCATCAAAAGTCGCTGACAATTTTAATATGCAATTTGCTAGATTCCAGTAGTATAATCGTCATAATTTTTTTATGCTGACCGTGATTACTTCGATTTTGCTATTGAAGCTGCAATCAGTAATATTGAAACGCTCTCATATTAATATATCAACCCAACTTTCACGACGCCTTGAAGGTGGTCGAGGACCGTGGAAGGCGGTGCAACATCATCCGGAGGAAGCTCAACCGTGGTGGATGTCATGACCCTCAGCAATGAGGATTACGATGCACGAAGAAGGTCATATATCAAAAAGGCACATTGCTAAAGTAGGCATCTAGTAATATTTCGAACAATGCGTTTGACCGAAATTTCACCAGTCTATTAGAAACGTTAAATATTCTCATCTATGGAATATTTTATATAGCAGTTAATTTTTAACAAAATAGTATACGGATTTCCACGTACGCGAATCCTATCATCGCACATTCTAAAAGCGAAATTATTGCATAAGTACGCGTCGACTATAACCTTTTGAAATCTGTTGAAAGAGGCAATAATATGTTTTAAGTATTTTACCTTTGCCATTTATGATTTCTGAAAACGTCTGTCTCGTATTTTTGGTATAAAATTATTGATGCTCAAAGAAACTCCACGGTCCTAGAAATAAGCGAAGCCTCTCATGGTTATAAAAATAATTTCAACAATATATTTTGACATCACATAAATCTGTACCAATATGAAACTAGTAGTCGTATCAAGCGGTTCGTAAGCTTCGTTGTGGGCGTGGCCAAGTGTTTGCTTAGATCTTTGTACGTCTCGACTGAGCAAATACTTTTATCGTTATTGACACAGTGTTGAGTTGCGTCTACTGAATGCCTGAGAGGATTTTTTGGCCCTTCAATAATAAAATAATATTGTCATTGACTAGTGGCTCGAAAAATAAAGATCTGGATCGGAGAATAGGTAATCAATCTACTAATATTAAAGGTACTTTTATTGATGTTCTCAAATGGAGGTTGAAATTATCATTATTACTTGGTATCAGTTTTATTTATACGAGTGGTTTCTAAAGATAGTATTTTTCACTTCTCCTACACTAGGTTATTTTACTAGACTCACTAGGTTATTTTAGCTTCACGAAGTGGGGCTCAAGTGGTCTTAACATTTTTTTTTTATGAAATTGATAAAAGAAAAACCTTTTTAGCGCAAATTTAAAAATCTCTGATCCAATCTGATCAGATCTGCCAAAATTTTTGTTCATCTGGAGGCCTTTTGTATAAAAATGGAAAAACGCCTAAGAAAACATTGAGCTTGAATCAAAGTTAATGGTATATTATCTTTCCCATTGAGATGAGTGGCGAGTTTATGGTTGCATGCTTTAGCATAAATTACATAAATATTGCTTGCATCTATGCGACCAATATTTCATCGTCATCATCATCATCTTATCAGCCAACAGACGTCCACTGCTGGCATAAGGCCATAAGGCCTTCCCCAAAGTTCTCCACAACGAACGGTCGTGTCCCGCCCGCATCCAATTGCTTAATTGCTACTACTAGCAATATTTAATTTGGAAATATTGTGCGATATCCCTTTCGAAATGTCAATTTGTCAATATCACTTAATACAGCTCGAATAGCAAAAATGGATTTTTGTCCATTGTCCATTATAAACACAGATATTACATCCGAAATATTGCTAAATTGGGCATAAAGCAAGGTTTCGACAAATCTGGGCCTGGAAACGACATCTCAAATAAAAATATCACACACGCGTCATTAAAATGGAATACCATAAAAATTAAGCGAAAAACGAGATTTTTTCGATGCCTCAACAAGAAAACAAATTGAGACGTCTTTAGAATTCACACGGCGGAAACGAATTTAATTTATCGACGTCTCATTCAAACTGCGGACAAATTCGTTGCGTCGTACGACAATTATACGGCCACAACTTTATTCACGAACCTTGCAGCAACTGTATATAGAACACAGAAAGGAGAATATCGAATGCACGAACTACCCAACAACTTTGCTGATTCAGTATTGAAGTGACAGAACTTTAATAGGACTTTAACAAATAGCTAAACATTTTGTAATTCGAGGAACATCTTGAATACGTAGTTTGCTCAACAAAAGGATGGGCCGCCTTCATTTGTTCTCGGTCCGTCCCAACATCTGCAGTTTTTTTCGACACTTGACCAAGGTGAAATAGATATTTTGTTCAACTAGCCAGAAAATCAACAGTCATTGTGTTTTTGTTGAAAGGTGGTAATAAGTTTGTTTTGACAATGGTTCGGCACGGTCAGGATGCATATTGCACATTTGATGAAATAATTCAACTTTGAATGCTTTCAAATTTAGACGTTAAGCGCATTTGAGTGCTTTTCGAAAGGGGATAAAATTTTACTATCTTCTTAATACCTAAAATCCGGCTTAACTTTTATAACTACGAAACAGTTACCGAAAGATATTTTAATCGTTCTCAAGATCTCTTCTAGTAATTGAGCAATTGTGTTCTTTCCGTATCTACTGGACTTCATAGCGATACAATGTGTTTTGTTACCAAAAGTTTTTTATAATAAAAATTTACATATAGCATAATAATAATTATAATCATTGGGGCTCAATTGCATACAAGTGCCCGATACCTACAAGTGGCATCATTAATTAAATGATTACCATTATATTTTTGTTTGTCTTTTAATTTTGACAAACAAGTCTTTAAAAATATACCCAATATGCAACATACATTTTTGGCAACGGCGGCGTAACACTGGTAATAATTTTATGAATAAAACAAAAGTAATGTTCATAATAATGCCCCTAGTAGTAAAGGCTCGGTTATCAACACCGAACTCGTTCTAACAATAAATACGAAGATAATGCAATATCTGTCTGGCGCACAGTGAGGGCAGGCCATTTGCATCGAAAGTAAATGCACTGAAACTGCCTCTGGCGGAATTTAATAAAAACATATATTAGAACGAGGCTTTGTTTATTTCTGTTCGTTTATTTCGCGTAGCAAGTATGCTTGGAAGCTACCTGCATGTTTTATTTGAGAATGCAGCAGGCTATATTGCGTAAATTTTCAGAGCTCGTCGAACGGAATCCTTTTTGTATGAAAGTGCTGCGGATGTGTTTGGGCTTTTTCCAATTAAATAAATTTATTACAAGGGAAAATAAGTTTTAATGAAGTAACTCTCCAGAATTTATCGTTTTGTTTGAAATGCATGCAGCGGGTACTGACAAAATCATACAAGAAAGCTCTAGCCAAAAATGGCATTTGCTATTATAACAAAGCTTTATATGAAACTAGAACAAATATCATCGCCCACAGACGTGGTCCTGCTTCACGAGGATACTAAATAACGTCTTTCTGCGTACTGTCCGTAAAATATTTTAAATACAAGGGATAATTTATTTCAACTAGAAGGTGCAATTTCGTCCGCGCGAAAGGAATGTAATTTTTTGTAAGTCTTTATGAGTGGTTCACTACCGGGCAAGCCTCTCCCCTAAATTTTCTCAACTCGCACGGGGATAGGTCTAAATCGTCCCGCCATTTCCATCTAGTACAATCCCGTCTACGCTGGCTACTTATTAAAAATAAATCAATGGTGTGACCTCCTAATATACTTTGTTTTTGTAACATACCTTCAATATACACACTGTACTCTTAACAAATTTTATTTAACATATACCGGGTGGGCCCTGTATCAGGAGCAATAAATTAAAACATAGATTCGTCCCTTGAAACTAAACAACATTTGTTAAGCAACTTCTGAAAATAACGTGTATTAAATGACATTTCGTAGAATAAAGTTTAGACAAAGAAGCAATGTAGGTATTGCGAAATGTCCGATATTAGTAGAGTGACAGCTATGTCAATGCTCAGGGAATGTCAACGTTGGACGACATAATACATTGAAAATACTATTTAATTTGTTTGAAATAATAAAATTTTGAGTTTTTTAAATGTTCTTTTTTCAATTCTTAAATTTTTCAATTTTAAAATTCAGTTTAAAGAGTAAAATCTGTGTTTTAATTTTTTGCTTATGTTACAGGACTCACGTTGTATAGAAATCTAGCTGTTCCTCGCAGGGTTACCCGTGATTTATCAGATAAAAAGTAGCCTGTGTATTAATCCAGGGTGTCACTTTACCTCTATAACGGATTTTATCAAAATTGGCCCAGCCGTCTGAGCGGGAAGAAGTAACAAAAATACAAGCACACAAACTTTCGCCGTTATTATAAATCACGTGTGACAGAAAAATACTCAAAATTTTTTTAAAATATTTTCCCGTCACTGCCTAAATTACTTTCTTAAGGCATTCTAAAAATAAAGGTCTTATTGGGTAAAATAAAGTATTCGCGAAATTATAACTCAATATACGAATATAAATTGTACGAGCAAATAAAGTAGGTACTTGTGGAAATGGAAAATTAGGGTTTCCTACTGAACATTTTTATTTTGTAAATATGTTTGGCAAGAGGATTTGCGTCCTCACGTTCATACAGAATTCACGGTAAACAAGTGCTTATTCAAAGTACAAACTAATTACGAAGTAAATAAAATATAACGTCATAAATATTAAATTTCTGAATCCTTACCTAGCCTTTTTGAGACACAATTTCGTTGCCGACTGTTCTTTGTTTTTTTTTTACACAATAGTTAAGAGAACATAAGGAGGAAGTACTAGTACTCGACGCGGTACTAATACGCGTCACCATACTTTCAACTGCGATAAATAAGATAAGATTACCGTTACTTTCATAGCAAATAGAATGAATACATGAGAAATGTTTGTAGCTATCGAATTTCACACGCAAAATAATAAAATATACAACCTGACTGCCTGCAAAAGCACGTGACATGTACTGAGACAATCCTATTGACTTACATTTCATTACATTACGAGATTTTTTTATATGATCATTATATGATATAAATACCATTTAATAAAGGTAAAAGTCATACCTCTCATAAGGGATGAATAAATTTGCGATAGACGCGTAAATTAACGTACTATTACGAAACATAAAATAAATATCCCTTGCAATGTCGAGTACTTCCACCTTACTACTGCTCATTTTTCCATGCATAGGTACAGTCTGACACAAAAGAGTAGAAATTAAAAAGTGGAAATACTGTCGTGCCGTCCCTTTCTAATCAATCTAAGACGATGACGTGGACGGAAATACAATATTGCCACTTTTTAATTTCTGTTATTTTATGTAAGACTGTACGAGGCTTCATTCTCGCCTGTTTCCTCTTTCAAAACTTAACTAAACTTTACGAAATCATAGGAACCGAATGGGAAAAAAATGTACTGTGTCAAACCGTTTTGATTATTGCACTTATTACTAGTATTTTACAATTATTTCTCCGCAAACTAGTACACAAATTCTATAAAATTTCGAAACGGACATTCGTATCTGACGCTATAGTTAACAGGGAAACAGCGATATATCGCCTTAATTGCTTATCAAGACCAATCAAATGAGCCTGAAATGCGATGATTTTATCTTGTGATTCTTATGTCTCTTTATTAGAAATTGGTTAATTTATTGAATTCAAAGATTATTACATTGTTTATTACAAAATATGGTAACTAACATACTTAATTTCAGGTGAACCTAAAAAAACGTGTCAAAAACTTAAGTAAGACTTAAGTATAATTTTATGAAACATGTAATGTCTCATTTTTTAAATGTGGGTACACCACAGTTTTTATTTAAACTATGAATACAAAGATCAAAGCTTAAAGAAAAATTGAAAAAGGAGCTACCTGGTGGAAGGGACCGGGAATCGAACCCGGTACCTCTGGATTACCGGTCCATAAAACAAACAGCGCCCTCTCTCGCTTGCTCGTTCACCGCTGTAAAGTGGTGCGGTAAGATGTGAATATTAACGTATTCACATAGAGGTCGCTAAGGTGTAAAAACCTTTCAAATAAAAACAATGCAAAGATCGATACACAAAGCATAAGGAATAATTCGTCAGGTCTACGTGGAGCGAGGATAGCGAAGTGGCTAACGCGCTGGACCGGTATTCCAGAGGTACCGGGTTCGATTCCCGGTCCTTCCACCAGGTAGCTCCTTTTTCAATTCTTCTTTAAGCTCTTTTTCTAGTTCTATCTTTGTATTCATGGTTTAAGACTTAAGTAACTTAATTAAGATTTAGCACTTCATATTAATTACAGTAAACACTATACAATCAAGTTTCATTGAATAAGGTGTGAATGAACTATATGCAAAAAGCAAACATACGAAGGTAAACGCAGACTCCATCCGAAATTGTTATAAGTTATTTACGTGTAATCTTATTTATATTGTTGCCTCAACAATGCCCAGGAGAACATACTTCTTTATTAGATAAGATAAAACTAAAAGAGCAACTTCAATTTTTATGAAGTTCGTGAAGTAGCCAACAGATGTCGCTACTAGTCTGTTCCATTTCATTGTCATTATGACATGGAAATACTTTTAAAATTTTAATTTACTTTTCTAGAAGTCACGTTAGTAGTGTATGTAGAGGTATTTATTTACCCAGCCACACGAGATATGCTTAATTACTTAGCTTATTTGTCCTCAGTCTATTAAAACTCAGAATCTGATTGATGCTTGCAAATTAATCCTCACCAGAAATTTGTATTCACATAACAGCGTAGACGACATAACTAACATCAAATAACTTGGCCTATTACGTGTGATAGCGATTGAAAGAAACGTCCGAAAGATAAAGAAATTGACGTGTAAGATATCCATTGTTTTATTATGTTATATGCATTTCTAATGCACGGTGACCTAGTGTACTTTTTTCCTAAACCTCGTTTTTTTATCAGAAAATCAAAGTTTTGCTGTAGAAGAAGAATGATGGTAGAACGTTATACAGTGATTTCACAGATCGCTACCACCATATTACTCACAATTTTCGAGTATCAGAGCCATATAGCTAAAGCACAAATTACAGTAGTGAACAATGTCAACTTGTGAATGTCACTCAGTGCAGTTCTAAGGTTGCTCCCCGCACTGTGAGCACCTGTAACATAAGAAAAACAATAGAAATGTTCATAAAAAACAAAACGAAGAGAAAGATTAATAATATAATAACGCAAATATATTGCCGTGATGGTGAAGGTCACTTGAGTCCGCTGGATGCGGGAGGCGCAGGACCGGTCATGGTGGCGTTCTCTGGGAGAGGCCTATGTCCAGCAGTGGACGTCTTTTGGCTGATGATGATGATGATATTGCCGTGATAGTCAAGATAATGCTAATGTCGGTATATTCGTATATGAAGACGTCAAATTGAGACCCAGTAATTAATTATGGAATATCTCAAGTTATTTCGCCATTTGTACAATTACAATAAGCTTTTTTAGACCCACCTCCTCTGCACACAATGCCACCAAAATACGAAAGTATTAGTTGATACAACATTATGGAACTAAAGTAATCTGTAGAAGTTCCTTCTTACGCCATTTTCTACTCTTACTCGTCCATAAAAATAAATAAATAAATTTTAAGGGACAATCATACACAAATTTACGTAGTAACAAACTATGTAATGCTTGTACTATGGGTACTAGATGACTATGTACATAATATATATATCTAATACAAATAACATCTATGAACAAGAACCAAATATTCGAGTTCATCACACAAACTTTTGTCCTTGCCGGGAATCGAACCCAGGACCGTTGGCTCAGTAGGTAGCACTAAAAACTGCGCCATCCGCGTTGTCAATACGTAATACAAGCCAGCAACTGCTCAGTATTCGAGCCGACTAGTTGTCTCGTTACTTTGAGAATATTGCTAGAGCTCTTGGCTTCAACCACGACACTGCCCGGTAAATACTACTCGATAGATATCTGATATTTCTTCCGAAGAAATATGGAACTTGGCAACGCTCCTTGTCCGAATATTGCATAAATATTGGCCAATCTTGTGGCATTTGTGTGTATGGCAGTTTAATATTTCGGTCATATAGCTAATTGGGCCAATTTTTATTTTGTTGTCGATTTCTTTTTTATTTTATTTCAATATTTGGTGAGTTAGTGAAGTTGTTTATTCTAGCCATGGTAAGCCCAATTTCACGCTATGCCCTACAAAATTTTCCATTGAGTTACACAAATGTATGACATAAATTGGTCCATTTTAGGTTATAGGACTGTAAAAGTGGCGATACATATTTTAAAATAGACACCAGCTTACGTAATTTGACTAAGGTTTTACCAACGCTTATTATTATTTAAACCATGCGCTTTTCTCGGATAAAATACTATTACCTATCTATGTTTTTCTCCGTCCCATATCCGTTGTTTGTCGTTATGGTTAAACTATTTCTTTACCATACCATTGAAAATAAAATAAAATCTGAAGCATGTGCATTTATGTCAGCAAAACTTGGCAGGGGACTTAATCATCATAAACGTTAAAATAAAGCTAGTTGCACACGAACGCGTGACAACGACAACCTTCGAAAATAATAATATGAAGGTAAACTCCAGTGCGGTCCTACTGCCTTCCTCGCCTGGCGACGTTAAGTTGAACACTCGTCAAAATATGATTTGCAGTAAACTCGCATTTCACTTAACTTTTTATAGTTGCATATTGAAACGTTTTTTATTCATTTTATATTACTGGAATATGTACTGGAATCATCTTTCGTGGCAATTTAATATTTTTATCTATCCAAATAACATAAACCATCCATGATGCGTTCAAGAACCGCACATTATGACCACCATAAAAATAGTCTGTTTTGTTAGAACAAATTTCTTATCTGTAAAAATGTTGTTATTGCTAAATAATAACATCAATTTCGATAGTATTATTTATTCAAATTTCGAACATCGCTGAAAAACAACGAAATTTGATTTGACCTCTATTGTAATATCAGTCGAGATGACGTTTAGTTCGAAATGAATTGTCAATTCGAACGATAGTTGGGGCCGACTTTAGTTTGTCTATGAATAAAAAAAAAACTATGACAACTGCCAGAAAACTTCATTACCGCCATTACCGAGTAATATATTAACATAAATAAAATGTTGTTTGTTTTAGGTTCCACACCTATCCTCCCACAAAAACACGAAATTATAAATACCGACCATTCTCCTATCGTGTGATATGCCTTCACGTCGACATTGGCGAAATACATCTTGCTAACCCAGCAAGAAGTGAAAGCCACAGAAGGAAAAAAAAAAAAAAAATATTTTGTCATAATGTGCGACTCCTGAATGCATCATGGAGGCTTATGATATTTATTTATTTATTTATTATTTATTTAATCTTTATTGCACAAAAGAAAACTTATCGTACAAAAGGCGGACTTAATGCCATGAGGCATTCTCTACCAGTCAACCTTCGGGCAAAGCAGATAAATTGTGGGCGGTGCAACTAACTTAAACAAGTTTTAATAAATAATATTTAGATAGATACATATATTATATAATGTATACACATATAAATAAATACAGATGAAACATACTAATCAGATAACCTAAGAATTCACAACTCTGCTAGCGTAGAGGTCACGCAAACATTTTTTGAAAGCGCATTTGTTCGGAGCTTGTTTGATCTTGAGGGGAAGGCGGTTCCAGAGACGGGAAACTTGGACGGTGAACGATTTGGACATAAAACCAGTACGGTGACGAGGGATGGAGAGAGACAGATTGCCAGAAGAGCGAAATTGACGGTCACGGGTTACACCATAATAGTGAAAGAAGTTTTTGAGATACTCGGGAGATTTTGGATTTTTGAGAACAGAAAACAGAGTGCACAGCATTCGAATTTCACGTCGTTCGCGGATAGGAAACCAGCCCAGCTGAGAGCGGTAAGAAGACACATGATCATACTTACGAAGACAGAAGATGAACCGAATGCAGTTGTTGAGAAGTCTCTCCAATTTATTCATAAGCTCTTTATTGATATGTGGCTAGATAAAGTAGTGTATGTAACTGTACATAATTACGCATTAAAATACTCGTGTGACAATATTTTGAAACTTGTCTTCGGCTCGTTTCATATACCCACACTAGTGTTTAATTACTCGTGCTTCATTATGTACATAATGTCAGTCACAATGTGACTGTACAGACGTGTGCGCCGCGCCGATCGGCGTGAAAACGGCGTGGCCTTGTGTACTTTGTATTTATGCGCATACAAATAATGTAACATGTACTTTTTATAAAGTACAGGTTACTTTCTATAAAGTACAGGTAACATTATTTGTATGAGCATACATACAAAGTACACAAAGGCCACGCCGATACAAAACCGGCGCGGCGCACACGTCTATCACATAAAATACTATAAATGAATAAGTGAATTTTATTGCACACATCCATGTTTTCATATGCCTACAATATGCAGCGTAGTAGTTTCAGTTATCATAAAAGATTTTTTTATAACAAACATACAACTTTACTAGGTCTTTAGTCCACCATGCGGGAATTTATCCAAATTATAGTTATCTTCCGGTGCAATATGATTTGGCATAAAACGTTTATTGAAACTCTAAACTAAAAGAAAAAAGAAATGGCAACGGAAAACACCAGGTATCGCACCAAATAGAATTAAGCACACTAGCGTCTAAACTTTAAGAAAAAACTTCAAATGCTCCAATTTTCAGTTGATTCAGAATTTGCTTCTAAATTCAACAAAGGCACTATACGGCTGAATTTTAAAGTTGCTAGGCAAACTGAGTTCTCATTCAGTTTCCACGCAATTTCCGCGATAACAAGTTTCATTAAAAGCAGTGTTAAGAGGCAATACCATAGCTAATTTTTCCATATATATCAAGGCTTCTTTCTCGCTTGTTTACTCCTCCAAAACTAAACCAATGTTTAAGAAATTTTAGAAACTGTATAGGAAGAAAATGTTATATGTCGGACCGTTTCTTTCGCACTTATTATTATAAAATGTGTGCACTAAGCAAAACAGACGTTTTTGGCTAAAATTCCGCCGCGAACTGACGCCTAGTAATTTGTAGTCAATTTTATAATAATTTGCACAAAAATCGAAACTTTCCTGACTGACTTTCCAAACTGAAAATTTCCTTCTTATTCATTTCCTAAAATTTCGTAAAGTTTGTCTTTATCTTAATCTATCTTTACCCTTGTTTCCTCCTCTAACTTATTTTAGAGGAGGACGCAGACGAGAACGAAACCTCGATTTGTATAACCCGGTTACGTCAAGTTTGGACCTAGTTTTTATCCGACGCCTTGGTTACCGGATGTAAAATTAACGTAAACTGATAGTAATAATATCATTACAACTATCGTGACATCTTTGATAAAACGGTTTAAACTCGAATAATATTTTTTACGTGAGTTTAAACCGTTCTTATAATCAGTAAATTGATAGTATGGGAGAATGAGAATTGATGTCCTCTTAAACGAAAGTTTGATAGCGTTTCCTAGTTCTGTTGTGCTGCAGCGATCAACTCGTCTCCATTCAATAGACCATTTTATGCCTTTTTGCTGAATAAAACTTACCCCACGTTCCCATATACAAGGCAAACTTTAAAAAGTATACGGTAGAAAAATATTAGCGATCGGGCTTTTACGAAACCGAATAAAACCTTCATCTTGGTGCATTAAAGTGCAGTTTTATGGGACGGTTTTCTTGTTGTTGTTGCATTATAGAAATGTTGTTAAAACGTGAGTTTTTCATAAGTAGCAGTGAAGTGTGTTGCAACGTGAATGGGCTTCTGTTATGTTTATGCAAATTAAGTAGTGGGGTCTGACATGGTTCAATTTTAACCTAATTTTGAGAAGTAGAAATACAAAAGCAAGCATTTACACAGCATTGCATTATTGGAGTGAATGTTTTGAAAAAAAAAAATAGTTTATTTTTAAATTTTTTATCATATTTAACTTTAAAAACTGTTTATTGAAACGTACTACTTACCTACAGCTTAACTATAGTGGTAGTAAGTACCAACAGAGTGATTGTTATTTTGGTGTGTATATGTGTGTAGGAACTACAAGTCCTACGTTATGACAATATGTAATGCAAGATCGATTTTTTTATTGGGAGGGTTAATTACTTACTTCATGAAAATCTTAACAGCGCGAGATGCAGCGGCATCTGTTGGCGTTGTCAAAATTTCCTTTGTCCTCTCATTACGCCGAAACGGCTGGCAGGATTTTAACCTATTTTGGTACAGGGATAGCTGGAAATCCAAAAATGCTTAAAGGATTCGTTCTATCCGAATGCGGTAAAGAAAAAAAATACACGAAGTGGGTACTTCTCAGGGTATTTAAGTGGTTTACACTCACGTGAAATTATCAGGAACGGGTTGACATGTTTCGAACTATTTTTTTATTTTAGTAACGAAGTTACCGTGCCGCTGTACAGGTAGCAGTTCTTGATGAAGAACTCATACGAGTGTAAACATGTCGGGCCGTTCCTGACAATTTCACGTGAGTGTAAACCGCTTCATACAAAAATTAAATATGTCTCACGAAAGTTTTATTAAGATTACTTTTTAGTGTATTGATAAAATTGTTTAGAGAAATAAAACCGGCACAGACATTTCTTTTGTATTAACATTCTGTTCTACAACGAATACTTTACTATAAGTTCAATCACGACTTCGACACAGTCTTACCGCCTTATGACAATATTTTCCGGTTTACATTCAAGGAAAAATAAACTTTACTATTATACACGAAAGGACGAAGTTCAACGGAGACTAATGATTGGGCTTTAATTCGACGATGCATTGCGGTATGCCTAATCTTGAAATATGGCTTTAACACTGTCAAATCACGGACGATTATGTAAAAACTGTAATGTACGTAAACTGAAACGCGTAACTTTTTGACCATTATTGTCATTGTGACAAAACCGAAAAAGGTACGTATTTCAATTTACTTGACCGTACAGTATACATTCGGCGGCGGGCGTCATTTGTAAAGCCTTTCAAACAATAATGCAAAGTAGAAGGAATAATTCGGAAGGTTTCCTGGCGTTGGGTTGGTGGAGTAGTTGACACGTTGGACCGGTAATCCAAAGGGTTCGATTACCGGTCTCTTCCGCCAGGTTACGTATTTTTATTTTCTTTGTTTTTTAATCTTTACTAGCGAACCAAGCCTAAGGCTAAGCCGGGGTAGCACGGGTGCAATGCTGATACTAAATGAAAAGTGTTTCTCTACTATATTATTATACATTATAAACTATAGTATTATACATTATAAACTATCCTCTTGAATCACTCTATCTATTAAAATAAATTACCGGCCAAGTGCGAGTGGGACTCGCGCACGAAGGGTTCCGTACCATTTTCTGTAAGTTTGTTTTGTATTTTTTTTTGTATTTGTTGCTGTAGCGGCAATAGAAATACATCCTCTGTGAAAATTTCAACTGTCTAGCTATCACCGTTCTTGAGATACAGCCTGGTGACAAACGGACGGACGGACGGACGGATGGACAGCGAAGTCTCAGTAATAGGGTCCCGTTTTTACCCTTTGGGTACGGAACCCTAAAAAACGCATACAATCCGTTGCGTAGTTTTCAAGATCTAAGCAAACATAGAGACAGACAGACAACAGGAAGCGACTTTGTTTTATACTATGTAGTGATATAATATATCAATGGACAAATACCAAAATAAGCCGTCATGAATAGTGTGATACGTCACATCGCTGAAGCAGTCATTCAGCATATCGTATCAATATGTCATTGGAAACGTCGAATTTGGCTTGAAATCCCGCTGAGAACGATGTAGGCGGTTATCTGTTCATCAGATTGAGATACGAAGGTCGAGATCGGCACGAGAACGAGGTCTCGCCTGTTGACGAATATGGCTCGGGGTTCCTAGCCTGGACGTGTAAAGGTCGTGTCAAGTGTTAAAAAAGTCGTGGAATATATTTATAAAATAAACATAGGGTTTATGTCGACGAAACATTTCTTCGGATTCCGGACTTGAATGGGTGCGCTTTTTTATTTTACATTAACTTTTCTTTGTTGGAACTTCTATGATTGTACGTTAAAAGAGAATATTCTGGGCCCTAACTTAAATATTACATTGCAATATTGCCAAATTAACTATATCTCAACTTTTAAATAACACCATTTAAACAGATTGTAATTATCACGTACCTATTTGTCAGGAAGTATAAGGCTCAAAAAATAATTCTTGACGGATAATGTTCTACGGAGCACAATAGAATCGCATCGGTGCACCGACTCCGCTCTCCACTGTTCAAGCGAAATCAGAGCGCGTTTGTAACCAATCGTAGCAGTACCTACGCATGAGCCAGTCGGCGTTGCTTTGCCCTTTGACCAATTGCGTTGAATTTACACAAACAACCATTAAAATACAATGCCATGTTCTTGCAATGAGAAATAGAGAGAATCTGGGGCCCAATTCGAGAATGCCGTTTGAGATATCTCCAAACGTCAAATCTCCATTAGATAACAGTTATATCGCCATTGAACTGTCATTTAAATGCGATGAGCTTAAAAGTGACATATCTCATCTCAATTTTGGAAATACGAAGGCGATAATGATTGTCAAAAATGTTATTCATGTATATAAATTTCTGTTTTGAACGCAACGTAACGGACCAATTTCACGTACTATGCGGTCAATTTAAAGTATGCGCCTGTTATTTATGCCGTCACTCATTAGCCAACCTGTGTTTTTTGATACAGGTAAACGACTTGCCTGCGGCTGTTGATGGTGACATGTACCTGTTTGCTGATGACGCATGTGATGTCATAACAGCCTCCTCGGTTCCAATCTTAGAGGAACATATAGCTGAAGATATCAGACTCATGAAAGACTGGTTCACCAAGAACGGCCTAGTTCTAAACCTAACCAAAACGCAGGTCATGCACATAAACCTAGGAGGAAAACCTCCCAGACCTCTGCTTATAAATGTTGATGGCACAACCATCGTACAAGTGCGAGATACTAAATTTCTAGGTTTAACTCTCGACTCTGCCCTGAGATGGAACAAACATATAGATGTTCTCTGTGGCAAATTGTCTGGTGCTTGTTTCGCGCTGAGAAGATTAGCCAACGTACTACCACAACAACAGCTACGCTCAAGCTACTTCTCTATGTTCCATTCCCTTATGTGCTATGGGTTGGAATTGTGGGGATCGGCCGCCGAATGGCATCGCGTCTTTGTTTTGCAAAAACGCGCTGTCAGAATAATTACAACGACTCCAGTTGGGGCACCGGCGAAACAATTGTTTATTGACACGAACATTCTCACACTACCTTCACAGTACATTCTTAATATTGCGAAACATGTACACAACAATAAACACACATTTAACACGAGTAAACTCACTCGCACCCGACTAGGTAGCAAGGAACGCCTGCTGCCAGTCAGCCACAGGCTGACCAAATCCTCCAAGACTATGCATGTCGTGGGTCCCAAAATATACAATGCATTGCCAGACACAATTAAAACGTTCGAAGGCACTAATTTATTTTGTATCAAACTGAAGGAATGGCTAGTCGGTCAAGCTTTTTATAATATGGACGAATTTTATAACATGCATGACAGTTAAAACTATCATAAATTTAATAAATACCTATTGTAATAAATAATAATAATGTAATTGTTAAATGTATTAAAATAATCATTTAATAGCTATAAGATTTTTTGACGTGTAAAATATTGAAATTTTTATCAATAAATGAGTATGAGTATGAGTATGAGTACAAAGGAAACGAACATTTTGCGCGTCCGAATTGACGAAGTTGCGATGTTCTAGCGATATCGCCACTTGTCAAGTAGGCACACGTCAAAAGTGACAGATGGCGATGAAAAGGAGAGATCTCCATTATATCTCTAAAATTGGTCGAATACCCCCCCTGTTTATACAAGTTTATACATTTTATACTTGTCATGCGCACCTACACGCATAGATTCAAATATTTCAATATTAGAGGGTTTGCGCTACACCGCAAATGCTACTGCCAAGAAAACACTCCCAATAAATACCACCTTATAATAAATGTCAAATAAATATTATTTCGACGCCATAACTCAATTTGCGCATTGAAGACACTACGCCCCGAAAGCGTAGCCTCAGCATTTTTATCAAATATCGCAGAAATGCGCTTGACAGATAATGTTCTACCTAGCGCAAAAGAATCGCATTGGTTGCTTTTTCAGACGTTGAAGTCTGACGTCTAGAATACTTCCGTTTCGCAATGTGCGGGTGATACGAGGAAATGTATGCGATTTACTTATTTATCGTATGGCATTACAAAACACTATGAAGAAAAAAAACATATGCGAAAAAGAAAAATTTAAGGCTGTAAGTTCCCTGATTAAATAATGATATTTCATGCCCTCGCTTTGAATGTAAACAATTTTTTATTGGATATCATAATTATCATATTAAAGGTACATGTCTAGATACATGGTCATTCTACATAAATTATTGAAGTACGATGCCTAATACGTCAAATGCCATCGCTTTGTCGGGAAATTTTCTACGACTTTGTTTATGTAATGACAATCACAAGTTACTACTCATACATTGTCATTGCCATTAAATTATTAAAGAGGCTGTAAGCTCCCAAATACAAATTAGTAGGGTGACAAGTAATTTAAGACAAAATTGGGTTCAAAATAAAAATTATCATAGAAAAATTAAAGTTTGTTTTCATGTAATTACCTACGACTTCAACGTGACCGCCATCAATTACTGAGTTAGAAAAGTTGCTACCTGATCACCGATTAAAAATCATCGTGTACCTGTACCTATGTTATAGATTCGTTTTCATAATTATTAAATTAAATTATTTTCTAGAATTAATTTTGAAATAAAAACTATACATATTATGTCTCGGCATGAAGAAAATTTACCTTACTCGTATTACACTATAGTTACAGAACTTGTTTAAAAATTCAATGTGTTTTTAGCATGGTAAACTGAACGTTCAGATGAACTGAGGACCTCCTCCTTTTTTGTGGTCGTTTAAAAAACAGTTCATGCCCGCATAATATCGATACGGAAGCAATCGCTTACCACTAAATAGAGTCACAACTGCGCAACTAGCAGAGGCAGAAAGAGCTGTTCTTATTCAGTCAGACAGTACCTACATGGTATTCGTGACTTACATTCGGTACAAAACAATTCTCGGACAAAGGTATGTCCACAACAAAGGAACAATGCAGAGAGATGCCTTGCTTCGTTCGATTGTGGCTTTGGTGATTGTGGCCACATTTTTATTGGGTAGGTTCCTTTGCTAGAATCGAACGCTAAGCGGGTTTACATCAAAAGTTTGGTTGAAATAAAAGATTTTATGACAGGTTTACGAAAGTAATTTTGAAATTGAGGTATAAAGTTGGACATAAAAGATGTAGTTGTTACGTGACGGTAAAAACTAACGTTAACTAGATACGTATTTTATACGTAGGTACCTACTTAAAAATATTTTACATTATTGACAACTGATAATATTGTTTTATATGTTATTATAGTGTGATTAAATTCACTCGACGAATAAATAGCTCTATTTTATATTTTTGAGAATAAGGTACAAAGAAAAAAACATTTGATTTATAAAGAACTTATCCCATCGTGAATTAATCTATATTTATTTTAAGGAAATGTGTCTAAAATTGTAAAGTCTGACAATAAAGTTACAAAATACATCATCGTTTTCGAAATAATGCGGTTTTGTAATAAATTTAGCTAACAATGGATGTTTGCACATGAACTATGGGTTGTATTGTACTCCCACACAACTGCGTGAAATTGAAACATCGGAGCCATAAAATGGAAACCAAAATAGTACACAACCACTGTTTGAAAAGGTCAAAAGCTGACATCATATTCAGGATCGATAATGTCCCAGTATCCCACAGGCTTCCACAAAACTGATCTATAGGGAACTTGCGTGATTATTATTTCTTAGTCTATTGTAAAGATTTTAAGAGTTACCGAATCATACCAAACATCAAAAAGTTTAAATATGTAATAATAATTAGTTTGCAGTAAATCAAATACATATTTACATTTCAAAGTTCGCACGTAACGCCCCCTTGGTTTGGCGTGACGTCGCCACATGTAACCAACCAACCATAGCCATATGAACCTTCGAAATAATGTATTTGTAATTCGGCTATAAAAAACCCTTTTTTCTGTTTTATAGGTGTTTTGTAATGCTGACTTAGTTGATTAGCTATTAAAAGCTGAATAACTCAACTTACAATTAAAACATTATGCAAAAAAACTAACAATTTTTTTTTTTTTTTTTTACCTCAATGCAGTTTTGATTTATATAATTTTATTATGTTTTCAATAGGCATATTTATCAATATAAAGTTTCGTGCAAGCTACCGACCGATAGAATAGCAACATTGTAACTGGGCCACCCACAGATAGTACAAAAGTCGACGTAAACGACTTTGTTTGACCACGGAGTTGACGTCCCAATTTAAAAGAGTATGATTGTGCTGCAATTTATTGTACTTTAAAAATATGGCATCAAAAAAATAAGGTCACCTTTATGAATGGACTTCGAACCATCAATGTCACATAGATCTAGTTTCAAATCCAGTATGTTCTATGTTCGTTCTACGTGGGTATCAAACAAAGACATGCTTGTTTATGCGTATGCTGAAAATTCCTTGACGACCGCTTTTCGTACCAACGAACGTATCCATCTTAAAGGAGATTAAGAATCAATGAGAGCCTGTAATATTGCGAACTATAAGACTCTTTGGATCTATCCTCCGAAACCAGTAATCCATGGAGCGTCTCCTGGTGCAAGGACAGTTTGAGGGCAAAAGGTTTCGATCGACGGATCTGACAAGGAAAGCGTCTCAGAGTGTTTTCGTAATGCTGCTAAAAGAGTAGAATGGAGACAAATGGCGAAGACAGCTACCCAAGTCGAGACAACCGAGGACGAACATCAGTGTACAAAAACATCATCGTACCACGACGACTCTGACAACAGTAAGACTAATAACGAGCAAGAATGCTTCTTTATACAAAAATTATATGTCTTGACTACAGTTTTAAGTAACGTGACAAAATCGTAGCTATAGAGCATAAGATATAACTCGGTCAGATTCTAAAATAGGGTTAAGTGAATCTTAAAAATGGGTACAAATCCATTTTGCTGTCCCAAAATTCCGTTCTTTACAAATAAATGGTTCACACTCCGGAAAGATGATCGTACAGCGTTGTCGCTGCACGTCATTACAATGCAAATCTGCCTGTACGCCGCCCAGCACAATGAACGTACCTATCCACCTAACTTTTTGCATAGAATCCTAAATTGAACCACGACCCAGTTGGCGCTTGCAGAGTTGACCCTGTTAAATAACCTATTTTAGAACAAGTTCCCTGAATTTAAATAAACGGGAATTATATTCTGGAATAAACAGTTACAACGTCGCTGGAGGTTTTCGTATATTTTTATGTACCAACTTGAATAACGTGTGTTAGGGTAAGGTGGGATAAGAATAACAGTTAGTTAGTTATTGGAAGTTACAGTTAGTTAGGTACAGGAGACTGGGACTTTAATTAAGTGTGCTTCAGCTTTCTAAAAATGTATTTAACGCAATGCCACTGGTACTCGATAGTATATAATAATAATAAATTTTATTTAAAACATATTACAGCTGACTAGGAATTAAACATATTTATAATTGAACAATAATATTACGCGCCTGAACTAGGCTATAAAAGTACTTAAAACCGTTAATCACATAGCAATCGATAAATACCCGTTCAGTTATCAGTGGTTTCAACAAAACTTCCAAAACTCCGAATCGCAAACAGCCTTTCCATGTTCGATAATAAATCCAGACTCCCAATTTATCGATAAAAACCACTCCGATGTAGATAAACTCGATTAATTTACAATTATTCAACTTCGTTTAGTGCATAAACAGACCGTCAACGGGGGCGAAATTTAATTGCGTCGTTATGTCGCAGACTGCCATCAAAACTGATCAATATTGACCAAACCCTTAATAAACCCTAATGGACGATGTGTGGACCATACAAACACAGGAACGCGTTTACCGATGCTTTTAAATTTTAAATAAAGCAAAAAATGCACGAACCTGATTAATTGAGAGACATAAAGCGACATGGGAAATATTTTTATGCATCATTATCGTTAGCCTCGATGCTTGAATGCAGCTCTATTTTTAATGTATGTATTATTTTTCATTTTTAGAGTGCACTCTGCAGTTAAAAAATATTACGTTTTCAGGATATATTCTTTTATTATAAGGATTTGACCAGGCAAATGTGATACGAGAAGTTCGTTACCTGCTCTGTTTTTACAAACAATTTAATCAGAAACAAAAAAAATAGTTTTACTCTGTTTCATCCCCAATACACCTAGGCAACTAAATAATAATAGAATCGATTGTTCAAGTGAACAAACAAAAACTAGATTTAATTGAATTTACATTTCATTTTCAATTAATGAGAAACAAATACCCATCAAACCAACCGCAAATACCGAGTCCACTCACCGCCTACACCTGCCTAAAACCGAGATTTCAAATCAGCTGAAAATATATCATTCGGTAGTCAAGTATATATTATGTATCGCTAGATGGTGCGCGCGTTTGTTCTGTGGAAGAAAAAGTCACGACCATCTTTTATGCTTTCGCATATTTATTTTGCAGTCGCATTAACTCCCGACTACTAGGTTGTTTTTGCTTACTAGGTTGACGGAGAACCTCGTGAGAGTCGCGGGGAGTCTTTTTCGGGTTGTGGCGTGCTTTAGGGGAAGCAGTGGACTTCTGTGGCTGATAAATTGAGTTGGCTAAAACGTTTCCTATAGCCATCCATACCTACTCGTTTATAAAAATAGTTAAGTTCGATCCACTCGATTGGCGTGATGAAGCCGCGAATAATATGCATATTGTATCCTAACGTAAAATATATATATTAGGTAGGCATTTTTTAATTCCGTTAGCTCCAATATCATAAATATTAATACTATACTCTGTTTTACTTGTTTTTGGAAAAATGTCTTCAACGTAAAACTTGATTTTCACAATTCATAATATTTACTATAGATTATATAGAAATCGAAAGTAATGAAATCATTACTTGTCTGTTTAAGGTCAAATCCTAGAAATTTTTCAAGTTAGGCCAATAAAACTGAAACAGATGCGGCATTAAATTTTATTACGTATTATACACAGAAGATTGGCCTTACTCAGACCATTTTAGTAATACGATAGTGTTATCTCGATTTCAGTTTAGCATTTTATTATACTAGTAGGCACTTAACAGTAATTAATGAGACCATCTTTAAGTACTTCGGTATATCATATACATATACTTTATTTTATTGGTTTTATTAACATGGATATTAGCCTGATACGGGAACAGTTCTGAACTTCAATAAAATACAAGTGCGTGATTTTTTGTAGTCAGTTAGAGTAGATTGAGTACTAATGGGTATCAACATTTTCTAACAGATTTTGAGTGTGCGTTAGGTATAAAAAAAGTTTTTGTAAGTGACCTCTGTAAATATAAGAAATAAAAAATCAAGTTAATTTCTTCTGCACTAGGGCATCGCATTTTACAGTTTTAACATTCCGTATTGTTTTCTAACAGATTTGTCGAGAGATTATTTCAGCGCAATACGAAACGAATGAAAAAATTATAAATCCCTGAAAAGATTATACAAGTGACTTTTGGGAACGAAAATGTGTTTGAAACTATGAAATGTAATGACAGTTTTAATTTATAACAGATTCATCAATAGCTTTATTTTATATAAACAATTGAATTTTTAAATCGTTCTCTAGGCCACAAAATTTTACGCAAAATTGTCAAGTCGGCGTAGTGTACTCATTTTCATAAAAGTAATCTATTAACATAGAATTCTAACCAATTCACCCACGGGAACAAATTATATTACTTCATTAGTTGTACGCGACATTTAAATTTGAGCGCGAACGCTTTGCATCAAGTTATGACTGCGCCGAGCGTTAGCGACTAACCCATATAGCGCGAGGAATGCGTATTTAGATCGGCGCGCGGCCGCCATTAAAATGTATGGAGAATTAAAAACACTTTTTGATAAATCTGGACCTTTAATACAAAACAATAATTGAAATATTTGATGCGGACAAATTGTAATCTAAATATTCATCTTTTTTTGAACTATGAAATAATTGTTAAAGTATAAAAAAACACTTAACGCCAGATTACGATTTTACAATTTTCGTCCAACTTTACTTAGTTGTCTAGGGTGAAATATTAATAATCTTATAATTTTTCCACAGAGAACTTGTTAACATATTCTTCAAAGTGCTAAATATGTAGTTTAGAAATGGATTCAACGACTAGTGTTGACGTTGTCTACTTAACGCCTTAACGGCAACTACCTATTTGTTCACATTTCGCTCGGTGCAGTCTTACTGACACCAAGTCCGGGCGGCCTTTTCAGATTTTATATAAAATACAATGCTAAAATTTGACTTTTGTAACTATCTTATCTTGGTTAAATAAGATATCTTATATTGTATTGTTCATTAGGTGTACTATTGTACTTCTTTTATTTAGCAACTTTTAGAAGAGTTGACAGTGCGTCTTTTTATTGATCTTACTAAATCAATGATTCATTAACAAAATGAATCGGTTCTTGGAAATATAAAACTAAATTTTACTTTAAGGTTGTTTACAAATATAATCCCATCATGTTAATAAATAGGTTTAAAAAGTTAGTTCTATTCGCATTGCACCGATACAATCTCGAATTATATTCGGGAAAGTAATTCAGAACGTCATATCATTCAAAATTTCAAACGAAAGCTTATTGCCTTAGGTTAAGGCGAGTAGATACGTGGAATGGTGAATAATACATTTTAAAGTCCTAAGGTTTGTATTCTAGCCAATGTAAAATTCTGGTAAGAAATATATGTTACTAGCATTTGCTCGTGGCTTCGCTCCCGTGAAAACCTATCCTACGGGAACAATGTTTTTTTTTTTTTTGGGATAAAAGTAGCCTATTTGTTAAGTTAGGGTATAAAATATCTCCGTTTTAAACTGCACGCATATCCGTCCAGCCGTTTTATCGTGAAGAAGAAACAAACATACACACATATGTCGCTTTCATGATATTAATGGGAAATTTTACTCGCAGTATGGATAATGCTATCACAAAATAGAAATATAAAATAAAAGAAGTAAGAAAGAAAAAGATTAAAGATAAACGATGTTATAATAAGTCACCAATAAACATCGAGTGCTTTACATGAGCTTACTTTTACAAGGCTCACGAAAATGTATGTCTTGATTGGGTAACAGTATTACTTGATTAAAAAAAAAAATTGGAGGAGATAAATAGTACATAACTACAGAGGCCGGGAAAAGTCAGTTCCTATTTGAGTATGATTTTAAAGGAAGTCCGAGTCCTTAACCCTTTGACCGCCAAAGACGGCAAATCACGTCATCGGGAATTCGTGCCACTGACGCCAACGACGCCTATTGACGTCAAAAATGTCAGTGGTCAAAAACATGCTAATTCAAACCACTATCTGTGTTTTTCAACCTCTGTTGATTTTGGAGCACTTTTTTTTTTTTTTGGTTTGGCGTCAGTGGCACGGTGAATTGTTTTGCCGCTCGGCGCTCAGAGGGTTAAATTAATACGAATCCACGAACTGACATTTCCACCGAAGCCTGTATTCCTGTAGCCTGTTTTCTCCAAATATGCTTGGAAGTAATCACCAATCTTTATTTTGAATGGTTAAATCAGCAACTTCTAAACGCACTTCTATACTTTCATAAGTACTTTCAATGAAAACTATATTGAACAAAATCGGTCGAGCCGTTTCTATTGTGAAGGATGAGCAACTACGGAACCCTACACTGAGCGTCACCCGAAATGCTCTTCGTCGGTTTTTAATTATTTTTTCGACTTAAATGACGTTAGGAAACCCGTTTCATATAGAGACTCACGGGAGTTTTCAATGTAAAATACTATTTATAGATATAAAAGATACAACTATATTGTGATAGCAGTATCCGTACTGCGAGTAAATAAAAGCGACAGTATGTGTCTATGTTTGTTTCTTTTTCACGTTAAAACAGCTGGACTGATATGTATGCAATTTGAAACAGAGATAGTTTATACCCTAACTTAAGAAATAGGCTACTTATTATCTTGGAAAAATAAAACATCGTTCCCGTGGGATAGTATATACCAGGTTAAGTAACAAACATTTTTATCAAAATTTTACATTGGCTAGATTACAAGCCTTAGGACTTAAAATGTATTATTCACCATTTCACGTATCTACTCGCCTTAACCTAAGGTAATACAGCTCTTGTTTGAAATTTTGAATGACATGACGTTCGGAATTACTTACTCGAATATAATTCGGCAATGTATTGGTGCAATATGAATAGAACTAACTTTTCAAACCTATTTATTTAGATGATGGAATAATATTTGTAAACAACCTTAAAGTCAAATGTATATTTCTAAGAACCGATTCATTTTGTTAATTAAGGTTATCTTTCTGAAAGATGAATGTTTACATTACAATCTGTCCGCATCAAATATTTCAATTATTGTTTGGTATTAAAGGTCCAGATTTATAACAAGTGCTTTTAATTCTCCATACACTTTTACAATAGCGGCCGCGCGCCGATCTAAATACGCATTCCTCGCTCTCTATGGGTTAGTCGCTAACGCTCGGTGCAGCCTTAACTTGATGCAAAGCGTTCGCTCTCAAATTTAAATGTCGCGTACAACTAATGAAGTAATATAATTTATTCCCGTGGGTGAATTGGTTAGAATTCTATGTTTATAGATTACTTTCATGAAAATGAGTTCACTACGCCGACTTGTCAATTTTGCGTAAAATTTTGTGGCCTAGAGAACGATTTAAAAATTCGATTGTTTATATAAAATAAAGCTATTGATGAATCTGTTATAAATTAAAACTGTCATTACTTTCCATAGTTTTAAACACATTTTATTTGCCAAAAGTCACTTGTATAATCTTTTCGGGGAGTGATTTTTTTTTCACTAGTTTCGTATTGTTCTGACATAATCTCTTGACAAGTCTGTTAGAAAATAATAACGAATGTTAAAACAATAAACTGCTATGCCCTTGTGCAGAAGAAATTAACTTGGATAATATTTTCTAAGAGTTATAAAGGTTGCTTACAAAAACTTTTTTTATACCTAACGCACACTCACGATCCGTTAGACAATGTTCATACCCCTTAGAACTCCATATTACTTTGCTGATAAAAGAAAAAAAACGTACAATGCGAATTATTTTAGTTTAAGGTGTAATTATACCCTTCCCGTATCGGGCTATATACGCATTCAATGATGTAGGTCTTAATGTTTATTGTATGTTTATCTGTTTACAGATTAAGGTGGTATCATAATCGAAAAGTGCACTTGTTATACTTTTGTTTAACTAACTACTACTTCTACTAATAGGTAGTTGCGAGGTTGTAAGATGGCGTTAGTGGTACCTACATAAAAAATATTTCTTTATTTATATTTCGACATATTATGGTAAGTGCAATTGCTCCCCTGGAGTACTTGTCCCGGTTGACCATAACCATTAGGAATAATAAAAAAACGAGTACTTATGTCTATAGATTCTATTTTTTATTGGGATCAAATGTGTAACTAACTACACTTAGACTCTAAAAGTTAGAAATGACAGTTCAAAATTAATAATGAGCGCTAAAAATGCTCTATACAAATGGCCACCTAATCGTGACGTCATTATATTATGTTATGGGTACCAGTATTTGCAAGGAGACAATAAGTAATACATGTCATTTTAACCGTGAAAGGTGTGTTTAAGTTCATGATTGTTATACAATTATTTTTGTTTTGTTGAATTATGAGGATTCTGAAATCAATTCCATTTTTTTTATAACAAAAACATATAATTTGAGAAGGAACCTTTGAAGTCACATATTTCAAAAAATATTTTTTTGTATATTTTTTTCTTTGTTTCATGACAATTTGAACTAATTTATTCATGTTAACTACAGTTTGCTGTAGAATTTAACATCAGCCTTCGTCCTTATTCCGCAAAAAAAAGGTGCCGTTCATGAAAATTCGGCGAAATCAAATTATGCGAAACATGTTCGTCAAAATTATTTTCGTACATACAAATTATGCGAAATACATGGCACTCGTTCGGAACACGTCATCCTTATGAAATTGATGCATTTCCTAAATAAAACTTCACGTCCCAAAAAGAAATGTGAAGTTTTGACGTTAATTACACATTCCATAGCGTGCGTACAAAAATGTTTGTTTATTTTAATGAATGTTCCTCGAAACCACTGTGCTCAGGATGTTCTCCGAGTTTGAATCCAAGCTGACCAGGGCCCCTGCAGTCAAGGTAACTCTGAATGTCTTGAGTGAGGAATTTGCCGCTTTCAAGGAGCAAACTATTACAATGTTGAAGCTGCTTAGGGAGCAAATTATTGCTCTCAGTAAGTGTCACGATGTTGTTGAAATGCGGCATCGAAGGAAATTCCTTTTATTTAATGGAGTCCCCGAGGATGCGGATGAGAATGTTGGTAATAGAATTGCTTCTATTATCTCTGAGCGTCTGAAGATACCCGGCATCTCTAAGGCTTCATTTAAAGCTTGCCACAGGCTGGGCAAGTCATCATCGGACCGTGTCAGGCCCATCCTGGTGCGATTCAGAGATATTTCCATCAAGTCTTCAGTTTGGAGTAAGAAGACCGCCTTCAAAGGAACGACATATGCCATTTCTGAATTCCTCACAGTACAGCGACAAACATTGTTAATTCAGGCACGCAAGGTGTTTGGCATGAGGAGCTGCTGGTCGCTAGACGGCAACATCTTCGTTAAATTGCCCAATGGTGTGCGTGAACGCCTCGAGTCCGAGGTGGACATTGTCCGTCTGAAGGGATCTCATACGAAGCTGTTGCCGCAATCTTCGACGCCTAACGCCGATGCTGACCCCGTTGAAGCCGAAGAGGAGAGCGTGCCTGGCGCCAGTGGCCAGTCTGGGAGGTCTCGGCGTGCCGCAAAACCAGCACCTTAGGTCTGAAGTGTCGTGTCGCGTTATAGTTCAGTATTTTATTTCGTATAGTGTTTTCTTCCGTTTCTTTGTATAACATCGTCATAGCAGCAGGCGTATACATAGTTACAGCTATACATGACATAATTGGCGTCCATTTTTATACTTTCATTCATGTACCCACTTTCTTGTTTTAGCTTACTTAATCTGATCCGTGTATACTGTTTAGTGTAATTATAGGTTATTATGTTGTCAGTGTCACTTTGAATTGTCATTTGACGTTTGTTTTCTTTTTCTATTTGACTGAAGTTTGTTCGAGTCTCATTTAATACCGCCTGTTGCTATTTTAATTTTGCTTTTTTTTTGTTTTAACCGCAAATTATTATGACTTTTGTTATCTCTCACAGGTAAACCGGCAGGATGAGCAGGATTTTGTGTGTTATAAAGACAAGTATCTTTGTAATACTATTATAATACTGTTATATATATATATTTATATTTGTAATATTTATTGTTTATGTCCGATGATGAAATTTTCTTTTCTGCCAGTGATGATAGTGCTGCTTTTCTGTCTTTGAATTCTCTTGACACTTCTCATACTTTAGGTGAACTCTTATCTAATGAATTTCAGAATTCTTGTTTTTTCAACGTGTGCCATATTAACGCCCAAAGCATCCCATCTCACTATGCTGGTTTGATTGATAAATTTTCAGTCTGAATATATCCATGCAATACTAGTATCGGAGAGTTGGTTGAAGCCCACGCTAGACTCGACATCGTATGCTTTGCCTGGATATGTTCTGATTAGGAACGATCGAACAGGTAAGGGTGGCGGTGGTGTGGCCATTTATTTGAAAAGTTCCATTCCGTACAAAATTTTAAATACCTCTCCGTCCCTTTATTCTAGCTCCGCGGAATGGATATTTCTCGAACTGAATATTAAAGGAGTCAGGGCCGTTCTTGGTGTAGTTTACTGTCCCCCAACCGTTGATTACTTTTCTAAACTTGAGCAAGTATTTGAGTACATAAGTTCGGATTACACACATCACATAATTATGGGAGATTTTAATACCGACCTTTGCACTAATTCCGCACATCGTGATAAATTTGAATCAATTGTTCGGTCTGTCAAATTCTCTATCTTACCTCTTGATCCTACCCATCACACCGCGACCTCTGACACGTGGTTGGATCTTATAATTACTTCTTCGCCTGATGATGTAATAAAGCATGGTCAGCTGTTAGCTCCCTGCTTCTCCCATCATGACTTGTTGTTTGCTTCGTACAAAATTATACCACCTAAATGTAAGCCTGCCTTGGTTTTGATGCGCAACTTTAATAAAGTTGATACTGACGTTCTCTTGAGTGATGCAAGAAGCATTGACTGGACCCCTGTGTTATCTGCACCTACAGTTGAAACCAAAGTTTCTTTGTTTAACTCTGCTATTTTAGAATTATTTGACACCCATGCCCCACTGCACCCCGTTAGAGTTCGGCGTCCCCCTGCTCCTTGGATCACTGAGGGCGTACGCATGGCTATGAGAAGGAGGGACCGTGCTTTCAGAACTTTTAAACGTGACCGTACTGACGACAATTGGACTATTTTTAAGGCAGCTCGTAACCGATGTAACCAGATGGTGCGAACAGCGAAGCGCCGATTCATTCACCAGAACGTATCCTCTTCTTCGATGGCCGATGTCTGGAAGTTTGTTAAGTCGCTTGGTCTAGGTAAACCTAGTAACGGTTTCGATGGCACTTCCTTTTCGCTAAACGATTTAAACAGACATTTTTCTACTTCCGCCTCCATTGATTATCATGTTAAGAGTAGTACTCTTTCTGATATTTCATCAATGCCCGTTGCTGTCTCTGATATCTTCTCTTTCTATCCCACTTCTGACGCTAATGTTAAAAAAATTATCAATAAAATTAAATCGAAAGCTGTTGGTTGTGATGATATTGGGCGTTATATGGTGGTATCAGTCCTGGACTGTGTGCTTCCCATAATAACCGATATCATCAACTCCTCGCTGCTTAATGGTGACTTTCCTTCTCTCTGGCGTCGCGCGTTCGTTATTCCTTTACCTAAAATTAGCAACCCCACATCACTTAGTAACTTTAGGCCAATTTCAATTCTCCCTTTTTTATCAAAAATTGCTGAAGCGGTGGCTCACAAGCAACTTTCTAGCTTTATACACTCTTTCAAACTGTTGAGCCCCTTTCAGTCTGGTTTTCGTCCCAGCCACAGTACTTGTACTGCACTTCTCAAAGTGACTGAAGATGTTAGGCGGGGCATGGAGGATCAATTGGTCACAGTACTTGTTCTCATTGACTTTTCTAACGCTTTCAATACTGTTGACCATGAGATCCTTCTTGCCTTGCTCAGCCATCTTAATGTGTCTTCTTCTGCTCTTGGCTGGTTTGCTTCATATCTTTGTGGGCGCCAGCAGGCAGTCCGTGTAGATCGGGCTTTGTCTGATTGGTGCGACCTTGCCACTGGTGTACCTCAAGGAGGAATTCTCTCTCCTTTATTATTTTCTCTTTTTGTAAACTTTATCACCCCTGGTCTTCGCTGTTCTTACCATCTTTATGCTGACGATTTACAACTTTACGACCAATGTAAAGTGTCTGATATTACTGACACAATTAACAAATTAAACCTGGATCTCTTACACATCCAACAATGGTCTGAGAAATTTGGTCTGTTTGTAAACCCCTCAAAGTGTCAGGCTATTATCATTGGCAGCTCTCGTCAGCTTGCTAAACTTGACCAGGATTCTGTAACTCCTGTAAATTTCAACGGAACGCCTATTCCTTTTAGTTCTAGTGTTAAGGACTTAGGTGTTCACTTAGATAGCACACTGAGCTGGAGGGTGCAGGTAGGTGAAATTAGCCGGAAAGTCATTGGCTCGCTTCATGCTCTCAACAAACTGAAAAATTTCTTGCCCATCAAAACTAAGGTATTGCTTGTAAATGCACTATTACTACCCATAATTGATTATGGTGATGTTTGTTATCCGGACTTAAATGAGGATCTTCTTGATAAGTTGGATCGACTTCTTAATAATTGTATTCGCTTTATTTTCTGTCTCCGTAAATATGATCACGTTTCTTCTTACCGCTCTCAGCTTGGCTGGTTTCCCATCCGTCAACGACGCAATATTCGTATGCTCTGCACTCTCTTTTCAATACTCAATGATCCACAAGCTCCTGAATACCTGAAAACCTTTTTCTGCTATGTTGAATCCACTCGTAACCGTAATTTTCGCTCTTCCGGCAATCTTGCCCTTTCTATTCCTCTTCACCGTACTGGTTTCATGTCTAATTCTTTCTCCTTGCAAGTGGCTCGCCTCTGGAACGGTCTTCCTCTCACAATCAAACAGGCTCCGAGTAAGTTGGCATTTAAAAGGGCCGTGCGAAGTTTCTTTGCTGGCAGAACTGAAGTCTCATAGTATATCTGCTTGGTTTGTTTCATCGTCGTATATATTTATGTATGTATCTATTTATATATATGTATATTATATGTATGTATGTACCTAATATGAGTATTTTAATTATATGTAATTATGTTGTCTGATGCACCGCCTACAATTTCTCTGCTTTGCCCTAAGGTTGACTGGTAGAGAATGCCTCATGGCATTAAGTCCGCCTTTTGTACGTTAAGTTTTTCTTTTGTGCAATAAAGTTTAAATAAATAATAATAAATAAATGTTAAATCAAAACTAATGTTTATCCTGTCCAGTTGATTGATCGTTGCCTGGATGACGTTACCGGCCGGCATTAAGCATCTAGTTGAACCCCTAAGGTCATTATTTGTATGGTAATATTCATCATGCCCCATTTAAGCCCTGAAGGTATTTTCTAAACTAATTTTTATTATTGGTATTGATGTGAACTTTCAAATAATTGGACTAAATCTCACGATCTAGTTGAAACAATTATTTAATTTGAAAACTAAAAGTATAACTTCAAAAGATTTAAAACTTAAACTTTAAAGTAAGCGTTATCTTTAAAAGAACTTGGGATAATGAGATGATAGTATGGACACGTCATTCTTAAGCCGTAAAAACTCAGAGATCTTATTTTTATATTATACATGAAATGTTCACTAAGTCGTTTTGATACACACATATATGTACGTACGAACATTGTTGTATTGTTCTTACATACTAGTATTTAAATATATTTTAGGTCTAATTTGACTTAAAAAAAATTACAATTAGCGTCTCCATGGATTTTACAACCACGGCATGCTACCAAATGTCCTGATCTTAGGTACTGAGTACAAAAACTTTTGTTTCAAATATTGTGAACATCTAACCTCCATATTACTTTATTATTAAGGTAGGTATAATGTATTTTCGTTCCAACGGACGCTCGACCGATAAAGTTTATTTAATAAGGCGCCTAAACGCATAATTCCCGGCCGATAGTGCCACAGACACCATGTTTAAGTGTAGACTGCTGTTCTTTTGTGATAAAACGTCACATAATTTAGCACGAAGAACGGGTTTCGAGCCATCTTCGTAACGAATTGGTTTACATTATTTTAAAACGTAGAACATCGGTATTTCGTGTCGTTAAACAATAATTTTATTGAAATTTTAAGGATCCGTATAATTTTTGTAAATCTGCATTACGAATTATAGAACAGAAAAAACACAAAACAATTATACAATATACAATTATAAACGCATTTCAATTTTTATTACGCATATAAATTTTTCTTTGAGGTTTGATCATTGTATCAATAGTTAATAATGAAACTAATGTGGTGTGTACTCAAATTAAAAAAAGAAACACTAAATGTGTCATAAAACTAATGACTAATATTATGTTGCAAAATCGGCAACGGTTTATTGGAACCAATAAGATTGCAGAAATTTTTAATAACTTTTAATCGACAAAAAAATATTTGTCACGGAATCCTTTGTTAGGCTTTTTTTCTAACACCCGTTTACCGCACCGTTCCTTTTGTTTAAATTCGCCAATTTACATAAAGATATACACAAACGCAGATTTAAATGGATAAAGCAAACGATTCCGTATCTCAGCTCGTATAAATAAAGCATTACGACGCACGAAAACGTCAAAGTTATGATAATTGTGATCGTTTTGATAACTTAAGCGTACCAAATGAGCTCGACTGTGCCTTTTTAGAGGTTGTTGTAATATTTTGTATTTAAATCGCGCAAAATGAACACCTCCTCGCATTCTTGACACCCCGGAATGATAGGTAATGGACAACTTTATTACATGTTGACACGTTTTAAATCCTGTTGCGATGTTGCAAATGTAAAAGGGTATCAAGCGCGGCATTTTTCATTTTGTTCGTGGTGTTCCGTATGTGTAAAACATTAATTTCTTTTGTAAAAATTATCTACACATTACTTACTTGAGTCAGCGTCGATTTCCTATCTCATCTCGGATACATTGTTTCCCATCTGAAACGTTTCGCCAGTTTTTTTTATTTGTCCGAAAGTATTTTGTTTCCTGAAACCCGTAATATTTTCAGGATTTTATAAACATCGTATAAAAAAACCCATTAGGTTAGATTAAGGTTTATTTTATAATTAATTGGAAAAATTAGCAGTTTTGGAAAAAAATGGCTTTCGGACAAATGGAAAATTGGCGAAACGTTACAGATGGGATACAAAAAATTGTATTTCAAATAGGTAACCGTCAGCGTCAAAGCCTTACCTATATGCATAGAATAAAATATTATAGAAGGTTTTATCTTTTTTTTTTTAAGATTGATAATGGGTTCCATATTGGGTTGCATAAATTTTAAAGCCATAATGTCGGTGTGCATAACCACTTTTGTCATAATAGTTCTTGCGCATAAGGTGTATAGTCATTAATTGAATCCGCATAAATTTATGACCATAATGTTTTTACGCATAAGTTAGGAATGTCATATAATTTTGGAGCATATCACCCTGAATCATAATCATTAATCGTCATAATGTTTTTATGCATATCGTACATTGGCGCATAATACTGAAGAACATAAATATCAAGCTCCTAATTTTTTATTTCAACATCAGCCTGCTTTTCTGGCAGCAGTTCATTTCTGAGGGGGTCGCAGTTCTTTCAAACCTAACCTAACCTACTTTTCTAGCCGATGTTCGTATTTGTAGGTTCACAGTTCTAACCTAACCTACAACCAAGAGGTCAGTGTGGAAAAGGATTTTTTAATGCGGGGGCTTCGCCCCCCGAGCCCCCTTGTGGGGGGCTTCGCCCCCCCCCGTCCCCCCTTTTTCTTTTTCTGTTCATGTAAGTTTTGTATCATTATTTCAAATGATATACAATATTATGATTGGTACATGTGATATAACTTATACCTACTATATAATTTCTATTGCCATTAATTATGAAAACTATAATTTATGTGTTGCTCTTCTTCGTACTATCAATTATTATGACATTCAATAATATGACTTGACATTTTCTGCCATACTAAATTATGCGTATGAAAAGCCTGCCAAACAACAATTATGACTTAAAAAATGTTATGCAAATAATAATTTATGACAAATAACATGTATGAGGAAAGCCATTATGCGAAATGAGTTATGACAATCAAAATTATGACAAGATTTTTTATTCCACTAGAGGTGATCCCTTGATAATGTTATTCTGGTGGTTGTTTGTGTGAAATGGTCGTGGGGCATGGCGATGCGACCAACAGGCACGTGCGTTTGGCTTTCAATTGCGCGTAAAGCTTTTAGATAAACCTGAACAAATGGAAGCGGAAAGTAAAACGGTAAGCGATTACCGTCGCCTTTTTATACACATGACTAGAACTGTATCTGGGCTCGCTACTACTCAGTCGAACTTTGTGTGTGAGTTCCCTCTAAGGGTGAAGAAAGATGAGCGTAATATTTTGAGTTTTGAATCGCGTAATTTCGGTCGCGCCATACTTAGTGTGACTTGATCACGTGACATGATGTATGGCGCGACCGAAATTACGCGGCTTCACCCTAAATGGAATGTCTTTGCGCCATAGGAGTGATTCACCGCTGCCCGAGGACACTAGTGTCTTATGATAAGTTTCATCAGTTATAATATTTTTGGTTCATACTAATTATTTACAAATGTAATAGCACATTCTGAGTTGTCAATCTAGACTATCCGTCCCCAAGAAAGCCGCCTTTTCGCCGACTACAAATTCACTTTATAGTTACAAGAACATGTTTTATTGATCGCTCTTTCCCATTCACAGCGGAATTCTAATGAATACAGCTCTGCCGGGTTACGGTAAAAGGTCGTATCTTTATACGGATGTATAGAGTAAGATACGTCTTTTTACCGTAGCATGGCAGAGCTGCCCGCCGGTGGCTAAAATCTCGTTGGAGGTGTTAAACCTGCCCCGATAATTAGGTAATAAATATTTATAAACGAAGCACTGACGTCCCATCACAACCTTGCACCGTCGTATTATTTTTTTACTCTTTGAACGGCAAAGGACCTTCGCTTCGTAGTGAAACCTTTGCGAAACACCGACGGCTGGATTCAGACAGGGCGCGGGATCATGTTCACTGTTAGCGTGTCTGAAGATGCATTTTACAATGCGTTCGAGTGATTTAAGTCATTTGAGTTTGATTGCAATAAGTGTGAATAATCGGGATACTTATTGGCAAGTGCAGTTTAAGCTTTCTGCGAATGAAATTAGGTGGTCTGAATATTTCAATCGTATTAAGTGCTATAAAACGATATAACAGGCATGATTAAATGAGTTGTGTTTAATGTAGTTGTACTTGTTATGATTCGGATATTTGGACCAAATTCCGGAAAGGGTTGTGTGATGACGTGATGAACTCAATTAAGTAAATGTATTTCGTTACTTACAGCTTCTTTAATAGCTGTGCTTAGTTTGGGACTAGATCTTGTATAAGATTATTTGTTAGATAATAATATTCTTAATTTACCAACCGATTAAAATGTTGTTTGAATGCACATAATTATGTATATCTGTATCCATTTGATGACAATATCTTTCTACTAAAGATAACAATTAGTGATTATTATTACAATTTCGGAGATTTATAATAGTATAGATGTATAGGACATTGGAACTCAGGAGGTTAAATCTTAAAAAGTATTCCATTATACAATGGTATGTGTAGTGACAGGTAGGCGTTCAGTTTTTTGTCACATTTGCATTCGCATACGACAAAAACTAGTTCAATAAAGCAATATCTTGAGCATGTCATAACAGAATTGTGATTTAAATAATACAAGCGATTATTGCAATTCCTTCACTGTATGGTAGATTTTTTTTTCTCCCTTTGTGTTATTAGATGATGTTTGCTTAGGGGAACAAACACAGAATCATATTAACTTTGGAGAGAAACAAAGAAAACGAACGTTTTATTAAAGACATACAGAGTGGAAAAGAATATGGTGATGGGACCTGGAGAGATTTTTTTATAAATTCTTAAGCTAATTCATGACACATACAGAACACATAAATAACTTTAAAAATGCCATTAAAAAAATCCGGAAATCAAGTTACAATTTTCTTTCGTATTTTCGTGTCCTTCGTGATGAGTTGATGATTAAACTTCACGTTTTTATTTTTTCCTAAAACCAAACCAGATTTTTATATCTAATAAGCATTAACGAAATTATATCAAAAACAATAATAGATCTATCGATTAGTAGAATAAAATTGTTAGTGTTATTTATTTATATTTTTAGCGGGTTCGATTTCCAGACGAGAGAGACTAACACAGTCATTTCAGACAATCCTTGAATGCAGCATTTTTCTTTTTAAAAGCCTAAGGATTAAAGGCTGTTTCCCTCCAGCGCCCATATTTTTTCCACACTGTATACTAGTGTACCTACATATTATGTATGGCAACATGCTCAAGGGGAAAATAAGAGAAGTGCAGGTTGCTTATGGATATATGTGTGTGGATTGAACTTACGTATCTATACCAATAATTGCTAAATATCTCGTCCATGAAAATGCAGTTAAAACTACTACAAAAAAAAGTTAATGATTTACATCGCGATAACTTTGGCCCTTCTTTTTTAATTACTTATTCTACTGATAATAGATAGAAAATGTAGATACAAAGATCGATATTTGTTTTACAATTTGTAATACATTATGTATAAATGCGTTGTAAAAGTAAAACATTTAAAACTGGCAGTGTGTAAATGTGAGCTTATTTATTTTATACACTAGCAACCCGCCCCGGCTTTGCACGGGTGCAATGCTCATAAATCATGAATGTATTATACATGTAAACCTTCCTCTTGAATCACTCTAACTATTAAAAAAACGGCATCAATATCCGATGCGTAGTTTTAAAGATCTAAGCATACAAAGTGACAGACCGACAGACAGTAGGAAGCGATTTTGTTTTATACTATATAGTAGTGATATAAAATGGAAGGACCAAAGCTACCCCAATTGACTGTTCCGTGAGTTAATTTCGTTTGTGTACATTCTAACGTAATTGCAATATAATTATTTAATAATTATCACTCTGTGTGGTGTTTTGAAATGCCGTTATTTCAAAAATTCAATCTCAAACCAATTGAATATTGAAAATATTTAGAAATAATTATTAAATTATAAAAATACGAGACCACCATAAAGCATATGAAATCTTATTTAGAGATAAAGTCACCAAATTTTTCTCAATATTAACCAATTAATGTAAGTATCGAAATCGCCTCATTAAGTAGATTAAAACATTTAATGAGCACAAGTTCCGTACCTTTCCATTCGAATTAGTGGCTATTAAAGTTAAACAATAAAAGTCCTAATAAATTAAACAACCTTTGAATAACAAGATTGTTTTTAAAGCTAAACATCCAACTAAAGATCAAGATTAAGTCTGTGCTGGAACGGATTTTTATTTAAGTATTATCTGGTCTTCGTCTCTTAGATTTAATAAGATGATATTTGACTAATGTAGTTGTGTCCAGCAACTTGCGAACCTACCCGCACTAGTTTTTAGCGCTGATGGAGGGTAAAAGAAAAAAACAACTTCTCCCTCCTTCAGCGCCACCCGACGTGGGTCCTATCGTCGGAGTTGTCCTCATTCTTGTCCGTGCGCGCGTGGCAATCGCACTAGTAAAAACTAATTCGTTTACGGAGACTTACTTTTTACCTTACTTCGCGACTTAAAGTTTATTTATTTTGTTTATTTTACTTGCGTATATTGCAATGCGTAAACGTAAAAGTGATGAAACGGAAGAAGAAAAGTGGCGAAAAAAGATAAAAAAGTACGAATCAAAATTAAACAAAAAACGGAAAAGCAATTCTCCTCGAGTGATTTATTCGAGTGACAAGGAGCGTGATATAATAGAAGGTCAGTAATTTAATGTATGATTATTGGAACTACCAAAAATCCAATTTTGGATTTTTTCTTTTTGCTTCGAGCCAATACGTGATATTGGCCAATAGCTATTTTGCGCTCAGAGTTAATACGAGATGTTAACCCGTAGCAATTTTTTCACTACATTTGTAGTGTAACGTACAATTTTTTTTAATTGTACCCACATAAATAATAAAAACATGTTTTAATGGTTTTCCGCTATGATTCATGTTTTCTACGTTAATTTCCAGATCATCTGGAATACGACCAAGCTGCACTCGTTGAACCAGCAAGTTCCGTGGTCCAAGATACTGATTATGTGCATAACAATATAATCGAAGGTACGTATATTATTTTATGCGGTTAATCAAGCTACGTTACATATTTGAAGTGATAATCGCTTTACTTATGCTATATAATATATATTCCAGATCAACTGGAAGACGAACCCGCTATATTAGCTGTTCCTGCTGCTTCTGCGGTCGAATGTACCACCGACGTACATGTCTATGCAGCCCTTAGGCCAAGCGATACAGACGTACCTAAAGAGGTTGTTTCTGCAAAAAATACCGACGCTGACGTCAATGTCGTGACCGAAGACTTTGACCCAGAATTGCTCCGCGCCTTAGGCGAATTTGAAGCAGATACTGTCGAATGGGGTAAAAATATTCACGATGACATAGCAAAACACTTTCAGCACATTCTTTTGAATGGCCTGAAGAAAGAAGCGAAGGAGGAACTAAATAAAAAATATTTATTCCCTAAAAACGTTCCGTTATCAAAAGCCCCGACCCTAAACCCGGAAATCTCCGCCATGTTGACCGAGGCCTGCAGAAACAGGGACAAGCGAATATTGGCGAAGCAGGAGCAGATTGGAAGAGCTCTGTCGGGACTGGGCAAGGCTATGACGACACTCCTAAAAAAAAAAAGTCTAACACTGCAAAGGTCATACGTACCTTAAACGACGTCGGGAAACGCATCGCGCCGGCAGCCGGCGCAGGCGACGCGCCCGCAGACCGGTCAGCCACAGTCGTAGACCCACAGGTACACGCCGGTCGCTTACAATATTTTTTAAATGCCTGGAAAACCATTACTAGCGATCGGTTCATATTAGACACTATACTCGGTTATCGAATTCCTTTTATAACGGAACAGATTCAACTGTCCGAAAACTACCCCTTGAAGTCATTTTCGGTAACTGACGCATTATTAATAGAGATGGAACTGTCTCATTTACTAGATATACGAGCTATTAGAAAATGTCATTATGTACCGGGCCAGTTTCTTTCTGATATCTTCTTAGTCCCGAAGGGCGATGGTAGTATGAGGTTCATACTGAACCTTAAACCTAAATAAATATGTTTACACTGAGCATTTCAAAATGGAAGATATCAGGAAGGCATCTAAACTGGTGACAAAAGGCTGTTATATGGTAAATATTGACCTGAAAGAAGCTTATCTGTTAGTACCCATTCACAAGTCACATCGGAAATACCTACGGTTTAGTTTTAAAGGATAATTATACGAGTTTAATGCTCTTCCATTTGGGCTTAGCTCGGCGCCGTATATTTTCACGAAAATATTACAACCTGTAGTGTCACATTTAAGTAATTCAGGGGGGGTATTCGACCAATTTTAGAGATATAATGGAGATCTCTCCTTTTCATCGCCATCAGTCACTTTTGACGTGTGCCTACTTGAAGTGGCGATATCCCTAGAACATCGCAACTTCGTCAATTCGGACGCGCAAAATTTTCGCTTTCTTTGTATGTGACGGCATAAATAACAGGCGCATACTTTAAATTGACCGCGTAGACCGTGAAATTATTCCGTTACGTTTCGTTCAAAACAGAAATTTATATACATGAATAACATTTTTGACAATCATTATCGCCTTCGTATTTCCAAAATTGAGATGAGATATGTCACTTTTAAGCTCATCGCATTTAAATGACAGTTCAATGGCGATATAACTGTTATCTAATGGAGATTTGACGTTAGGCGATATCTCAAACGGCATTCTCGAATTGGGCCCCAGGCTTTCAGTCTGTTCGATATCTCGATGACCTACTTTGTATAGGGCATACAGAAGAAGATTGTTTGGAAAACACTTCTAGAACCATAGATTGCTAAGCTAGGTTTCGTTATTAACTACAAAAAGAGTAACCTGACCCCTCAAACCGTTTGCACGTACTTAGGTTTCGTTTTGGATTCCGAAAAAATGTGTCTAAAGCTCCCTCAGACCAAAATAGACAATATTTATAGTGTAGTATAGAACGTACAAAACGGATGTTAGATACCAAGAAAACACACATTCGTGACTTTGCACGTTTCTTGGGCACTCTTACAGCTGCTTGCCCAGCAGTCGCGTATGGTTGGCTTTACACTAAGTCCCTTGAGCGAGCTAAATATTTAGCACTACTGAAATTTAACGGAAATTACGACAAAGTTATGCTAGTTCCAGACAATGTGCGCGATGATTTATTATGGTGGCATAATAAAGGTTTGACATCTATTAACCCCATTCAAAAATTTAAATATGCACAAGACATTTTTACTGATGCATCCACGACTGGCTGGGGTGCGGCATCAAATGGTGAAAAAACCGGAGGTCAATGGACAGAGACTGAATGCCGAAATCACATAAACTATCTGGAACTATTAGCAGTGTATTTTGGTTTAAAGTCGTTTGCCGGAGATAAAGCAAACTGTGATATACTTCTACGCGTTGATAATACCACCGCCATATCGTATGTCAACCGAATGGGTGGAGTACAATATCCACACCTTAATTACGTCGCTAATATGATATGGAAATGGTGCGAAGAGCGAAATATTTTCATCTTCGCATCATATATCAAATCTTCCCTAAACATTGAAGCAGATAGTGAATCACGGAAGATAAATATAGACAGTGAATGGGAATTACAGGATAAAGCTTTTGTTAAAATTGTTCAAAAATTCGGCCAGCCAGACATTGATCTTTTTGCATCTCGCATTAACGCTAAATGCTCGCTGTACGTGGCTTGGAAACGCGATCCATATGCATACAATATTGACGCATTCACTATTGACTGGGAACCGTTATTTTTCTATGCATTCCCACCTTTTGCACTTATATTGAAAACTTTAAATAAAATAGTCGCTGACAATGCGACAGGAATAGTTGTAGTCCCGTATTGGCCATCTCAACCTTGTTACCCCCTTTTTATGTCGATGTGTACACGGGAAATAGTTTTTTTCCCTTCCAACAAATTGCTTTTATCATCTGCTTTCAGATCAATACACCCGGTACATGGACACCTTACCCTGGCAGCGAGTGTATTATCCGGAAAAGCTTTATCAAAAAGGGAGTACCAGAATCGGCTTTAAATGTGATGCTTTCTTCAATTTCTCAAAGCACTAAACAACAGTACTCTTCCAGTTTGAAGCAGTGGTGGCAATATTGCGCGAAAAATAAGGTCGATTTTTTCGAAATCCAAGTAGGATCATTGTTAGATTTCCTTTCTAAATGCTTTCAAGCCGGATCGTGTTATGGTACGCTAAATAACCACAGATCCGCTATTTCTTTGATATCATCAAATAATGTAGGTCAACACGAAAGTGTGAAAAGATTTTTTAAGGGGATTTTTAAACTAAAACCATCTTTTCCGCGTTACAATGTAACATGGGACCCAAGTACTGTATTAGATTATTTAGACAACTGTTCTTCGAATGATGATATTAATTTAGAAATGTTAAGCAAAAAGTTAGTGATGTTTCTCGCTTTGGCGACCGCCCAGCGAACGCAAACTTTATCGTTGATAAGAATTTCAAATATAAAAACACACAATGATAAAATTGTTATAATTATAACTGATTTAATCAAAACATCTGGTATTGGGCGAGCACAACCAGTTATAGAATTACCTTTCTTTAATCATAGGCCAAATATTTGTCCGTCAATTACTTTACAATCATATATAGCAGCTACCGCGTCTCTTAGATGTAAAACGGAGGATAAGCTCTTATTAACCTATAAAAAACCCCATAGACCCGCTTCATGTCAGACTATAGGTCGCTGGATAAAACAGGTCTTGCAGGAGAGTGGCATAGACACCACAATCTTCGGCTCTCATTCAACACGCCATGCCTCAACTTCGGCGGCATCACGAGCCGGTGTTAGTGTTGACCTAATTAGAAAAGCTGCTGGCTGGACGAGCCAGTCAGCCGTCTTTGCTAACTTCTATAATAGACCTCTTGATAATAAGTAATAATATTATATTGCTATTGAAGCTGTAAAATATTTTTCTCAAAAATTGCATGTAATGTTGCCTTACCATCGCTAGATAGACTACAGTAAGTGGAACATACCGAAGACTTTTTAGAAGTGTCCAGTAAACAGCGAGATTTTAAATTTGGAATCAATATTTGTCCAGTAAGTAAGTATGTAATTCCTATTACGTATCAAGATATTTGAATATCGAAACACGATTTACATCGTCACCGACCTATAAAAAAACTAAGGATGTGAAGGCGATGAGGTCGTATATAAATGTAAAAAGGATGCATTCCACAAATTGTTTTAATTACAAGTACAGTGCGACAGCAAATTGTAGAAATTAAAAAGTGGCGTCCCTTTTTCATAGAATAAATAGAAAGAGACGACATTGCAGTATACACTTGCAATTTACAGTAAGAGCAAATGTAAAATAAAAAGAGGTTAGCACTATTGGCAGTATAAACGTAACTCAAGATCCATATTAAAAAAAAAAAAGTAGCGACAAGGTTTAGTGCGGAAGTTTGTATGCAGCGTTTAGTTCATAATTGTGCTGTGTAAAATGACAATGATATTTCGGAATTCCTTCCTTTTTTGTGTCGCTTAGAAAAAACCTCGGAGTTAAAATTTAAGGTAAGCTTTATGATATGAAAATAGTTAGTAAATATAACAATGTATAACAATAATTAAATTTTATCTTTAAGACTTAGATTTGTAAGACAGTGCAAATAATTAAACGCAGTATTTATAAAAAAAGAAATTAAGGCGGGATTTAAATTAAAAGACAAAAATTTCAAATTTGTTTGTGTGATCTATTACAATAATGCAGCAAAAATGAGTTCAGACGAGTCTGATTCCGAATAGACGGCACTCCTCCATACTTAAAAGCGGAGGCAGAGTTAGCTAAAATAATTTACTTCCGACTAAATCCAAGGAGATATCAAAAAATACAAGAGATTCATTAAATGGAAGGAAGAAAATCAAGTTAATAATTGGTCAGATAATGTGTGATAAAATCAGAATATTTCAACAATCTTTCTGAGATAATCGGATGGCTACAAAGGAAAGAAATCACAAATATTCAGCAGCAAAATATAGAAATAGTACATTACGGCAGAGACCAGTAAGTAAGCCATACTGGCCGAGTAGGAATTAGACGGACCGAGCCGTAGGCGAGGTCCGGATATAATACGAGGCCAGGATGGCTCTTACGGTCGAAGCAAGTATAGTGCTTTTCTCAAAAATTAAACAAGAAAATTAGATTAAAATTATATTTTGTAGGTGCCATTCATATTCGGCCATTTTCCAATGAATATTTTTGTTATATCCCATTTTTATTATTACACATTGTGATATTCGTCGTCGCAGGCACCATTAACTCCCATGATAACAACCTATAACAAAAATAATTATGAGTTTATACTTGGATAAAAGATATAGTTATATCGTTATCAAATAGTGGCAGAATTTATTTACCTTCATCGCCAAAATGGTTATCATCTAGAGCTTGATTTAAGAACTTTTCTATATTTTGCTGCTGAATATTTGTGATTTATTTCCTTTGTAGCCATCCGATTGTCTCAGAAAGATTGTTGAAATATTCTGACCAATTATTAACTTGATTTTCTTCCTTCCATTTAATGAATCTCTTGTATTTTTTTATATCTCCTTGGATTTAGTCGGAAGTAAATTATTTTAGCTAACTCTGCCTCCGCTTTTAAGTATGGAGGAGTGCCGTCTATTCTGAATCAGACTCGTCTGAACTCATTTTTGCTGAAATATTGTAATAGGTCACACAAACAAATTTGAAATTTTTGTCTTTTAATTAAAATCCCGCCTTAATTTCTTTTTTTATAAATACTGCGTTTAATTATTTGCACTGTCTTACAAATCTAAGTCTTAAAGATAAAATTAAAACATTGTTGTATTTTCTAACTAATTTTCATATCATAAAGCTTACCTTCAATTTTAACTCTGAGGTTTTTTCCAAACGACACAAAAAAGGAAGGAATTCCGAAATATCATTGTCATTTTACACAGCACAATTATGAACTAAACGCTGCATACAAATTTCCGCACTAAACTTTGTCGCTACTTTTTTTTTTTAAATATGCATCTTGAGTTACTTTTATACTGCCAATAGTGCTAACCTCTTTTTATTTTACATTTGCTCTTAGTAAGTTAGTAAATTGCAAGTGTATACTGCAATATCGTCTCTTTCTATTTAATCTATGAAAAAGGGACGCCACTTTTTTAATTTCTACAATTTGCTGTCGCACTGTACTTATAATTAAAACAATTTGTGGAATGCATCCTTTTTACATTTATATACGACCTCATCGCCTTCGCATCCTTAGTTTTTTTATAGGTCGGTGACGATGTAAATCGTGTTTCGATATTCAAATATCTTGATACGTAATAGGAATTACATACTTACTTACTGGACAAATATTGATTCCAAATTTAAAATCTCGCTATTTACTGGACACTTCTAAAAAGTCTTCGGTATGTTCCTTTTACTGTAGTCTATCTAGCGATGGTAAGGCAACATTACATGCAATTTTTGAGAAAAGTTCTTAAATCAAGCTCTAGATGATAACCATTTTGGCGATGAAGGTAAATAAATGCTGCCACTATTTGATAACGATATAACTATATCTTTTATCAAAGTATAATATAAACTCATAATTATTTTTGTTATAGGTTGTTATCATGGGAGTTAATGGTGCCTGCGACGACGAATATCACAATGTGTAAATTTTAAAACGGGATATAACAAAAATATTCATTGGAAAATGGCCGAATATGAATGTCACCTACAAAATAATATATAATTTTAATCTAATTTTCTTGTTTAATTTTTGAGAAAAGCATTATACTTGCTTCGACCGTAAGAGCCATCCTGGCCTCGTATTATATCCGGACCTCGCCTACGGCTGGGTCCGTCTAATACCTACTCGGCCAGTATGGCTTACTTACTGGTCTCTGCCGTAATGTACTATTGTTTATTGGAAATAAAAGTTATGATTTATTAATATAATTATTTTCTTTATTTACATTATTTGCTTTCTTTAATATACTTACCTTTTCGCAGCATTGATTTTATTCTCTCAACATCTACATTAGTCAGATATCATCTTATTAAATCTAAGAGACGAAGACCAGATAATTGGATGATCAAACGAACTTACCTAAGTGAAGTTCGATCATAATTATCTGGTCTTCGTCGAAGAGATTTAAGGTCCCTCCCATCCCATTTTGAAATACCCTGTAGAATCAATGCATGCTATACCTATGTAAGTATATACTCTGAAAAGAATGAGGACAACTCCGACGATAGGACCCACGTCGGGTGGCGCTGAAGGAGGGAGAAGTTGTTTTTTTCTTTTACCCTCCATCAGCACTAAAAACTAGTGCGGGTAGGTACGTTGTTGTTGGACACAACTACATTAGTCAAATATCATCTTATTAAATCTCTTCGACGAAGACCAGATAATTATGATCGAACTTCACTTAGGTAAGTTCGTTTGATCATCCAATTATAGTTGCATTTAAGGTGGATCATTAAATCAATTTGTAATTTTTCACCAACAAATAAATTCTTAATTGTATACACACAAACCACACTTTTTTAATATTGAACGATGGATGCAAAGATCAAAGCGCAAATAAAAATTGAAATACGTTACCTGGCGTGCCTCGTGCTCATCTTTGTATCAATTATCAACTTTATCTTTCTATTTTTTTAAGTCGGGAAGATATTGCTACTCGGAATCTCGGAAGCTACAAGATCACCTATTGTTGACCTCCCCCAAAGAAATATTAGAAACTCGGAAAATGTCTTTAACGTTTAAATGTTTGCACTTTAACAATCTTTACAACAGCGAAGTGGATGCCAAGCTTTATATCGCATCTGACGAGAACCACATTGGTACATTAAACAATTTTACTGCTCCAAACATTCTCGATTTGATGGCTTGTTTCTTATTTCCAAAAATACTTTAGTTTTCACTGTTACTTTGGAACATGGAACTGTGACCGCTGCGTGTTCGATGTCTGTCTTGTTCGTCTCAGGTTTTATGACCAAAGTGACACATGACAAGTAATGACGAGTTTACTGAAACAATAAATAGGAGAAGCGCTTACGCATGCACTTGATAAAAGCCTTTTTTTTAACGGTAGACCGAGGGGGTTTGATTTAAAACAACGTATTTTTTCGGAATTACATCCGCTAGCAAAGAAATTTCCATAGAGACGATATTTATTTGCATCTTTATACCTGTCACCTGTCCTTCAGAAAACCCGAATAATGGGACTTTTACTGTACACTATTACATTATTTCTGAGAGTATTCTCTTTTCAACGCTTCTTTATCATCTATTTCCATAAAGTTTATAATTTCTAATATCTGCAGCCCAAACTTCTGGCACCCACGCAGCCACGCAGCATAAAGGTCTATAAATATAATCAAAGTTTTTTATAAATCCATCTCAAACAGATTTTAAGGATTTAACAGAATCCCAATAAATAAAACCGAATAATCGATTACCCGCGGGCATATTCCAAACTCAAAACAAAAGCAATTAAGTTTGAATGTTGCCCACAAAACTCTGGCCAACGATCTTCTACTGAGAAACCCTAACTTTAAAACATTATCAGTTTCCAGTAGCGACCGATTTTGCACCGGCCGAGTGAGCAGGAATGTCTAAAATGGGAGCTGACACGTATTTCACGGGAAAGCTCTAACTTTTGTCTCGTTTATTTCGGTCATTATTCAACATTTCTGGGAGTTAAATTGTTGAGAAATCGATAGTTCGCTTATGACTACACAGAAAAAAAAAAGATTTGTTAGCAGTAGCCCAAATAGCTGCTAGTTACGTGTCGGAGGACTGACAAACTGAGGGCTACCAGTAACCAAAGTGAGTTTTCTAAAATTAGCATAATTTGGCTTTTCCTCAAGTTGTTTAACTAGTTGAGATATTTTTTTCAGTGTACTGACTTTAGCGAAAATGACAATAAATAATCTTTCGGCATCGGTGAAATTTGGAAAATACGACTTCTTGACCAGAAAAGAAAATAAACATCAATATTAAATGTAATCAATTAAAAAAATAATTTTATTTAGAATTAGTATAGTTTAATCCGAATCCTACAAACGATAAAAACCTATAAACAATAAAATTTGAGCCTGCTTAAACTGTTTAGTCGAGGAATAAAAAGTTTCGTCAGTTTTGGGCTGGTATGACCTTTGATTCAAGGTTCATTAATATTATTGTTTTCCGGTACATTCCATATAGATATCACGTTAATATCGAACATTCGCGAAATACGTCAAGAACCGTCATACAGGGTGTCAATTACTGGTGGCAAATAGCTTTGGTTTATATGTTGTGACGGAATTTAGTTCCGTCTATAATATTGCGTTACGGCCATTTGTCATACGTAACCTCGACATATCTGCCGTGCTAGCTACAGCAGTAACACACATTGAATGTGTTACAATAAAAAGGTTTTATCTTAGTTTACGAGTCTTAATTAAGATACGAGTTTTTTTGGTTACTTTCAATGTATAAGTTTCTGCTGTTATGCTTAGTTCGGCAGATATATTAACTCCATTGGGGCTAGTATATCTTGCCGCGACTTTGCTTCTCGCGCGACTCAACGTCACTTGTCTTTCTCACATGGTACTGAAAGGAAAGTGACAGGTAGTATATGTCGCGCGACAAAGAATCGCGTGTCACAAGTTAATCTAGACTTACAGTAGTAATATGTAGGATGTTTTAGGCCCTAGTTGGTTTACACTAAGTTTGCACTGAGGCAAAGTTTTGATCCAGATTGGTAACGGAAAAAATGCAATTTTCTCTAGCTGTCGTTTTTTTTTTTATGTCATAGGGGGCAAACGAGCAAACCTATCGCCTGATGGAAAGCGATTACCGTCGCCCATAAACACCTGCAACACTAGAGGAGTCACAAGTGTTTGCCTACCCGTAGGACGAAGATAGAATGCCTCTATGCTAGTAATTTCACCGGCTATCTTACCCCCACACCGGAACACAACAATGCGAACATTGCTGTTTGGCGGTGGGTTAGTAGGCAAGACGGTAGTAACAATCCGGACGGACCCTGCACGAGGCCCTACTACTCCAAAAATTCACAACCCTGAGAATATTTAGAATGGGATATTTGATGTGCATGTTAGTTTTAAGGTAGTACGTAATAGATAATTACATCAATGGGCCATATTTGTCTGAAAATTTGCAAATGATTTGAATTTAAATAACCACAATAGAAACGTATGTATACTTGGACCACATTCTACTTTATATAAAAGTACCTACCACTTACTAGAAAAACAAGGATATCATCACGCTTCTTTGTTCACAGAATATCTACTGACCCCGCAACCGTTCTGACTGAGTTCATTCTACGGCGTCATAAAACTGCCCAATTATTTCCGCTCTGTCTTATCGGGCTCATCTTGCGTCAATCCACTCTTTTCTGACAAATTTACGACAATGGAGGACGCCATGATAAACAATAAATATCCCTTTAACTGCCCGCACTCCTTATGTTATCTATTTCTTCTAAATTAAATCTAGGAGCATGCTCCTGTCATGTCCACCTCATATCCGTTTTGCGACAATTTATGTTAATTGTAATTTATGCTAGAATCATCAATCCCGTTTTTTGACTTAATGTGCCGAGATTTATTAATCCTGGAAAAACTTCTCATAAGATAGAGGATATGTTTAAAAAGCCGGTCAAGTGCGAGTTGGACTCGCGAACAGAAGGTTCCATATAAACAATGAAAGCACTGAATTGGATTGAAGCTCTAATTTTGCCGTTGGAAAACCCCATATAGATACATACGTCGCAGTTGGTTCATCAACTGCAAATAAGTCTACAATCGCAAAAGTTATTATTTTGCTCGTACAGCGGTTATGGATGTTTTTTTGCATATTTTTTTCCTATATTTTTATTTTATTTTGCTATGCGTTGCTTCTTGCCAAACATGATGCTTAACGGGAAGTTCCCTTCTCCAAGGTTTTTATTCCCTTGCGAGCATAAACACCATATTTTAAATATCGTAAAAAAATGGATTTTCTCCCTACTCTAAGGGGTAGCATACCTGTATATTTGACAATTGACATAAATTTCACCTTGAATCTACGCATTCCTGAGAAAAAGGACAGACGGACCGACACACAACAAAGTGGTACAACATATAACGGTTTCGTTTTCGCCCATTGAGGTACCGAACCCTAAAAATAAATAGCTTTATTGATTTAACGTGAACATCGAGAATCTAAGACTAATTAAAGCAATGTTAATATAACTAACGTTCACAGTCTTCACACACGTAACGAAACCAGTTCCAACTCAAACCATTCCAACGAGGAAGCGAATAAAACAATAAGAGCTACAATGTCATAAAACGAATTTAACTATCTTTAACAAGGCGCCTAATTAAAATATTCATTGTAAATAGCCGTAGTAGGAGCATTGTAAAGATGCCAAGGAAAGAGCAGTAAACAATGCTTGTGATTGGCGTTCGGCAACTACAGTACAAATCAAGAGTTCAGACAATGACTTTGAAATGAGTGCTGCACCTAATTGAACAGGTTTATTCGCAATATAATTTAATTATCTTCCACGATCGTTTGCTTTTAAATTGTTCGCTTTAAACAGACATTGTATAAGTAAGAGAGGCTCACTAGGAGATGCGAATGATCTAGTTTACGAGCCAGCGCACACTTGGGTGTTCGGCTCCGCTTCAAACCTTTGTTCTTTCAAAATCGGCGCGTGTTGGTAACCAGTTGTAGGAGATATACGTGTTGATTCAATTGCTTATTATTTTATATAAACAACCAATAAAATAGAATTCTCAGGCGGCTTTTACGAACGTCTAATGAGTGAACATTACTACACGACGCGGTTGGGCCTGTGGTTGTGCAGTTGCCTACTGAGTCGACGGTCCTGGGTCCTGGGTTAGAAACCCGGCAAGGGCAAATATTTCTGTGATCAACTTGAATATTTTTTTCTGGGCTATGGTTTTTTTTTACATATTATGTATACACTAGGTATTTATTTAGTAATATAAGTATGTATATCGTCCTCTACTGCTCATAACACAAGCTTAATAGAGCTTACTGTGGGGCTAGATCGCTTTGTGTGAGGTTGTCTGTTATTTATTTATTTACTACAGTTTTGTATTCTGTGGTATGGAAGTAAAAAAAAAGCAATATTTTTGAAGCATTTGCTACCTACTAAATGCCTTAACTTACATTAGCGTTGGTTACAGAAAATATACAACAACTATTTATCATTGAACTTAGAAACCTTGAACTATCGACCAAATACGGACAACTTTCTAGACATCGGGGTTGTTTAAGAACATTTTCCGTGCCTTTAATCTGTTCTGTCAAAGTTACGGATGCCGGGATTAGTTCAGGACTATTGTCATTAATCTAAACGATGACTATTCCAGACAGTTCTGTATTATTTTGACATAAGCTGTCAATGATAAAATATAATGATAAGTTACTGGCCAAAATATTTCAGCATTTTGTTATTTGTTTTTGGTCCTTTAAACATGGCCACTGGTTTATTTAACGAATTGGTCCCGGTTATTCATTATTTTGATCATATTTTTTTTCTTACCTATTTCTGTAACTTTAGTCTGTTTTTTTACTTCGTTGTGTGTTGTGAATTTATATAAAAATGAATTATATAATAGATGTTTGGTTGTTCTTTTTTAATCAGGGCGCGGCGGAGTTACCAGGACATACTATGTTTTACACTAATGAAGTCTAAGTTATTATAGGTCTTCCTGTATATAAAAATGAATAAATTGCCATCCGAGAAGACCTAGGATTACAAGTTAAATTATCATTTAACATTTTATAAAATCTTCCTCAATGGGTTTAGATTACTGATACAATTTAAAAGCCTATAATTTGTTCCAACTTCACATTTATGCGGGTAGAATCAGATCATCAGTAGAAACATCCGAAAAATTCTAATGATGCTTATTTATAGTCATCACCGTGGCTATTTATGGTCAAACATTAATCATGGACAACACGCGTCTAATTAAACTATATGGGGGCAATTAAAAAGGTACTGCATGAATATTTTCATACAAAAGGTTGGTGTGTTTTGGTCGGAGTGTCGGGTTGGTCGGTGCCCTGCTGTTTCAATTAAAGTACTGACAATACTTCGGATGCCTGAGAGCCGCTGAGACCCAAACGCCGCGTCCGTTGGACTACATTTGGATTGAGAGGTTTTGGTACTCGATAATTTTAAATTTATGTTAATCTATTATATTGTATTTAAGATTTATTCCTTACTTATAAGGAGAAATGATATTGCACGCCAGTTGATGCAGATTCTGTTGATACAACCATATTGTTAAGATCTTATCTATAGTTACATGTGATCGGCAACAAATATTTCATTTCGTCTTTTAGAGGTTTTGGTGCTTTAAATTCATCATCATCACCAGTAGGCGGCACTCACAGTGCAAGTACAAAAACTAGAAATGTAATAAAAAATATTCTATTGAGTGTTACGTTCTGTAAAAGTCAATAGACTTATGTTTCGAACAAGATTAGATCATTATAAATATTATAATCTATTACATTAAAATTTCTACTCTATCCTGCCGTCTTGCAGTCAGTGTCGATCACTGATCTTAATCACCGTGGTAGCCTTTTGTTGATCCAATTTTGAATGTGTCTTTCCTCTTCTTCCACTCTCGGTGACCAGCTTCAAATTAGGTACGAATACTTTTCTTAAACGGGAATGAGATTACTCTTAACAAGAATCATGACTGATAATAAGCGTTTATGCAGCCTACGGTGATAAGAGCGCACCCAGAAGTTGCTAATGCACATTGGTCCTAAAACTGTCGGGGTTTATAGTTGAAAAGGTAAGAATACTAATTAAAATGATGTCTGCTTTTGATTAGCAAATAAAAATATTTTATAATATTTACACTGATTTAAAACACAGAGAAAAATAGCCTTCTCTTGTGTCAGAGGTCACTAAGCCATCGTGGTACCTAGTAAGATTGATTCAACGAGGCACGTAACATATTAAGTCAAAATTATAAAAATATAAAACACGTATCTTAGGCAAATCTGAATGTTGTTAAACTGTAGAGCTGAGTTAGGTATATCTTCCTTGTTTCACAGTTAAATGGTATAAGTATCTTTAAGGATCAAGACTGTTCAATCCAGTTATCTTGTTATGTAGCTCACAATTGATACATGTACCGACAAAGCCCTGATAGGATCTAATCCAGATTTCCCCCACATTTAATTGATTATTTCATAAAGAAATACCACGACTCATCCTACTCGAGGCCCGCACTATTGAACAGAATTGAGACAAACAATTGCGTCGTTCCCAAGTTCAAGTGCGCTTTAATAGCACGAGCAGTCAATTCTGACCAACAATAGACATTTTTGTTGAAGTTTGCAAGCAACTTGTATACAAATACCGAGGGCAAAAGGTGATGTCACAATTTCATTTAAGTTTAGTAGGAGGTCTTTGACGCATTCATTTGTTTCGATATTCTCGTTGAACAAAAAAACAAATGAAGACAAATAACGCATGACTAATGACACGACAGCTTTCTCAACTTTTTTGGGTGGCGTTTGTCGAAGCCGTATAAAACAATCAATAGACAAACAAAGGCACATTACGGGCATTTTAAACTTGTTTATTGCTTTTCAAAATCAATAAAGTACGTTACCTACCGTTGCGTGTAAAATAATTTCGTGAGCGCGATTTAAACTAGTTTCACAAGCGCGTATAAAATCGTCAATTGTATTGGATTAACGAAGCATATCATTACGTTTAATGAATCCGGCACTGCGATCTTATCTGCCATCAACGTCACTCTTAAATCTATTAGGTACGTACCAAATAGGTACGCGTAGTCATACATATGTCCACGTATGAACGTAATTGTAATTATTTGTTTAACGGTAGTTGTACCATTATGAGTAAAAGAAGCAGTTGGATAAATAATACCAAAGTAGCTGAGATCGTCTCAGGATTCTGATGCGGGAGAACTATTCTCACTAGCGATGTGTTCTGATGACCGTCTCATTACCCTGACCACAATACTGATTTATTTATTGACGATCCCCGTATGATCTGAGGCGCTATTTTCCGTTGTCTTGTAGAAGACGCAGATTTTTTTTAATTGTTATCAAAATGATGTTGCTGCTTCTATGAATTAGCCAATATCGCAGTCATGGTAACGAGGCGGTTAAAATGCTCGCAATCACTCTTCTATTAAACCCCTTTAGAAATTAAACTTAAACGACTCGTCGCGATTCTAGTTACCAATGGTTCAAGTTTTAAAATAATACAGAGGAATCGTTACCACTAAGTTCTTTTCCTATTTATAAAAATAGGTCACTCCATTTTTTTACCTGTATCAACCGAAGTCACTTAGTCGTCGGTACCTCTAAGTAAGAATTTTGTAAAGTTGCCGTTTATTTTTAAAAACCACGCTAACTTCCAACTTTATTTGCCTAGAAGCATTCCTTTGTTTCTTCACCGACCTGTTATTTCCAGTAGCCTGACCGTAAACAGATACCTATATTATTCCCTGATTTATTTATAGCTAAGCTTAGTAGTCGGTATTCAAATTAATGTAAAAAAAAAAACAATTTAAGATACTTATGGGTACAGCAACCAACCTAAAGGAATCTTGTAGTTATGCGCAATGTGTGCGAATATTCGTTCGATCTATATTTTTATACAATGGGTGAATTGATTTGAAATCCTGTAAGTCTTTACAGCGCGATGCTAATTTTACATGGCATGTATTTAACGCGGCGACAAATTAATCTGATTTAGGGATTTATAAAAAATTCAAGGGGGTAGCAAAAATAATAAGTTGGCGACTAATTGCGGAGACTAGTATAAAGTAAAAAGTAGCAGCTAAGTAATCAATTTTCGGCTTTGTTTCAATATAAACTAGCATCGAGTTATTGTTTTGGCGACTGAATTAACTAATTAAGCGGAAACATGACAGCCGATAAAAAGTTGAAAATGGCCTACTCTAAGGGCCTTATCACACTTGCGATTTGCGAGCGTATTTTGTATGAAGGCGATCGCGCAGCGTGTTCGGCGCGTCGCTTATTTGTATAGAAAATACGCTCGCAAATCGCAAGTGTGATAAGGCCCTAATTGTTCAATGGAGATTGCATATAAAATAAATCATTTTTTTTTGGATATTGTGTCAGACTCTGCCTTAGCTCCGGCGCTGCGGGAAGTGCAGCCCTTCCGCCCTTGCGTGGCAAAGCACGGTCGCCCGTACTCCGCTCCGCACGGCTCCAGCTTTGTCACGGCGGGCGAGGGCTGCTCTCCCTCCGCGCCTCCGGCTTTTTATATACACTCTAGGGGTAGGGCAGACAAGACCACGTGGAATCGGGGTTGACAGCTTCGGTTCTGAGGCAAGTCTTATTTCTGCTAATGTTAGTCGCCAATGTCGCCATTCGCCAAGTCATTATTTATAGTACCTCGCCTATGATTTCAGTAATCTTGTTTATTATTTCTGCTACCTTAAAGTAGCTGCCATTATTTGAATTTTAAAATATCCTTAGTTTAAAGCTCATTTAATATAAATGATTGCCAAAATATTTAGTCGCTGACAAGTTATTATTTTAGTTGCAAATAGTTTGCTGCTCTTTAATTTTTCTGTCGCCGCGAAAATAATAAGCCATTTTAAATTCAATTTTGTTTTGTTTCGTGTGTGTATGGCTTCAGGGCTATCTATCGGATGGAATATCATTGCACTGTTATCACACCAAATCGGCTGGATGACTGAGGACTTTGACATTCAAGATTATATGATTATTTTTAATACAAACAAACAAACTTAGTTACAAGATAAGCTAATGAAATACACTGACGAAGGTGCCCCCTAGTTTGAAATATACTCGTAATGTTCACAAACATAAATACCACCACTATGTGGTCTTTGCCACCACGTGCAAGTACTTTTTTTTTTTCTTACTCCGAAATTCTATTGTCAAAAGAGAATGACAGTTACATTGAAACTGAATACATTTTCCCACAAATCATTTACATTACCGGCGCTGTAACTAGATCGGGCTGCTTATCTGGAATCACCTCATCGGAGGCTTATCAGCGACGATCGGAGAATGTGGTAAGTGAAAATTGTTACAAAGACAAATGAATATTTTTATGTTATTTTGTTGCTGGCCTCATAATTTTGAGGTATTAAGCCTCCTAGAAATATACTAAGTATAATTTGAAATTAGTTTTGTAAACTAAATTATTCAATGATTTTCAATATTATCACACAGGTTAATTATGAAAGAAAAAATGTGCCACCTTGATTGCATTAAAAATAAAAATTAGGTCACATTTTAAATGAGAATCGATATATTCTATCAAAACATTAAACGATTTATTTGTTAAACTATTTAAACTTTAAATTCACATATTTTTCTGAAAATTTAAAGCTATTCGCCTGGCAAGTGTCAATCTTATAAATTTAGTGTATTAGTCTAAAGTGACTTAAAATAAAAAATGCTCAATTAGCTATAATATATAGCTAATTGAGCACATTAATTTATGTATAGCTAATTGAGCATTTTTATTACTATTCGAATTAAGCCATCACGTTAATACTTAAACCTATTTCTTTTAAAATTTAAGTTTAACACCAGATTCAGCCTTGACTGCACTAAATTTGTACAACTATTAGTAATTATATATATATATATATATATATATAAACATATTGCTTCTTTGAAATAAGTAGTTATTAAACACATAACAGAAACGGTCGATCAAAAATTATCATTTTATACTTACAGCAATATTCACCTACACTGTCAGGAACGTTTATAAGAGCGAGGGCGGCCGCGTCCCTCGGCCCGGATTTATCTAGACATCTACACGACACTACAAGACTTTAAAAGACTACCGACATGGGTATGGACTTACGGCCTTATGCACATTGTCCCTCTATTGTACCTGGACAAGACAGTGTGCAAGCACCTTAATATTTTATAAATAATCCAAGCTCATTTCGACGACGCGGTTAGCGTAGTGGTTGTGCCGCTGCCTACTGAACTGGTCCTGTAAATACAGTATACATAACATACCTATTTAATGTCAAAAAAAAATCCGTTCACTCATATTGAACCAATAATATCATAATTTAATCAAGTGAAATATTTCGTAAATTCTTGTTACATTCAAATAGAAATTTTATAAAAAGGTTTCGATATTGGCAAATTCCTTTTTATTATCTATTTTATCCATCTTAATAGGATAAACAGAAAACAAGATTACTCCAATTAAGTGTAGACAACACCTACGCCCCTAGACAACGGTTCTTACAACAAAGCCGATTATTGATTTATAACTGTACATGGTCTTAAAAGGTCGTATCTCTACGGAAAATCCTGCCAGTGCAACCTTTTTGTTGTTAAGTAATACCCTTAAAAATGATCAAGCCTTTTATTTTCTGGAAATACCACGAACCGAATTCAAGTTTTGATTTGTTGTTCACCTATTATACTTTAATAAAGTTTTGAACTTTTAGAGTGGAAGTTGCTTAAGTTGGAACTCGGCTTGTTACTTAAGACAATTTACGACCTGAGGGACTTTAGAAAAAGTTTAAGGCACCTGTTCTGTCCATTTAGCGGTGATCGCGGCAAAAACTGCCGATATACTACAGGAACAAAATTGCCGCGTTTTTTAGGTTTTGTCAATCAATTAAGTGGAACAAGATCGTGTTTTCAAAAATAGTAGGGAATGGATGAATATTAAAAAAAAACTTGAATTTTTGTTTATGTATAGGTGGAATACGACTAACCCCCCTTGATCCTTAAAAAAGTTGTCAGAATTTTCTGTAGCTTAAAAAAATATATACTTAAATGATTTTTCATTTTCATTCCCGCCTTGCACGATTTTGTACGGTAACCTCAGGGGTGATAATTGTTTGGGACTTGGCAGGGGTGCCGGTGTCGTGCTCCTAAATACGTAGCCTATACCTATTTAGGTATGTAGTATAATTAAGGAACATTATATGAACAGTTAAATTTAGCTTCGTAATGGCCTCAATTTGAACTCTTGCGATATCCTAAAATTAGAGTTATATCTCGGCTTTATCACGGCACTACTTCGCGCTATGCATATATATCATTTTTTCTGTTAGACCTGCACTAAGTTATATTCACAATATGACCATTTTTAATCCTACGCCTACTAACATAGTGATAGTTAGAGGATATATATCTCTAACTATTCTAGAAATAGGGAGAAAGAAGATCTCATTACGGCATGCGTGGATAGCATATTATAACTAAAGTAGAAATTAATAGTCGAGAGACCTTGGCTTGGATACCTAGTTATCAAACGTCAAATTGATGTCCTGTTAGTTATCATGTAATTTGTAGGTGTAAAGCGAAGTAAAGTGTTTACGTAGATATATATGAAAACAAAAAAACGCTCACTACAATCCGCAACCTGACTTCAAAATTATCTACGTGTAAAAGAATTATGGTCTTCAACTGATCAGATAACATCGTGTAAATGACAAACGGACGGTACGGAAACTGATGTGGGTCCCGTCATATTACCTATCAAATAAAAATTGAATGCAGATATCAAAGTAGATGGGGAGACTGAAAGCGTTCACCTAGTGCGTCTCTGGTCGAGTGGATGAGGTGGATCCAACAATATAAAGTTAATATTTCATATTCCTGATGTGGATCACGGATGGGCGCAATTTTTTTTGTATATTTATGTTTAAATACTTATATCTTAATAAGATCATGATATTAATATCCTTTGTGAAAGTGTTGATATTACTAGTATTGTCAGCAACGATAGGCTTAAAACTGTTGCATTTATGTACAAAGTTTTCGTAAATGTAACCGCAGAAAATCGAAGTTTCAAAGACCCAGGTATCATGGACATCTCCCCATGGAAAGACCATTAAAGTTACTATTAACGTGCGACAGAAATAAGTTGGATTGACCCTGATACCTCTGAGCCAACCTGTTTCTCATCATCTTTAAAGGTGAGTCATGAGAAATAAAGTATTTACGTGTACATATCTTATCATCATCATTGGACTGTTACAACTATAAAAGATGAATTAAGTAGCGACTAGAAAAGTGCGCCAGTTACAAAGATGGCCAAATATCCCGATACGAGACGAACAGCAGAGATAATTGACAAATAAATCGCACCTATCGATGAAGGAGGAAGAGCTACGTGCTGGTGTGGTGTCTCAGGTTTGTGGGAAAGAGAAGCAAACAAGCAATGCTTCATCATGTGCGACCACAGCATCGGTCAGAGTATTCCTCCATAGATCACGGTCTTCAGACATATCCTCTCCGTGTTAGGGGCCAATCCTATGGTTGTTTCCATTGAAGCGAGGCGGAGCAGATATGTGCGGATTAGACCAATCACCTGGGTTGAAATCTGTATTTCAACTCCGCTTCACTTTTTAACCGACTTCAAAAAAAGGTGGGGGTTCTCAATTCGGTTACTATGTTTTTTATTCTATTTTATTTTTATTAATGTTTGTTACCTCAGCCATTTATGAGTCGATTTGGAAAATTCTTTTTAGGTTCATGAATAGACATCTCATAAGGTTGGTCCCATAAAATTTTGGTGTAGATCGGATGACACCCACAATATTTTTCATATATTTTCTAAAATTATTTATGTATTTGCATATGGTAGTCATCATCTTCCAATGCTGAGCTGATGATGGAAGGTACAACTCCTTAACGGTTAGGAGTTAGGAGATAATTCAAACGAGATGCATGCCTTCATGACCTCCCAGATCACCTCGCCTTAAGTATTTTATATGAATCACTAAAAGTTTTTAGTTTTATTAAAGTCGGTTCTTTTTCTGTTATTATTTTTTGTGATTGGTCGATTCCGCTCGCCTCCGCTCCTCACCGCTTCAGTAGAGACGCACCCTTAAGGATAACATGACTGTTACGCTTTACGCTGTCTTTAAAGCATAATATGTGTTGTCCAATGAGTCGCTCAGCGTCAGAAATCTTGCTCAAGAGAGTTATACGTGGCAAACGAGATGGTTCGAAATACATATCAAAAACAACAAAACGCCTACACTACCGTCCGCAACCTGTATTCCACAATGTGTAAAAGAATTATGGTCTTTAGCCGATCTGATAACATCGTGTACCGATGACAAACGGACGGCACGGCAACTGATGTGGGTCCCACCATATTTATGTCAGCGACGGGTTTGATTACATTCAAAGAAATATGTCAAGTCGGTAGTTTTTAAATCGTTCTGATGACGGGAGATAATCAGGTAAGTTTATGTGTGTAAGAAATTTGGTTCTATTAAAAATATAGCAGGTGCTTTTTCCAAACGGTGTTTAGTGTCATATTGCGGTATGTTACGTAAAGTTTTTATGGGCACTTTGAACTTAATAGTAATTGTAGAGGACAACCGCGTCCGACGGCTATCGGCTACAATGGCACTCCGAAACTCAGCGATGAGTAAGGAGCGAAGTGGACTGTAGGCTAAGGTAATGAACGGACGAAACGAAAAACGCAAACTAAATCAGACGATATATATTTACACAAATTAACAAACAAACAAAACAACAAGGATCGGAATAACACTTAAATTTACACTTAATTAATTATAGTCTCTGTCTATGAATTTACACACTAAATCGCGGACCGATGGTACTACGCTATACTAACAAACTAACTCGCGGACCGATGGTACTACGCTACACTGTTACGAGATGGTTAATGCAAGAGAACAAGAACTGGAAGTGATTTGATACAAAAATGGCCGTCCTTTTATATAATTTGTCTCTAGGTCCAGGGGGACGCCCGCCCTGTCTTTATAATTTACTTAAGTTATACATTACTGAGCTTAAAACTAATTTAGTCTACGGATTGACGCCGTTTGAATTTACAATATATTTGCGTGTTTACGCTGTGGGAGCTCCCGTCTGACTGTGAGGCGTGAAAATACCTAAAGATTCTTTGTCCCCGGCAAGAGGCCGTCTCGCTCGCACCGTCCGAGATATACACTCGCGCGGTCACTCTTAACGCGCTGCGCGCCGCGAGTCCCGTTTATTATTTGATTTGTCGTGCTCTCGGACGGTTGCGGCCGGGACAATGTTCTACAAAATTACTGTGTTTACTGAAATCTACAGTCTTACAAAGTTTCAAGTTAATCTATAATTTTTCCTCAATTTTTACATCGAACGTAAACAAAGATGACTCATTTGTTTTTGACCAAGGAATGGAAATTTCCTATGAATCATCTTTGTTTTGATTCTGTCTTTACTAAGACTTGACGGGAGCTCTTACATGAAAATAATTTACACAAGGGAAATTTAATTAATTTCAGCCGCTTGTACGGGCAACGATCTTACATCTAAGTATAAAATAATATTTATTTATTTTCTTTCTTAACTACTAGGCGCTTTGCAAAGCTGTCCGTAACAGTAATGAAAATATATATAGTTTAGCATTATGAGACAGTTAAAATATTCTAAAATTATAATATAAAACATTTTCTTACGTGGAGGTCGTAGCGGTCAAAATGGCTGAACAGATTTTAAGAGGCCTTATTCCTTTTTAAATGCCGATTGTTTTAGACATTTTTCTCTATTATCAAACATGTTTCTTAACATATTATTGATGATACTACCTAGAACAGGTAGGCTAGGTATATATTTGAAACCTACAGTTTGAATTTTTCATTGATAATTTTTGTTTCAAAAAGTACTCGAAATTGACAAAATTCACGCGAAAAATTAGTTTTTTCAACCTATTTTCGACAGCACACAATAAAAGCATGAAATAGCTACGTTACTACCTAGAACTCGTGGAAAAGTATTATTCACTTCAACAAGTTGGTTAAAATTATCAATATATTTGTCATACTACGAAAAAAATAAATTTTAAAAGGAACAAGGCCTTTTAACCAATATTTGTATAATCTATTTATCGATTCTGTTTTATGTTTTTAATGTGGAAATACCACATTTTTATTAAATTAGGTGGTACCTGCGAACTTCGTCTGCGAGGAAGAAAAAGTCATGATCATAACCCTCTTTTTTTGCATCTCCCTAGTCGGGTAAACATATCGTATAACCATTCCGCGGGATAACAAAACTTGTCGAAATCGTTCTTGCCATTTAGGCGTGATGAAATAACAAATATTTCATTTTTACAATTTTGTAATATTATAGATATTATTAACACAATTTAATTATGAAAGAAGAATGTAACGTGATCTACTGCAACGTAAGCAGCAGGACTCGAAGCCACGACCCTACGTTTCCCCTGCCAACTGAGCCACCACGTCCACGTCAACCTTCTCTCGTACTCTAGTTGATTTTAAACAATTTTGTTTTTTTTTTTTTTTTTTTATTCAAAATAGCCATGCATTTACTCTCGATTGCACCTGATGTTAAGTGACAATAAGGCCTAAGATGGAGCATGCTTGGCTAGAAGATGCCTATTCACTCTCGACTTGAAGAGATCCAAGTTATATTTTTCAGGAAACAGGTACGCAGGAAGAGAGTTCCATTCCTTAGCTGTCCTCATAAGGAAAGTAGACGCAAAGCGTTTCGTACGAATCAGTGGTATATCGACAACATAAGGGTGGAATCCAAGTCCGCGCCGAGTACTGTATTGTCTGAACGGAGACGGTGTAATTAATTCATGCAGTCCTAGTGCACACTCACCAAAGTGTATCCGGTAGAAAACCGATAAACAAGCGACTTTCCTGCGGTGTTCGAGCTTTTGCAGCTTTTCCTGAACTAAGGCAGGGTTGCCAATGAGCTTCTTCGCACGTTTTTCAATTGAATCAAAGGCGGCCAGTTGATATTTGGTGGACCCATCCCAAAGATGGCAGCAGTACTCCATGCATGATCGGACTTGCGCCTGATATAATTGAAGCAGCTGTCTCGGCGTGAAGTACCGCCTCACCTTAGATAGGATCCCAAGTTTTTTTGCTGCAGTTGTAGCCAAGGATTCAATGTATTGGCCGAAGTTCAGGTTGGATGATAAGGTCATCCCAAGAAGCTCTAGGTGGTCTGAAATCGGAACGGATACACCTTGGAAAGTGGGAGTCAGGTCAAAGGGACTCCGTTTAGCGGAAAACAGACACGCCTGAGTCTTGGTGGCATTGAATCCAACTAAATTGGCATCTCCCCACTCGGACACTGCCACGAGAGTTTGGTTCAATCGATCCACCATCGCCCCTCGACAAGACTGGATTTCGTCCCTCTTGGAATTTGCGCTGGATGTGTATCTGTCAACAACTGTGCTGTCATCAGCATACCCAAAGGTACCGGGCATAAGCATGTCATTAATATGCAGCAGAAAAAGAGTTGCAGACAGAACAGACCCCTGAGGAACACCGGCGTCAATAGCCCTGGGATCCGAAGTGTAGCCATCAAGGACTACTCGGATCGAACGCTCACTCAGGAAATCAGCAATCCATTTGCAGAGACCTTCAGGGACCCCATACGCTGGAAGCTTTCCCACCAGGCTTGCGTGCCAGACCCTGTCAAAGGCTTTTGAAATATCGAGAGACACGGCGAAAGCCTCCCCGTGTCTCTCGATCGCCTCGCTCCATAGATGAGTGACATACACAAGAAGATCCCCAGTTGATCGCCCCGGATGGAATCCAAACTGGCAATCACTGAGCAAGTCGTTCACTTCCAGGTATGCAAGGAGGCGTTTGTTCAGTACACGCTCCATAGTCTTACAGAGTATGGAGGTTACGGAAATTGGTCGGTAATTGACAGGGTCAGCCCGGCTTCCCTTCTTGGGCACAGGCTGCACATTTGCAAGACGTCGGGATAACTCCAGTCTCAAGTGAGAGACGGTACAGGCGTGTTAAGACCGGGGACAACTCAGCCGCACAGTTCCGCAAGACAACAGCAGGAATTCCGTCGGGACCACTAGCTTTATTCACATCAAGACTCCACATGATTGCAAGAACCTCCTTCTGGCGTATATGGATTGGCTCCATGGTGGTTCCTACATGCGGCAGTATAGGTGGGCAACTACCTGCGGCGTCCTGGTAGATAGGGATAGTGGAATATGACCTCAGATGTTTATAAAATACTTTTTATTACGGTAAAGAAAAAAGAGGACTTACTTATAGACTGTGGATACTTTTTACTAAATTATTAACTTTTTGTTACGTAAGTTAAGCAAAAGTTTCACACTCTAAAAAGGTAAAATCTGGTGTGTAATGACGGTACTAACGCTAAATCGAACAGCTTCCCAGTGTTATAATAAGGTAGGTATTTCAGTCACGATCGCTCCTACACTTAATCTCAAATCGATACGAAACTTCTAAAGTAAAAGTAATAGACCAAAATCGGGTAATAATTTCCACCTTATCCCTGTCCACTTTACTTAATTCTATATTTGACATTATTACCCAGAACCGAAGCGACACGGCGCCAAGATGATTTCAAATTATCTCGTCCATAATCTCAAAATATCGGATGACAAAGAATGGACTGTTTATTACAAAATAACGATCTATCGGCGGCTATGAGAGGGACACCCGAAAATAAAACGATAGCCGATAGCTAACTAGAGGTATAAAATAACAGTTGAAAAAAGTTTGGAGATTAGAATCGGGCGTATTTTATGTAGAGGAAACGATGGCGTGTGTTTAAAGGTTAACGATTCCTATCAATTAAGGTTATGGGTGGACTCGACAGTGGTGTCGGCGGCCCCCCGCTAGGTTGGGATTCGCACCTGTCCCTCTTGGTTTAGTTTTTCACGTCAGCGGCACCCAATAGAGAATACAGGTGCAAACCCTTGAGAGCTCTTTATGGTGACCATACGATTACAAATCTTCGATAATTATACAGGAATGTTTGTCTTATCTTTTTTATTCTAGGCGTTAAGGAATTTGCAGTGGAAATCCTGTCAAGAAAATAATTACGAATCGAAGTAACTTATTTTAAATATTTATATTGCGATGCGAATCGTAGAACGTTTCATTTATATCTATATTTCGGACGTTTATATTGTCGTCGATAAAAAAACAGTCATTATTAATATATTTTCATATACATTTTTAAATATTAGCTTCATTATTATTCACGTTATATATAATAATTTGAAAACGTGAAGAAAAACCATCGCTTATTGACTTTGATGTAGAATAACGAACTATAAATTGTTCTCTTAAAGTAGTTTTGAACTGTATAATATCGACTCAATTTAAACTCCGAGCCATTTTTCTTCAATTATGCGCTGCGTGTATCTTCGAGAAAAAGTTTAACTATCATGAATATTAACTTCCTGACTAAAAAAGACTGTCCGGAACGAGTTCTGAAGTCTGGTTACCTGATAAATTTGCCCTAGTCATAACTGGATGATAATTTATTGATATGTTAATTTCAACAAATAGAAACAGTATCCTACTGAGACGGTGGAACAAATGGGTTTGAGGTTGCTTCCCGAAGCCAATTCATTTTGTGGACACGCAAATTAATATTCAAATTTTATTACGTTTTTGTGAAGACAGTGGATTGATTGATATGGTTTCACGTTAACGATAAAGCATCTGCTCCTTTTTGTTTCGCATTTTGTGATATTATAATACAAGTAATACTGTCAGTCAATTTACTACTGGCATATTATGTCCAATTGCACACTAAAATTGTCAGCTACTTTTGATGGTGACTGTACTAGGAATGAAGAATAGTCAGGTCCCTGAAAATATAACGATATGATAACTTTACGAGCCTCAAAAGATTATACAGGGTGTCCCAGAAGTACCACGTCACAGTGACACTGGAGGTAGGTCAGCTCAATAGGAACCCAACCAACCTAACATGACCTCAGTAAAAGTTGCACGGTTTTCAAGTTATTACCGAAATAAAAACTTTTGAGAATTTTCCCCTTTTATTTTACATTTTTAGTACCAGCATCGACACGGAAAGCTCTTAATGACAGTTTTTTGTGTTTATCAAATCATGAATAGCTAATTCAGAAGTGTAAAGTATTATTTTGTCAGTAACTATTGTAAAATGCTGAAGAAAACTTGATTAATCTTGATTTAATTTGTCACAAAAACACGAATTTCAACTTTGACCATCTGCCATGTTTTTTTTTATTAGAAACGAAACAAACAAATAACGTCAATAAATTAGGCATGTTACGCAGATTTGAAAAATGGTATAACACATGTATCTTAATGCGATAACATTAGGTATTCTTATCACTTTAGCGATGCCCTATCGAGCCAACTTAAAACTTGAACTCCGAAAGCAGTCACTGTTATGTGCTACAAAGCTGCTGGTACAGCGATGACTCTTCTGTTATCGGATCCGATTATTTTGCCAAATGCACGAGGGCTAAAAACCAATGTTTTTCTCCCTTTTGGAGGCTAGCTTATTCTAAAGGACTGGATAAAATCATAAAAGCATTTTACAATAGATACTGACAAAATAACACATTACAATTCTGAATTAGCTATTCATGATTTGATACACACAAAAAACTGTCATTAAGAGCTTTCCGTGTCGATGCTGGTACTAAAAATGTAAAAAAAGGGGAAAATTCTCAAAAGTTTTTATTTCGGTAATAACTCGAAAACCGTGCAACTTTTACTGAGGTCATGTTAGGTTGGTTGGGTTCCTCTTGAGCTGACCTACCTCCAGTATCACTGTGACGTGGTACATCTGGGACACCCTGTATATTACATGCAATTTTTCTTAGCAGTATGCATTTGAAATTAGCTCGATTCCTAGCTCTCAGCCATGGATTTAAAGCAGTGTTTTTAAAGGGCCTATGTTTTTTTTTCCACCAAATATATCAAGGAAAAGTTTCACTTACTGTACCTATTCGGATTCCAAAACTACGTTAGGTACCAGTATTGTAGAATTAGCGCAAGAGACCTCTAAATACAAAATAATGACACAAACATTTGAAAACAAATATTTAAAATTGTATCGCAATGAAGTTCTGTTAGACGATAATTCTGCCAACGAAACCTTAACATACCTAGCTGTAACTGAACCGCAACTCCGATCGACTACATCATTGAACCATATACATTTCTATTCACGACACGCTTAAGATAAAGTTTTACTCAAGTTTTGCCACTCGAATTGGTGTTACTGTAAGGAATTCAATTCTGCCTTTCGTCGGCATCTTAATTTACGTAAACACTCAGACTTAGTGAAATGACATTAAATAAGAGTTTCCTCGGTGGCGGTTAGGTTTCCATTTGGTTCAAGATAATTGTGTTTGTTCACTTGGATAAAGAATTCAGCCCTGTCGAGTGAATTTCTAGATAATTGCGTCTCAATGAAAGGATTTTCGTGCGGTATTTGGGTCACAAGTGGTCTTGGGTCAATGATTGTGTTAGTCGGTTTCTAATACGTATCCTTCAGTAGTACCACGGGGCATTCTCTTTCAGTCAACCATTGGGCTAAGCAGATAACAATTAAAAACAAAATTTCGCTACATAATTATAAAAAAAAACACCAATTTAAAAGTTAATGTGAGCTTTTTTACCTTCTACTTCGCTCGAGACGCAACTTGCACTTGTTATTGCCCTGTTTACACAAAACGTCACATTTTCATGCGAAATTCGTACGAGTTAGGTCCTTTTGAACTGTGGCACGGAAGCGTCTACGCTGCCTACACAAAATGCCTCATTTCCATATGTTTTTTGTACGACTTACGTCCTTTAGGAAACTGGTAATTGAAGCTTGCTTCAAACTTTGTTCTCCACTCATAGTTGCACCGGTTAAGCTCCGTTAAGTTTTTCAAGCCGCGGTTAATTTTCTAGCTGTATTTAAATTTCCTTATTAATACTTAAGTGGAATTTAAAAACTCCAGGAGAGGGTCCGACGATAACAGTTCTTAAGAGTTGAAGTAATCATTTGTTGTTATATCAAGACGGGCACTCTTCGCGCCGGGTTGCAGAAGCGTTGGAAGACCGCAAGGCAGATGGTCGGACGACATTAAAAACACGGCAGGGCCGACCTGGAGTAGGATCGCCGCATCAAGATCAGCTTGGAAATCTATGCAGAAGGCATATGTCCAGCAGTGGACGCATATATGCTGAGAAGAAGAAGACTCTTCGCGCCGTGAATCGCACTAATAGCCAACGTACGTATGAACGTTGAACGTATACGGACATACACCAAGTTGCTGGACTCCTTTCGCATTTGTTCGGATTCAGACAATACGGCGCGCGTTCGTAACTGCAGAGATGCGAATGACTTTGCGCGACCAGTGGCGCGGCGAGTGGTTGAACGAGAGGTCGAAATGCGGCGGCCATACGAGTGAGCGAGACACACGTACCGCGCGCCGCTTAGACCGAGTTCGTGGCATCTCCCTTAGGTCGTTTGTCCTCCGCAACTAATTAGGTATGTCACATTTTCCATAAACGACCAGTACTACAATAGAGTGGTTCTTTATTCTATCCGGCCGAATCATGGATATATTGCCATATAGGTAAAATATGATTGGTACATTGTTTTTAATGACTCCCGGCCCGTCTAGCACAGCTTGGCTTCCCGACTCTAGTCACGCGACATAGCATCGCCCGTCACTCTCTCATAGTACAGCCAAGAAAGAGACAGCGCTCTCGCGCGAGAAAGAGTCTCATGTCACAGTTTTGCTAGACGTGCAGGTTCACTTGTCGCGGGACTCGGCATAACATGTCTTGCTCGCACCGTATTGGAAGGAAAGTGACAGGTAGCATTTTTTGACAGAGTCGCGCGTGCAAGATATGCTAGCCCAGCTGGGCTCAGTCAGTAATAACCATACCCCGGGATTTTCGGTGCACGACTGATTTGGCACTAGGTCTACAAACTGTAGGCCATACTGATGATAATACTGAAAAACCGGCCAAATGCGAGTCTGACTCGCGCACCGAGCGTTCCGTACAAACTTTCACTTATCCCGTCTTAATTGGCCTGGTTTTGTCAAGTTTGCACCTGAAATGTATCGCGCCGCATACAAACGAGTAGCATACTTAACGCAACCGAGTTCTCCAAATATGATGTTTGAAAAGGACTATATTTTTTATGATTTTCATACAAATGTATAGTTTTTAGATTTTTATAAGTATTTGTAGTATGTGACAATATTACTTGCCAAATTTCATAGTTCTAGGTCATCGGGAAGTACCCTGTACGTTTTTGCAACATAAACGGCGGCCTTATCTTTTTTTCACGTTAACGTAGAAGTTTGATTTTTTCACAGCTTTAAGGGACCGTAGACTTAAGTATAGGTTTTAACGGACGGACGGACAACAAAGGGTTCCGTTTTTTTCGATTGAGGTACGGAACCCTAGAAATATCTCGTTAAATACACGCACTAAATGTTTGTAGCAAAAATTAATAAAAATTGCCAAATATCCCGTGAATTTCAAACATGCTAACAAATAACCGAAGGTTTATTGAAGTTTGCAAGGAATTTATCATATTGGAAAATCCGTAGTTGCCTCGGGTCTTTTTAATATCGGCGGAGCAGTCTTAATATTGTTTACATACATACTTGCGTATTAATGTTCAGAATTATATTAAAACGGATATGCTTTTAGAATTAGTATTTTGATAAAACTTTCTCCTGCTTAAAATTACATAACCTATAGGTAATGTATAAAAGAGACTATTTTTAAACATAGTTGTGGTCATATCTTCTAAGGATTCTAAAATCAATACACAATAATTATTCATCTCCTTCAATAACTTTTGCTCCGTCTTGCCGGAAGAAAACTTGGGTTGTGACTTTTTTGGTTCTGTTCGTTTGATTCTTTTGGTTTAGTTCACGTAGCCAGGTGTCTTTTTCCTTTCACCGCGTCTACATGACCGATTGCAAAAAATTGGCACAACACGGGATATCTCCAGATGGTAATATTCGTCTACGTAGACGTACTCGAAGTTGCGGGCACTTAATAGTACTCTTCAAAGTTACTTACGATAACAGACGGACCGGAACATCCAGCCCATAATCTTATAGTTCCCATTAAACCCTAATCTTGCCTACAAAGTGCTTTAGCCAGCAGAAACACAAAGCCGTGCGTTCGACTCCTTTGTGGCAAAGTCGAGCGAAGCAGCGGTTAAAGTTTCAACGAGAATTTTAAAAATTGCCCATATTTGATACAAAGACTGTTCATTTCCCACTATAAAGACTTTCAATGTAAGAACTATGGCTAGACGACCATTCTGCAAATAGAGAACCGATGAAAATTGTAAGTGGAATAAAGGGACACTGTTTTTCTTGTATTAGGTTCGAATGTATAAACGTTTTCTGTACGATAAATCCAAAACCAAATATGAAGTATTTATACTAAATAAAAAAGATATTTACCTATACACTCTTTAAAAGAACACCTAAACCGTAGCATGTTGAGTTTAATTTGTCGATGCCTGCCTATAGCCCCAGAGTTTTACCCTAGCTCCTCACTACTCGCGAAGTTGGCTGAGGTTGGACAAATATGATACGTTTGTTTATGTATTATTTTAGTAGTTTTTTTCTACAGATCCACGATTACTTTTGCATCGCCTACTCATTTCTGACGTTTTTATTAAATTTCGCTACCCAAAGGTTGTCTGGAAGAGATCGCTCTTTATTAGCGATAAGACCGCCTCCTGTTGTTTACCTCTATTGAATGTTACGTGTAATCTGAATTTGTTTCTATTTATTTCCTGTTGAGGTGTGCAATAAAGAATATTATATTCTAATCTATTCTATGATAGTGTGGAGACTCATACTTCGGCCAACTTCATCTCGGCCTACTTCGCGAGAAGTGTGAAGCCGCAATTGGTTTTACCATTACCTCGTCCATAAATATGTACTACAAAAATCGCAAGGCAGCCTGGGAGCTAATATTTCATTTGTTGCCCGTGTAATATGAGTCGATCAACTATTTTCTTGTTGTTATTCGGTCCCGCGGCCCAGGGGACAATAGTGGTTACACTTCTTATTAGAAGTGTTGATAATTTATATTACTGCTATTGTCAGGAGATAGTCTATATAAAAATTGCCTTATAACTTTTGCAATTACTAAGGGCCTGGCCACATCAACACGGCCTGGCGCCGTCACCTTGAAACGGCGCGACGTAGTGGATTTTTACGGTGGTTTTATATATGCTAAGGTTTTGGTAAGTATAACCGCCGAAATCGTAATTTTTATCTTAGTTTTAAACAGTGGCCCAGGGGACATCACCCTGATAACGAGCAAAGAAAAAAGTTGATTGGCCCTTATACAAACTGTCTGGATGAAGTTACACGTTGGTCAAAACTCCATCTTAATCAATTTCATAGTTTTCGATTTACATAGTTAAAGTTTTATACTAGTGGCTCTGCGAGCTGAAGAGCTCGCGAGTTTATTTCAAATGGCTGGAACTTGTTTTTTTTTTTAAATTGTCAACCCTCCCTCATGTCTCAGCAATTTTGAACAATTTCGAATAAATTAATCGATAAATAAATCTTAAGTACCATGTTCAAAAATCTTATCATATACACTTATCAAACCAACTCACAAAATTTAGATATCAGCTCAACTAGCCTTTGCGACTCTTGTCGCGCGACATACCTAGCATCGCCCGTCACTCTCTCACCTACTGTGAAGAAAGAGATAGGTAATATTTCTCGCGCGAGAAAGAGTCGCGTGTCACAGTTGTGGTAGAGGTGCTGGATATCCAAACATCCGTACATGCGAAAGAATTTTAGGCTAAGATGAAACAGAGACACTTCCCTCGCTCGGCAGGAGAAGAAAAACATTTAATTCAATATTACACTAATAGCAATTTAGTTACCTTAGCACCGTTTTGGTCTGTTTGTAACTTCTGCAAGATGAACCCGATTCAAAACCTTAATATCCTCAAAACCTGCGTATTTACGAGTTTATTTTTAAATCAGCACGACTCCCGGGTGCAGTTTCTGCGAGAAACATTTCGGATTGCAGCTAAGGGACGTATTAAATTTCGAAAAGCGAGAAAGTTTCTACGCTAAGATTGGAATAGTACTTTTTAACTCCTTTAAATTTGGCTTTCGCGCTGACTTTGGTAGGTCTTCTAATATGAAATATTTTTCGTTTGTTTCCTTGATTTTACAATAATTCACCTAGATAATATAAAAGGTACTGTACTGTATCACAGTGTGCTGCTCTGTGGCGTCGCCACCATAATGAAAATCAATGAATTATATGGTGAAATTATGCCCGTTGAACGTGCACCACTTCGTTTAGGAGCATTTTAGCTAGAAAAGAGCTTAGACAATGTTGTAGAAAATTAAATTTACTATAATTTACATTTAAATTTTTGTTTCAAAGACAGATAGTTATGGAGATATGCACTTTTTAAAAAATGAAAAAAATTGCAATTTCCGACTTAAAAACAAACTTCTGGTTTATATCTTCGCTTAGGAGTATTTTAGCAGTTAGAAAAAAGCGTAGGCAATGTCGTAGAGAATTAAATTTACTATAATTTACATTTCAAATTTTGTTTCTAGGACATATACTTACGGAAATATGTAAAAAACTGGCCAAGAGCATGTCGGGCCACGCCCAGTGTAGGGTTCCGTAGTTGCTCATCCTTCGCAATAGACTTAAGTTATGAGAAAGATTTCAAACTCTATAAAAAGGTCGTAAACGCCAAAGTAACTTACGTCCTTTTAAGAAAATTGTGAAATTTTACGATAACTCAAAAACGGCTTAACCGATTGTGTTCAATTTAGTTTTCATTGGAAGTACTTATAAGGCCTCATTTTCATGAATTTTTCCATAATTTTTTGACTCTTGGTTGAAAAGATAGAGGAGGGGGGACGCTAGTTTATTTATTTTCGGAGCGAATTACAAAACTGCTCACTTTATAAAAAATTATGTTTGGAGACCCCTATTATTTTTAAAATACCTATTTAACGACACCCGTTTTTTTTTAGTTTTTATTTCACCGTTTTGTCGGCGTGATACATACACATACTCATACCAAATGGAAGCTTTCTAGTACTAATGATCACGGAGCTAAGCCGCGGACGGACAGACGGACATGGCGAAACTATAAGGGTTCCTAGTTGACTACGGAACCCTAAAAATAGTCACATTTTCCAGAAATGTATGTAAAAAATGTACTTGCTTTTTATAAGCAATTACATTCCCATTTTTGGGATTGTGCATTTTACATTTTAAACACTCACTAAGCATCTTAGACAACATATCAAAAATTCAAAACTACAACTGGTTCTTAGCTAAGTTTAATTGGGTCGAGGTTTTTTAAATTTTGAATTTAGCATATTATCAACGAAAAGTCTAGCAAGTTTCTAAGGATTAATTGATATAATTTTTATCAGTAATTCTGGCGCCACTTTCTTGCTATTGCGATAGTGGTAATTTAGGTTCATACGTGAAATAACTGCATACTGCATCACTCTACCTATGATACAGGCGTTTGTTGCTTAGATATTAGTTTGTTCCTAATTTATTTCAATAATAACTTTAAAATGCTTTTATAACTTCAATAGTTATTTAACTAAGGGTTTACATACAAATCTAAAAACCGTTTGTGCAAATGGTCTAAAACGGCCGGTCCTAAGTATATCAAACTACTACTTTTAAGCAAACGATAAAATAGCACAAAAATCAGCCAAAAATATATAATTAAGTCCAGCAGTATTGTCGGACATGTCACGCTGCGGACGGCGACGGCGGGAAATGGCTTAATCCCGGAATAGCTTGTGAATTATTCGGTCCACTGGGCTTGCTTATAAATAGTTTTACATTATGGTTACTAATAATTTATTTAAACTTAATTCTCTCAGTAGTCGTGCACTCTTTGCAGAGTGGTCGTAGTTATGGGTAGGTCTATTCTTCCGCCACCGCTTCTCTCGTGATAAGCTGCCATGTAGCTTTGTTTGGCGGAGTGACAATTCTCGTTTATGTCACATGGTGTCACAGATTTGATGAGGTCTGTTCCTCGCGTTTGAATTCGCCCACGAGATCTTTTGCTCCTGAATCTCCCTTGCACCACGAATCGTTCCATGGATTCCTCGTTATGTCGTAAAGAACTTGAAGGTTCGTATTCGCACAGCCGACGATAAACTTTAAATGTAATTTAATTGCACAATACAAAAACAATACTAACATAAGTGTCGGACTTTATACCTTAAGGTATTCTCTACCTTTATTGTTAAACGAGGTGCATCTTTGCATGTGTTTTTTTCTTTACAACAGTCAGGTAAATAGTATCCTGTGCCTATCTTTGGATGTCCAGCTTGCTATTCCTATACTAAAACGGCGTGATGAGAGGACAAAAGAAACCTCTAGTATAAGCAAGAACCTGTCAGTTTTCATCCAAACCCGAATCACCACGCACTATTCGCCATTACGGTGACCCAGAACCTGTCATGGTGGTGTTGGTTTTGGGGCGGCTTCTGTCCTAATTTGCTTTTGACAAGGACGATGACTTTTCAAGTCAAACTTTCGTGATTTTTTTTACTACATCCTTCTCGTCGGTTAGAGTTTCAAACCGGATAGTCACAAGTTGGTTAGAGTTTCCAGTGTGTAACGTTTATAAGTCGCTCCCAGGATTATCGGTAAACATGGCGTGTATGAGTAAAGGCAACGTAGAAAACTCAGGGGACGGTCGCAGTTTACCCTTCAATATCCGGGCAAAGACGACGCTTCCGGATACCGTGGCCGAGCGATTTCGTCTCTTTTTAAAGGAAAATGCAACATTCTTTAGAAACCTACTGTACTACACTAGCAACTTAAAAGGACGCAACTTTGTATGCATTGCAACAACACATACGTCTTTATGTTAAATAAATGTGCTTAAGAAGCTGCATTCAACTGTGAAGGTCCGATGAATATGTTTGCATTTTAGAATGAGTGGTCGGTATGGTGGGTTGAAATTATGAGGCTAAAGCTTTTCTTTGGCTGAATACATTTAATTTTAGCTAGTTTCTCGAATGGAATAAGTTTTTCTCGTTCCTGTTTTATTTTACAAACTGACCGGCGATTGACCTCTGTATCACCTGAATGGTCAGTGACTACGGAGTCGAGGATTTAGCTCGCTGATTCAGCAAAAGCCTATTCACTCTTGCCTAGAATGGACCCAAATTATATTTTTTTGAAAATACACATTGGGAGCGAGTTCCATTCCTTAGCGGCTCGCATTAGATATGTTGAAGAAAATCACTTCGTGCAAATAAGTGGTAAACATAACATAACATAACGGGGATGGTGGAATTAAATCGTGGAATTTCCTATTTGGATTTCCTGATTTAGTAGCTTTGGTTATCTCTTCTCTGTCATTTCGTTCTTGGCAGAGCGGACATGGTCACTTCGACGTGTACGTCGGTGGTTGAGGCGGACATAGAGCCCCACGATCTCCCGCCATCTCTCCCTGTTGCCAGACTGTCTGGCGCAGTTAAATACGTAGTTTCTTACTGCTGATTTTATTTAATCAGCCCAACGCTTAAGTGACCTGCCGCGTGAACAGGTTCCTTACACTTTTCCTGTACGATCAGCCGTTTTATGAAGATGGCCGAGATTTAGCATACTGCAGTAAGCGCGACTGTATCACAGTCGATATCCGTATGACCATACGTGAGTATAAATAAACTAACGTGCCCCTTAATAGTCTAAAAGATTCTCCCCTGTCTAAAAAGGGTATTTGCAGTCCTACCTACGTGTGCGTGGAATAATAGCTCCTAAACGTATTTATATTCTTGTGTTGTAAGATGTTTTGAGTGAGGTTGATCTTCAACTATGATTCAATTATCTTGAATCATCTTTTTATAAGCCGTTTCAAGATCTTTTTATAGCAGCTTTGGGAGTCTTTCTCGTTTAAGCTATTTCTTATTTTCCAATATCTGTTTAGACATCAGAGAGTCTAGGTGCTTTCCTAAGAATTGCTCTATATTATTTTAGTCATTAGTAATAACACTAAAAGTAGATCTAGACGGAGATGTTTGTTATTTGTTATTCTCCGTTTGATAGACTAAATTAGTGAACAAATTCTTCTTATAACTGTTATTAAGTTTCATAAGAAACTAAGTGCATTAAAATTAAAATATTACTAAATTCAATAGAAAAACGCGATCGTAAGTAGCTATAAAAATGTACTCAACCCGAACGACTTCCCAAAAATAAGATGCCACGAACTACAGAGCCAATAAATAACAGCTCTGTAAATTATAACTCGTTTACAACGAAATAACCGTGCACATTTAACAGTGCGCAGCAGTTAGTCCAATATCCGGGGCCAGCCGTGGCTTCCGCCGTCGCGCGCTGCTCTGACCAACGCAGTCCGGTTGGATAAATCTATAGTGTTTTTTTGTGCAACTGTTATCCTTACTATTTGGCAGAAATTATGTCTGTCTTGATGATCTCATTTTAGAAATCCATAATCAAATTTAATTACGAATTTCTATTACAGATTTGGAATTTTAAATTATGGATTATGTTTGCGATACAGCTGTGAATAATATTTTGTTGCAATTTAAATATTTTTTAATCTTATGAAAGCGTTCAATTGGGATCATAGAACGCTCATTTTGTATTTTAGACGCAGTTTCTAAAACGCCTTCGTTCGGATGGATTTAGATTTAAGCCTTATGTCTTTGCATGTCAGCAACAGAATGGCTACAATTGTAATAAATAGAACTAAATCTAGTGGATCTGTAGGAAATTAAGCTGGGAGTGCCACAAGGCTCTATCTTATGTCCATTTTTAGGGTTCCGTACCCAAAGGGTAAAAACGGGGCCCTATTACTGAGACTTCGCTGTCCGTCCGTCCGCCCGTCCGTCTGTCACCAGGCTGTATCACAAGAACGGTGATAGCTAGACAGTTGAAACTTTCACAGATGATGTATTTCTATTGCCGCTATAACAAAAAATACTAAAAATAAAATAAAATAAATATTTAAGGGGGGCTCCCATACAACAAACTTGTTATAGATTATGGTACGGAACCCTTCATGCGCGAGTCGGACTCGCACTTGCCCACTTTTTTTCTTTATTTTTGGTCTCTATAAATAAACTATGTATACAATTATTCAAATGTAATTCAATTTTCTGACCCCTTGTGAGAATTACTTAAGTATGAGTCTTGCATCGATCATGAAACGCTCATTTTCAATTTGAAACGTTGCTGTTTTCAGTTGTTTTAAGCCTTATGACTTTATAACTTAGCGATAGAACGCATAAAGTTGTTGTAAATGAAACTGGAGTGGTGTGTCATAAGTGAAGATAGGAGTCTACAATACAACAACAATTCTTTATTCCACACCAACAAGAAAAATGTTAAAATTGAAACCTTTATTTATAAATGCTTAAGAGCGATCTCTTCCAAGACAACCTTTGGGTAGAGGATTGAGCGAAAATAAACAATAAAGAATAGGTGGTGAGATAAAAAAAATCAGCAGCATAAATAACATATGTCACACACTTAAATAAATCTCTCTTCTGTCCATTTTGATTTTTATTTATTTAACTGACTTATAATATACAGTAGATAATATCCATGCAATATAATTCTGTTAGGTACCGACTATGTATCAATAGTTTCAAACCTTCCGTCTTTGTGATTCACATGTATGTAATATAATGTTTTGTTTGCAACTGGTCAGGTTAATAAACTGGAGATATTAAAACAAAAAGAAGTCCCCATTTTATCGATTATTGTAAAACATACTTAATTTATAAGCAAGCCCACCGGATCGAATAATTCAAGAGTTATTCCCGGAATAAACGAGAAATCGCCGCTAGTTCCCGCCGTAGCCGTCCGCGGTGTGACAGTTCCGACAATACAGTTGGCATTCACTAAATAATAGCTTATTTAAAAGTTGGGATCAAAAAGCAGTTTCTAGACTCCTCGTGAATACTATTTTATAAAATATATATATTTTTTTTTTCAATAAATAAATATTAAGGGACAATCTTACACAAATCGACCTAGTCCCAAACTAAGCAAAGCTTGTACTATGGGTACTAGACGACGATATACATAGTATATAAATACATATATAGATAACATCCATGACCCAAGAACAAATATTTTGCACAAATATTTGCCCCGGCCGTAATATTTTTATTTATGTTACACCCATGGGGTGACCATAATTTAAGTTCTCAACAGTCAGTCGTCATTGAACATCAGTACCTACCCTAACCGAGAGAGAATGGAAAATAGTACAGTGCCCCTAGCAGTTACTTTCCGGTCCAACATTACAGTGTTTTTCTGATTCCTAAAAACTTTAACTATCATTTTGACCCAACATTTATGGAGATAATACATAGAATGAATAGATCATTCATTAATTGAAAATAAAAAAGCGGAAGATTCGCCCTTATATAAAAAACCGGCCAAGAGCATGTCGGGTCACGCTCAGTGTAGGGTTCCGTATTTGCTCATCCTTCACAAGAGACGGTCAAAGACGGAAAGACGGGAAAAGGTCGTAAACGCCAAAGTAACTGTAATTACTTATTACCTTCTGGAAGTCAACTTACGTCCTTTTAAAGAAAATTATGAAATTTTGCGATAACTCAAAAACGGATGAACCGATTTTGTTCAATATAGTTTTCATTGAAAGTACTTATAAGGCCTCATTTCCACGAATTTTTCCATATTTTTTTGACCCGTGGTTGAAAAGTTAGAGGGGGGGGGACACTATTTTTTTTATTTTCGGAGCGAATATTTACAAAACTACTGACTTTATCAAAAAGTAATGCTTAGAGACCCCTATTATTTTTAACAGACCTATTTAACGACACCCCACACACTAGGATTGAAACGAAAAAAAAATTCACCCCCACCTTAGGTTGTACGAGAGGTACCCGAAAAAAACATATTTTTTTAGTTTTTATTTTACCGTTTTGTCGGTGTGATACATACACATACTCTTACCAAATTTCAGCTTTCTAGTGATAATGATCACGGAGCTAAGCCGCGGACGGACAGACGGACATGGCGAAACTATAAGGGTTCCTAGTTGACTACGGAACCCTAAAAAGGTCATTTTTTCACGAACAATCGTAACAGCGCGACATTTCTACGGGTGTGCAACGCTAGCCGTATACCGCCAACTGTTGGTAAAAAAAAATCAAGGTTTTACACCTTTCAAAAAAACAATGCAAAGAGCATAAAAGAAAAGTTATCTGGCGTTAGGGTGAGAGTTTGAGACGCTGGATCAGTAATCCAGATAGAGGAAAGATACCCGGTCTCTTCCACCAGGTTACGCAATTTTTCTTCGTGTTTTGATCTTTGTATCAATGGTTTAAAATTTTCTTTGTTTTCTCATCACCCCATAACGGCTTAATGGATTTTAACTAATTTTGCTATAGAGATAGCTGAACATTCTAAAATTATTATAGGACACTTTTTACCCGACAGCAAAAGTTTTACGCATACGAAGTTACTAGTAGTAATAAGTGAAGAAATAAATTGCGATTTGTTAGTTTTGGTACTGGTTATGAAATTACTACTGCGATAATATTATTTGGACGTTACTCGGTGACGTCACGTGCATCTGATCCGGGATCCGCCCTTGCCATTAATCACGGACAGTCTACGTGTAACCTGCCCGACCCATGCTGCTCTAAAGAAATATTATTATAATTTCGGCAATACGGCAGGGATTGAGGTAATTGTATAATTATTATTTCATAATGAGGATTTAGGTTATTTACTTACATTTGATAAGTTACGGTGCATGAAGATAACATTACATAAATTATTATATTTTTTTATAAATTGCGAATTAATACGACTTATAATAATGCTAAAGTGAAAAGCCTTGAAGTGTAAAAGTGTAAATAAACAATCCAAAATTATTTATTTAAATACACGATTTTCACACATATCACATCACACAAAGAAGACAATAAAAAGGGTAAAACTTAACTGACTGAAAGGCTTATTACAAAAACATTATACCTATAGATACCAACAAGACATAAGACGTACATCCGAATGGAGTAATAATACAAGGGATATGCAAAAAATATGAACGCCCTTCGCCTTTATTTAATTATGATGTAACCCTACACGAACCAGTAGTTTCGGATCGAATAGCCGAACTCGACACGTTTCGCTACTGGGCGGTGCTATGGGATAATTTAATTTTAGCGCACTAATGATGCAAAGCAAAAATTTACACTGAGGACCGAGCCCAGTCTACAGACAAGGTGGACCCGTTGGTTCTGATTACTTTTCTTTGGAATAAAAAATGCCAAATATCACAATATAAAAAAGCAAAGTTTAGCAAGAATGTTTGACTCCCACTATCACTGACGCAAGACCATTTTGAGAACTGCGTGATACGGTACCTACAGATATTTTTAGTATGTGTACTTGTGTGGTATAGCAGAAATATTTGCAATGCCACTGAAAAAAAATAGCTCAACTAGTTTAACTACTTGAGAAATAGCCAAATTGTGTTATAGTAACTAAAATTATGCTAATTTTAGAAAATTTATTTAGTAGTCGTCCTAGTATACTAGTAGCTCTCAGTTTGTCAATCCTTCGATTTATGAAACTAGCAGCTAACATTTGGGAATGGTAAACAAATCTTTTTTTTCAGTGTGGCACTAACAATTTGTGTCTAAGCCATAAACGGCATAGGGTCACGTGCGTACTGTAAGTGCTATTAGAAATAGCCATCTGATAACGGGGTGCCGTTTACGTGCTGCCATATCACGATGGTTTCAATTTACGTCCCTCGACGTAGTGTCCGTGAACGTATTAAAAGACTGCTATAATTATTTTATACTACTGATCGAGTTTCTCCAATTCTGCACTGTTTTCAAAACCTACCTAATTTCTCAGATAAGTAAGTAATTTGCGGATGAAGTTGCAAGGCAACTCTGGTTTTGCCTTCTCCATTATGCACTCCAGTATCAAAACTGATGGGACTTAATAGTCTGTAAATCTAGATTTCAGACGCAACGCCTCGTCTAAATTGTCGAGATATATTATATATATGACTAAGTGTGCTGTGTAAGTTTGAATCAATATTTCAAAACAGTTGCGGTGCAGGAAATAACTATTTGCCAATTAGTACACAACTTTCTTGTGATGTAATGTCATGCTTAAAATACTGTCATAATAATATCAAGCTACCCGGGTGATCATACCAGACTAATTTGCAAATTGACAGATTAGTAGGTACACTAAGACTCCGTGACTAATTCAGAGGCAAGAAGACTTCTAAAGGAACAAATTTAGGATCAAAGGGAGCTCAGTATGAAAAGGTTTTCAAAATTAATTAATACGGTATATCTTGGTACTACCTTTTTGTAACTCAATTTGCGAAATGATTTCAGTCTTCGGCTCCTTTACATCATCAAATTGGATTTTTAAAGCGCCGCTGCTTGAAATGGATATGTTAACAAATTAGGGCATTGGGAAAGATTTTTTAAATTAATTTTTGCTACATGTGGGAGGTAGAAGGTGAAAGAATAAATAATGATACTAATTTGAGTTGATTGAACGTACTTTTTTTATAATAAGTATAATATAATTTGGTATTCAATAAAAAAGATAGCTCTATCAACGCGACTTTTATTTTTAGTCAAATATAATTTGTGTTAATTATGTGTACAAACCGCGAGAGTATAAAATTTCGAGTTGTAAATTACTGTATATTCAATCAAATCATATTTCTGGAACAGTACATAAATTCACACACTCATGATACATGATTTGACGACGCGGTTGGCTCAGTTTGCAAGCATCTGCCTACTGAGTGACGGTCCCGGGTTCGAATCCCGGCCAGGGCAAATATTTGTGTGATGAACTCGAATATTTGTGCTTGGGTCATGGTTGTTCCTATGTATTTAAGTATATATTTATCTATATAAGTATGTATATCGTCGTCTAGTACCCATAACACAAGCCTTCTTGAGCTTAATTTGGGACTAGATCGATTTGTGTGAGGTTGTCTGATATATTTGTCTGATATATATATATATATATATATATATATATATTTATATGATAATCTACCTACTATAACTAACTAACTGAGCGCAACGACCTAAAGTGGATATTGGCCTCCGACACCAGATCACGCCACGCTCCACGGTCCAGAGCTAGCTCTTGCCAGCTAAGGATGCCTAGGTCCCCGAGATCTTTTTAGACTTCATCACTCCAGCGATATCTAGCCCGTCCTACGCGTCATAGGGTAGGGATACCTAATATAAGTCGGTATATTTTTTTATATAATATTGCTGGCTCATAAAATTACAAATAATAACAAGATCGACTAATATGTAAACATAGCAGATACGAAATCTATTTTGCTACCCTGACAATGTAACAAAACCCTGTAATAACGAGCCAGCAATTTGTAGGTACATACAAAACGAGAAAACAGAGATAAAGCCGAGGAAAGCGTGTAAAAAATGACGAACAAGTCAATTACACGTTATCCCGCATCGGCCGGGTTGCTGATAATTGATGTACAGACGCTGACAAGACTTTTTTCGATAAGCGGAATGACCAGAGTTAATTCGGTGATTAATACTCTTCTTTTCCCTCTAGGGCACAGAGTATCTAGGATTACTTGATCAATCAATATTAACTAAATCAAATCAGTACAAGCTAAGTATTCTTAACACATGAGCTAAATAGTTATATTGTATTTACGGCTTTGTAATGCATGTTTTCGAATTATATGTACGTGAGTAGGTAGTAATGGTTGTCTATTGTTTGACCGAAATTTATATGCAATAATATTGATTTGCTCGAATTTCACTTACCCGAATTTCATTTGCCCGAATGTTCCGTTTCCTAGAAAATTCATTTGACATACTCTTGTATTCCCGAATATTATATGCCATAATGATACGAATGCCATAAGTATTGTTTTCCATAGTATTAAGTGCCATAATATTGTTTGATAGAATATTTAAACGCCATACTAAATATTGTTTCTGTGCGAATCCAACCTGGCTCAGCATCTTATTTTCTGTAGGCATATTGTGGCCACGTATGTACATAGACACTATGTACTACATGGTCACAATACAAACCTAACCTAAAGTTTTCGGTTCTGGTCGAATGCCGTACGTCCTTTTATCGTAGTTCTTCTAAAACTGTAAATTAGGTTAGGATTTGTATTTTGAAGCAAACATTCTGACGCTCCGCTATACGGGTCACAACACAAACCTAACCTAACCTATAGTTTTCGGTTTTAGATCCATGTACTAATTGGTAGCAGTTCTTCTAAAATTAGGTTAGATTGTAAATTAGGAAACTGTAAATTAGGTTAGGATTTGTATTTTGAAGCAAACATTCTGACGCTCCGCTCGCTCCGCTATACGGGTCATTCTGACGCTCCGCTCGCTTTGCTCGCTCCGCTATACTCGCTATACTGGTCACAAAACAAACCTAACCTAACCTATAGTTTTCGGTTTTAGATTCATGTACTATTTGGTAGCAGTTCTTCTAAAACTAGATTAGATTGGGTTTGTATTTTGACGCTCCGCTATACGGGGTCATAAAACAAACCTAACCTACAGATGTCGGTTTTCGGCCTATGTTCCATTTGAATAGCATATGAAATTATAGCATGTGGCAATTATGGATTACAATCTTTATGGAAAATGTGATTATTGGAATTAATATTATGGGAAACAAAGATTCGGTCATAGGATTAATATGGCAAACAATGATTATGGGAAACATAATTATAAGAAACAAGATTCGGTCAATTGAATATTATGGGAGACGAAATACGGGCATATGAAATTCGGGCAAGTGAAGGTATACCGGTAGTAATATCATTATAATTATGATGAGGTAATAAATAAAGGTAGTATCATATTTTTGTAACAAAGTACTGTGAAAAATAAAATTAGGCAATTGTGTTTTAGTGAAAAAAAAATATCACACTCAGTAATTACCTTCACCTCGCAAGATATCAGTTATCAGAAAAATATCCACTAGTTATGATCATATTTTTTACGCAGTATTTTTTATATTTCCGACAACTAGTAGTTACGTGATACCGGATAATAATATTCTGCTATGGGAGACTTGAGTATCGTTCGGATAGAAATGGGCACAAAGCCTGAAGCGACACAGCGACTCGGAATTAATTTCACGAATATTATACAAGAGATCTTTCGAGTATTTTGGCTAAAATTAGAACTTCACGATCAGCTGAAATGCCAGCCATATGATGTAGGTTACCGCTGCCGGCAAACTTCTTGAGCATGACCTTGACTTCGGAGTAGCCGATTTACGTACAAATGTAAGTACATGCGCAGATCCGCCATTTTTGTTCTAAAAGTTTGCCGGCAACTAATCATGTGACATTGATTGACAGTGGAACGACGCCTTTGGCGCAGTGGTAGACTACCACTGAGTGCAGCTGCCTACTGAGCCTAGGAAGGTTCGAATCGCGGCAAATAAATGTTTGATGAACTCGAATATTTGTTCATGGGTCATGTTCTCCAGAATTTATCTTTATACTCGTAAGTATGTGTGTCGGCGTCTAGTGCCCATGACACAAGCCTACTGGAGCTTGCTGTGGGGCTAGATCGATTTGTGTGCGGTTGCCGGATATTCATACAACAGATTTGTGAAAGATGAAGCCGATTTTGGTGTATGTGTGTGTGTCGTGAGACGTTTTGCATTGTCACAGATACGCCAACGGACGAAACTTAGCCTGTGGCTAACCAAAACTGGCACTTTCAACCGCTAACTAGGTTTCTAGTCGTATTTATTCTAAGATTAATCGCAGATTTCCGTGATTCAGACGCAAAATAGAGGCATTGGCTTCTTAGCTCTAATCACTATTGTAATAGATTAAAAAAAAGTATTTATTCAGTAACACAGAAATTCAGCTGACAATCAGTGTAAGTACCTCTTTTTAAGTATTTCATACTTATGCTAAGAGGGACCGCTCTTCTACGTGGTAAATGATTTGTATCATTGAACAATATACTATAATTAAAATCTTACTAACTACTCTTAACTAGTTTAGAATCAATTTAAATATGCGAACAATATTATAAAATGCTTTTAACATTTCCCCCTATGGTTCTATAGCTAAGTTTTCATTGTAAAGTCTCGGTAAAAAAAAAACATATATATTATAAATATACAATATATTGTATAATATATTGTTATCAAAGTAACAGATTTATTGAACAGTCTGACGGATTTATAAAACCGGTCGGCAATAAAATGGAAAATGTCAAACAAAGTAGGAATTTAAAAGGTAATTAGCAGTATTCTTAGGCCTCCGTAAGCGGCCAACTGTCATTGATCATTATCGCTTTTTATAGCTTTGTCTCCAAATGCCATATGGTGACACCGTGGAGACAAAAAGTCGTATTAAATAACAATGATGTAGAAGTTTTTTCAAGTGGCATCTGTTAAATCACACGTCTTGAGGTAAAATTTAATAAAATACGTTTAAATTGTTGTGATTGAATTTATCGTTGAATGTGGTGCGGTTAAAATACAAAATATTTCTTTATTTATATTCAATTAAGCGAGAAAATTATTTAGTCTTTATAATTGGAAGATTATTAAACAAAATTAGTGGCTCATATGATAACTTGATAACAAAACAAGGATGCTTTCATAGTACTTGTATCGACCATTATTTGAAACTAGTGAGAAGATTCAAAACAATTCATACCTAGTAATTTTGTTTGTGAAGCATTTTGGAGGTCAGTCTCTTATATTATTTATTATTATTGTCATCCTATAATAAATCTACTCTAACAAATAATTAGGGTACTATAGAACTGATCAATGGTCCAAATTATCCGCTCGAAGCAATAATAAACTAGACAGGGACTTAGAAAAAAAATATATGCTTGAGTTACAAACCACCTTGTATGTATTTCGAACGTTTACCTTTGAAACTGAACCTAATTGAATTGAGGTGGCAAAAAGGTTAATAGATAAGCTCCTGCTTAATCCTCTTAAGTAAAGATAAAAGATGTCCTAGACGACAAGGTGCGGAATGAGAAATGAAGATTTCGTCCCTCGTGCTGCAATCAATCAATTTACTGAAAGTGAAGGCAGTGGCTCGTTTATATCAATTGTACGCTTTATCAGTGTATCTGTTAGAGTGTTTGTGAATAAATAAATCACATTAATTCCGGTAATTCATCAAAACTCAGTTCAAGTCAACTCATAGACGTCACGGCTTCAGTCCTGTTTGATAATTAATTTGTTTTGAACTCGAAACATGAATTGAATGTGGATGTCATTTTAGGAGGATAATTAGCGGTTTGTTTTATACGTACTTGGAGTCTGAATGGACGTGTTAACAAGTTGGGAATGAAACAAAAACAAAAAAGCAGCTACAAGCTTTGATATTAATTATATTTTATCACGCTATTAAACAATAAAATTTTACGCAAGCACGCTATAATTTAACATACAACACTATTGTAATTTAAAGATCACATGATCCTCTGCAAGATACTGATTCGAATCAGATACGTTCATTATCAGTATTTTATTTGTTCCTTGACTCATCTTCCCTACAAAAAAACAAGCGACAAACGACATACGCGCGAAACGGCTTACACGTTGTAACAATGTGATAAATCCACATATGGCGTGACAAAAAAATCCCGACTCACTAATTACTACAAAACAACTGGTTTTATTCTCATTCGTTTCAAAACAGGACTTGTGTTTCACACGCGCCAAAGTCATATGGCCCCCACATGGTGGTTAATGCTACTCGTGTTAGAAAGAGTTACGATATGACTTCGTCTCATATCGAAAAGAAATCTTGTACGTTGGAAAATCACAGTTAGATCAAAATAATACCTTAAATTGAGTATTCATATTCGGTTTCAGCACGCATATTTTGTCAGAAAACATAATTTTCCAATCTACTGTAACCCTCTAAGTATACCTTAACATTTGAACAACGTATTTCAATTAAATGTTAATTAACTATTCGTAATATACAAAGAAGGGTAATGAAAACTTCGAGTAACATTGTTAAAGGATCAGTAGAACTTGTGAACGGTTCGCCACGCGCAAACTTAAAATATACATGAAAATGTGGAACGTCTCTGCCAATAAGGGTACACTGAAAGTTCGGGCTGGTGGACAAAAAAATTAAACGATTGGTTATGAAATAAAAATTGTAACAACAGTCAGGTTAACCCTTAATTTGACAATGTTCGCAAGGATGAACAAGCTCTGCCCATCTTTTTCTATTTTTTTTCGAACGAGAATTGTTAGCTTTATTTAACCTGAACGAGGCTTGAACTAGCGATTTTACGATTAAGGATTTTTCGTCCTTTTAGTGTCACATTAAATTGTTTTATCAATAAGCTGTATGGCATAGCAAAATTGTTAATCGTGCCTCTAAGACCAGGACACGTCAGGTATGTCATGAGGACAAAAAGGTAGACTGAGGAACGGGCCAGAATCGCCGATAGTGATGGTTTTGTGGGAATCACTTACGTAAGTTCTTCTTAGTTCAGCGTCTTTAGGTGACTCCAGATTCTTTGGACTAGATGAAGTACTCAAATGTATTTAAAACCAATTTTAAATTAAATAGGCTTTAGTAACATATTGAGCATGTCAGCTCTAGCAGGCCTAAATTCATCATTAATAAATAAAACATAAAACTGAATAAAATCTAATACTACTTAATAATATTGTTTCGGCGTGTGTCAGTAATTATTTGACCGTGTGCCATCAAGTAAAATTTTCTTTACGTTTTATTCATAAACGAAGCCAGAGTATTTAGATAACTTTATTATAAGTTTAAGATCTAACGTGTGTATTTTCGTATCTGTATATCTGTGGGACCAATTTGAGATCGTTTTTCTTTTTTTCTGTTGAGATAGTTCTTAGCTATGCATGTATGGTATGGTGGCAACCGAGGCTATCGTCTCTAAGACATCATTAGAAGAGTTTATTAGATCTAGTCACAAGATTTCATCCATTATAGAATCTTCTGTTTTAGTAGCATTGCAAATCGCTGCTCCAAAAATGAGGCTCTCGGGATGACCAGCTACTTGGGTTGGGATAATTAAATTTTTTAAATCGTTGTTTTGAGACAAGACCCCAATTAAGTATATATATGTGTATCTTATACAGAGGATGAAGCATTGTAACTATGAAGATAGGTATTTCATATATTACCTGATAAAGGCTTCAACTTCCAATACAAGTATCTTAGCTCAAACTAATAGCACGTAATGAAATTCCAAAGATGCGCTTCAAGGACTTGGATATCCGTTGGTTACTCTCCCGGCCCTTAGTTAAGAGATAACAATACATGAGTAATTACATCGGCAAGTTCTTGACCCGCAGAAGCAATTGTGTGGATCTTTAAAGTCTATATATTACTTTCTTTTTACTTGTCTCTAACGTAATTAGCCTGTTATTAACAGACCGTGGTTAAAAATTAAAGGTATTCTCAGTGTTTTTTAAATGATTCTTCTAGGATATCTTGTCTCCATGTAGTTGACCGGTAAAGACTTGTATTTGGGTAAGGCTCAGAAGCGTTTCAACTGCTTGTGCTCTTGTGTAAATATCATCTTATTTTTGTAGTCCATCACAATTCGCCAAAAAGCGCTCTGGTTATGAGCTCACCATGAACGTTTTTTGGATTATTTGTGAAGACATAAAATAAGTCAAGGAACGTTCAAAACGCTCCTGAGCCATACCCATTTGCCATTGAGCCCGTCATTAGTACTGAATTAAATTTTGTGCTATAAAGCTTAAATAAATAAATAATAAATGATTTTGGTTGGATAAACAACTTGGCTAACCGTGGCTTGCTCCACCGGCCCTCAGTCAGCGATACGGCTACGAAAGTATGTCGGTGTTCCCGAACGTAGAACTAATTAATCCAATGAGCGGCGTCTTTGCACTAACGAGGTTCGTCGTTTGTGCCCCCACTGTGATACTGAGGAATTGTGTCGGCGATAGAAACTTTTAAAACTTACTGATTTTAAATATTTAAAGCAAGGGGCTTAATTACATTGACTTTGAAGCAATTTGAGTAAAGTATCGGCCATATCACGGATATATTGTAAACCAACTTGAAAAAAGAGGAGGTTCGATGCTCCAGCTACAATACACACTATTTTGATCTGTATTATGACACATTGACAGTTATCTTTTACCCTTAAGTAACGAGGTAAGTACTCACTTACTTTGAATTTTGGGTTAAATTTTATTCAAATAATAAAATAAAAGTGTTGATGTTGACAGATGTTTACACTTATTATTTTGCTCAACTGCTTTTGATAACTACAGCTAGCAAACAATTAACTAGCAGCTATTAATTAGCAGCTAGCAATTAAGTGGATAAGTAATGTTGTCCAGCACCTATATAGCTCAGCTGTGATACGCGACTCTCACGCGACTTTCTCGCGCAAGAAATATTACCTATCTCTTTCTTTGCTGTACTGTGAAAGTGACAGGCGACGCTTTGTCGCGCGACAATAGTCTCGGAGCGTAGTTGTGTTAGAGAGGGCTGGACTCTGTCGCTAGTACTTTGCTCTTTCCAATCCATTCTGGCGATATCGTTCCCACTATCATTGTTCCATTGTAAAACAACAAAAGTTTTTATTCTTTTATCCAACAACTCCTACTTAAGCTTAGTAAACAATAATACAACATTAACTACAAAAAGCACGAGCTAGACTCATTCGGAAACCCAATGGATAAAAATACCTCGTTATTGATACAATTGGCAATCTCGTACAAATCTTTCCTAAGCAACTGGCCAGGAAAATGACTTTGGCAAAATTTTGCACCAGTTACCTCGACTAATGAGCCTGACGTCCGAAATGACTCTTCTAAATACGAACAGGAATACCATGGAGAATACTTACTTTATTTTCTGTCGCATAAGATATTTTCTCTGTACGTTTTGGATACTGTGATTATAAAAACGAAGGATATTAAAATATATAAAACAAATTTACTCACATCGTTTAAGTCGAATATCTCGCTTGATATGTTTCGAAACTTTCGAATGGATTCGCGATTCCTAATCATGAGCTACGATCTGTCGTTATGGCGGCTAACCGCAAATTCATATGTATTTTAATACGTCTGAGACTTGTGGGAGTTCTCTGTTAGAAACGAGAGATTGTGAGTTGAGAGGAGAGAAAGAACCTCCGTCTGAGAATTGCATAGATGTTCTTCCTGTAAAATGTCGCTAAGAGTACCTATTTTGCTCGAGCAAAGACAGAGCATGGCACCCTGTGCAGGAATAGTGACCCTGTCTTGGTTATCATGAAACACATTCCAAGAATCGCAAACCATCTCATTATCAGTTTTAGTCAGGAAAATAGTATTTTGACTGCGCCTCTCTACGCCTCCCAAATCTAATATCGGCGTAAAAGTTTGCACAACAAGCCAGTAATAAACGATTGACTCAATGACTTGAACAAGTAATGCCCCAAACTGGCCGCACTAACGATGTCTATTATTTACTGACAAATATCACGGAAACCGGCCGAGAGAATCGTAGCTTTTCATTTGCCACGATTTAGCTCCATACGGTGCAAATGAGTCTCATTCAAACAATTCTGGTGCACCCTTGTAGCACATTGATGCGTTTTTCACGGAATGGATTTCAATGGTTTCGCTATACTGCTTGGATATTAGTTATTAATGGTAAATATTTATTAACTAAGTTACTTATTTAAATTGCTTTTAGTGAATATTTCATAAATTGTTAAAACAAAATGGCTCTGGAGTGTTTATTATTTCAAGAAAAAGCTTTACAGCGCGATGCAGAATATGCATAGGCGCAGCCGAGCGCCGGCCATACAATCTGTCGGTAAAAAATTGTTTCAACGGCTATTTTTTTTCAACTAATCTTGGTACTATAATTAGTTGTAGTCTATGATAACGTTCAAAGATGGCTATATAGGATACTACGGACGACGCCCTTCTAGTTAAAAACATTTTCCAAAAAAAAAGAAAAATTGTAAATTGCTGAATTGAAAAATATGTCTACTTTAACGATATTATACTCTCTTGTCATAAGGTATAGGCGGGCTCACTCTTGTTTTATAGACAGACATTTCATCGAATTTTAATTTCATCGAAAACATTTTTTTTTTAAACCATGAATACACCATGAAATTTTTTTTTAATCATAAAATATTTTGGCATGTTATTACACAAAACTAACCGAACCTAATCTAAAGATTGAAATTTTTTACGATTTCTGAATAATTAATGACTTCCGAGGAAAATTTTGTCTATGAAATGAAAATTCTATGTAATGAAGCATTCAGTGAAGTGTTTTTCTATAAATGAAGAGGATTCCGTGTATACTGCCTTAATGAACATATGAACGTATATACTATTATTGTGCAATCTGGAAGAGATCACTTTTTAGCGATAAGACCGACCGTTATTTATAAATAAAATTGTATTTGTCTTGTTTCCTTTAGTAAACTTTTATTGGTGTGCAATAAAGTATTGTTGTATTGTATTGTATTGTATTGTAATATTGTAGGATAGAATACAAATGCTGTATATTGAATTTAAGGTGCAACTTTGACGCCTTTCTCACGGCGCTCATAATATTTGCCAGGTGCGTTAACCTCCCATGATACTAAAAAGGAAAACACTCGCCAATGTATGTACGGAACGGATTAACATTGTTTGTAAAGTCTAACTCAAACGCACTTCTCAAATACTTCAATTTTTTCTTAGTAACATTGCGGTGATTTTTTTATAAGTATTATATGTTATTTATTCAAACTGTATTGCACTTTACAAAAAAAACACAAATAGCGGACTTAATGCCATGAGGCATTTCCTGCGTATAGTCAACCATAAGTCCAAACAGAGACGTAAGTATTTATTTTGTTGTTAATATAACTATAACTATAAGATGCACATAAGTTCACTTCCAGATGACGAATGAATTCCCATGGAAATCGTACATCGCACTTTTTCTTGAAACCATTATCCCGGTAAGGCAAACTGCATTAGGCACATAATTTTAAGATTGCGTAGCTTAGTATATGAATGTTCAGTTCAGTTTCAGCCAATAGCGCGTAACTCATCAAATGACTGTTTTAGAGATAGATCAGGTCATATATTTTAACAGAGTATACTTGATTGGTCGCCCAACGGGCTGGGAAAAGGGTTAAAGTTATCTTCCTCTCGTACTCACGAACGAACGTTAATTTAAAAGAATTCCTTATTGGGATAACTTTGCCTTTGAATGCTTAACTGTTTTTGTGTACAATAGTGATTAGTGCTTATTTTCTTACTTTAAAAGTAAACCCAGCCCGCTGCCAGATGTCATGCCAGGTACATCCAGCACCGCATACCGGAAGATCCAGAGTGCAAAGGCCCTCGACCAGGTGGGCCGACGATCTAGACACGATCGTGGGAGACTCACGCCGACCGTTCGAGGTGAAAATTCTCGGAAAAGTCTTTCAACCAGCAGTGGACATTTTCGGCCAATTGATGACACCTTAAATATTTTCGTCACAGAATAAAAAAAACTTTTTTTTCTCTTCCGAGGTTTTCGGTAACACGGACGAAGCCGCGTGCAAACGCTAGCGGCATATAAATGTCCAAGATGCGGGCCGATGTTTTTACTAACTTGAGCAGATTACAACTAAAACTACGAAAAGCCAACTATTCGAGCAATCCCAACTTCAACTACTCGAACTGAAAGTTACTCCGTTCCTCACTCCACGTCGCCCCCACGTCCGTGTAAACAGTGTTAAGTGTTTCCCTATTTCCCCTTGACATTAGTAGACAATCCGGTGTGGGATCCGGTAGCAATGCTGGATAAAATGTAAATTGATTCTTGGGGTAATGTGATTGACAATTAAGTTTGTTTGTTCAAATGGTTTTACATTGAAATATTCATTGGGGATTCCGAAATATTTCACAATCACGGGAAACATTCTATGAGTCTGAATATTCTTTCTTCCCAAAGTTATTAATTCAAAATTATGTTTTGATTAATCTGTTGGTACGTTTGATGTCTTTTGTGTTGACCCATCCGGAGAATTTGTAGTCGATACAGGGTAATAATATGTAAAAGACATTTAAGTCACGAACGAAGCCTCGATATGACTAACCTAATAACAAATATGATTAATAGCTCAATACAATACAATTAGCCATCATCATACGAAGCATTTTTAAGAAAATCCCAAATACGAATAGTGTCTCAGATTCCAAACACGATACTGCAATTACCTGGTTTTATTTTCTTATGTCGTTGACATTGCCGTGTGTTAGACGGAATGCTTAATTTATTTCGACAGAGTCCCGTTGCGCAAGCCTTGGCTGAACCTAATTACGCTGGTAATAAATATTCACTAGCGATAAACTTGAGGAATAATTTATGGATGTGTAAGCGTTTAATTTCAACAGGATTTAGATTTGGTTCAAGTTACCTCGAATTGGAGGAACGTCTTGACTTCTTATGTTTTAAGGACTTTCGATTATTCAGTTAGGTTTGAATAATCAAAAGTCCTTAAAACATAAGAAGTCAAGACGTGGTCGACATGGTTAATTAATTAGGTTAGATAGATTTATTTCAAACTTCACATTATAAATTACACATAATTACACAAGTAGTCAATTTACACGAATTTGTACGTTAATCGTCGATATAAAAAAGCAAGTCATCATTCAATAGGTATACAGTCAGTAAATTCAGATATCACAGAAATTTAAAATTGTATTTGATTTTTTCATTAACATCGAGGTACCCGTGTCGCCATTAGATGTACTTTAGGGATATGGTCTATTTTTCTACAAATGTCTCCTAATGCAGCGCGAGTTGTTAACTGCTGTCCAATGCATGGGTCAGGGTTTCATCTCAGTAAGCCCATTCAAGTTGTGGAGTGTGGTCCTACCATTATCCCTTTTAGTGGCTTCTGGTTCCGCATCAAACTTGTTCGTCTACTTGTTTTGGTCCACCTTTCCGGATGCATTCAATAAACATATCCAGACGAATGCAACTTTAATGTAGCCCTCTAGTTTTGTTTTACTATTGCTGAATATAAAGTTTTATATATCTGTTCTACCAACTAGGAATGTTTAAACAGAAACTCTTATCAGCATTTTTACGAGCTATCCAGTACAGCGGAAACTAAAATCATGTCATGAAAATAATATCTCCGCATCACGTTCGGGAAATCCCGGCGGTGCTATCCGTAGCAAGCTCTTTATCTAGCGAAAGTGCAAAGTTTCATTAAACTTGTACAATTAATTATAAGCATAATTAACACGGGCGCGTGCTTAAGCAACCGCGAATTTCTTGGTTTATTATTTACTGTCTTATTTATAACATGAGCAACGTTGGTGCAGTTATGGCTGCTGGGAGATGGAATAGTAAAAGATTACAGCACTAATTTGTGAAGTTGTTGGTTTAATTTACAAAACTCAAATGAGGGTGCTTCATCGCAAGGTTTCGTCCGTAATGTCACAAAACGAAAGATTTTCATATAATTTTTGTTGCACGAAAATGCGGTGATGGAGCATCCTGACACAAACATTGTCATGAAATATAAATTTTCATGGCTCGATAATGCACCTTTTCTTCAGTTTCGTATAAACATTTTATAATCAATGCTCGTACGAAATTGACAAGTTTATCACAGACATCATCACGGTGAAACGGCTTAACAGATTCTAATCAATTTTGCTAAAGAGAGACATACATAAATGGTTACTACTGAAATTACATTAACTACTTAGGAAAATAGGAAGGTTACGCAAACGAAGTTCGAAGGCACCTTCTAGTTACATTTAATGTAGGTAATATTATAAGTAGGTTTGGAAAAGAAAAGTCGTTAAATGTTCAGACGAACAAGCAGGCAACAGTTTCATAAAAGAGCTTCCAAATTTATTCCAGAAACGTTTCACAAAGTACGCGGTACGACCTAAAATAAATAGAAAGCATTACTCCTAAATGAGTGCTATCAAACTCATAACTGATGCCTCACGGGAACAAATTCTAACAAGTTGAAATTCGCACGCAAACGAACGCAATTTCAAATTCTAAACTTGAAGCAACTCCACCGCGAATACGTACTGAGAACTTTCGCAAAACACGTCGCTGATATTAAATACAAGTTAAATAAGACAGTTTGCGTAAGTATTGTTGGCTTACATGTATCCTATTCGAAACAAGTATAATTCCAACAAGTTTCAAGCATTACTTAAGAAATTTAATTTAATAAATTAGCTCTCGAACAACATAGAAGTTTCGCTCAGATTACATATCGGATTCGGACGTGCGTGCGGGGAATTTTTGTTCGTAATTAATTTTCGAGACAGCATTGAGATTATTGGTGAATTGAGCATCGTTCTAAACCTTGGGTAATTGAATATTCTACTAAGAACATAAAAAATATATATGTATTTCTAGAAATGATTGGTAGATTTTACGGAGACAATTTATTCTTAGAGAATAACTTGAAAGACTATTTAAAGGAGAGACAGCGTGAAGCCCCTACAAGGTGAACTTTTGTTTTGAAGATCATGGGAAGCCGGCTGGATGAAGGTAACAGTCATCATCTTTGGAGCCTTTATCCATCATTCTACTGAAATCAAACTTATGAGTATACCTAGAGAAAAACTTATGAGTATACCTAGAGATTTTCCTAGCACGAACGACGTGTTGTTAGTGCTTGACAAAATAAAAATATCGACAATCCTGTCATCGATAAGTACCACTTCAACGTTATAGAGGAAAATCACAGACCTAAATTGGTAGACGCCGCAAACACACCCACAAATGGACATATAATTCGTACATTTTTGGTCCTCACCAAAATTTTTTTCTAACTTGCTGCAAAAAGTTGTTATATGGAGAAGTCTAAATTAAACCACTTTGAGTGTGTATTGTCTAGGTATATAATGTGTATTTCTTTATAACGTTGACGTGGTGGTTATCGATAACAGGTTTGTCGATATGATTAATATGTAAGCACTAACGACCGGTGGTTCTGCTAGTAAAATATCTAAGTATACTTATGAGCTAAAGTAGTTGACATTTGGTGGACTGATAAAATACTTTTAAGAATTCTGGATTCGATTAAACTCAACAGGAATAGGTTTACACGAGAAAGTAATAGACGGTAAACAATTAAGTATACCAATGCTATCGCTACACACATTTTAAATCTTTGTCAAAGTCATCTAATCGATGCGCGTACAGTCCTTGGACATTACGAATGACTCCAAGATAATCTCGTGTCAACCGATAACCGACCGGACCACACATTCATCGCATTCGCCTCTAATTAAACCTTTTATAGTTTGCCCGCTACATAAGCCAGGTATAGCGAGATAAAGATTAATGCGTTCTTGTTAAATAATTTACGGTGCTGATATCGAACCTGGTATAGCATTTTGCCTGTCCGGTTGGTCGTTTCGTTCAATTTAGCAATTTTGTTTATAAGGAATTATGGTGTATGAATGTAGGTATATGCTCATACTCATACTCATACTCATTTATTCATAATGCGCAAATACATTATATGTCAATTTTACAAAAGGGTACAAATACAAAATTGAATATATTCAATTGAATTGAATTTGAGAATTGTATATATTCATTAAAAGTAAAAAAAATGTAAATTGCTAATTGAAAACCAACTAAACTAGTGACTCTGTGTGCTGTAGGTAGACCTCGCGAGTTGTTTTCGAAATTGCAAAGTTTTTGTTTTTGTAATTTTTTTTCGGTCCCCATATTTCTATAATTTTTAAATGCCATATTCTTATCGAACCACATAAAATATCATGATATCGAGAACAGTTGGAAATCCGAACATCCGGTAACCATCCATTTCAATCCAAGACCATTCAATAAGACCAGATAATATTTCACAACAATCTTTAGTCGCTCATTATAGGTACTGTGAGCTGCAGAATTCATGAATTAATTCATTCATAAATAGACCATGCAATAGTGGTCCATGGATTATTTTTGTTCATCTTGACTAATAATCGCTGACGTTATATGGAACCAAGGGAAATGGACACACAGTCCCATAAAATTTATCATGGCGTTTTACCTGAGTAAAATGCATACTTTCAATAGTATTTCAACAGTTGTCGATTAAGGCTTTAACTTTTAAAATCAATGAGACTCATAACACTTCCTGCGGATAACTCCCGAAGTTCAAATAGGTAAAGTTGTGTCAGATTAGTCCTCTACTACTCTCAATTCGGTCGCAACTCGGATCAAACAAATTCACCGACTAAGACCAACGTCTCAGGGTCCTAATTCAATAAGGCGTTGCGATATCCCTATTTTAGCAATATATCGGCTTAATCATGGTTGTGAAATGCTATCGACTTTTGCTATTGAATCTGTATTTTAAAGTAGCCATTTTAAAGGAGAAATTGTTTAACAATTAAATACAATTAAGATCGATAGAGTAAGCGCGCCTGTGAGACAAGCACATTGAAATATCCAAAAGTACCGATGTTATACTCGTACTAGTAGCGCCCCATCTGGCAACAGCGCAACTATATATTTTAAAAAAATGTTACTAAATGGTAAATTATTAATAAATGAACTATACATAATTAAACAAAATGTAATACTAAAAGGACCGCAAAGAATATTATTAATATTTTTTCATTTTCATTCATTATAGTAAATTGTTAAGAGTAAGATGGTATTAGTAGTATAACATTTTAGTGATATCTCGTAATTCTGAATTATATGCCTTACAAAATAGAGAATAAGAATACATAATAAGGTTTACTTCAAAGGGCATCTAGGGAAATTACTGTAGATTCTGACTTTCAAGTTTCATCAGACCTGTGGCGAAATTTTTGGCCATATCTCACCAGAAACGTCGAATTTCTCTTTAGTGTTACCTAATGTTCTTACTCCTTTGGCCAAACAAAACTTTAAAGTAACTGATCTACGCACTTTTAGTTTAACGTTTTTGCTGTTTCAATCCGAGTTTAGGACTTTGACATCCTTTTACTTTATAAATAAAATGAGAGCTCATAATATTTTACAGGTGATTTTGTATGTAAAATAAAATATATGATATTTTGGATGATGCCTAAACCTTAAAGTTTGATTCGTGATGTTGCCAAATCTTTTGTCCTAAAATAAGACAAATAGGTAAACTAAATTATGCTACCTTAATGTTACATTAATAAGTTCTTAAAATTACAGGGTGACATTGACAAGACAAATCTGTTCTATGGAACCATGTCGCCGATTTTAGATTTAATAAAAATTGCATTAAATTCTTTTACTCTCATACATATCCGGGAATCGAACCTGGTCAAAATTCTGTAAGTAATCACATGTCGTATTTACAGAGCTTTTGACCGGGTTTCACGCCCGGTCGTGTATGACATTAATCTTTTTTTTTATTAAATCTTAAATCGACGCCAGGACATTTACATTAACATTTCCGACTTCTCCTTACTGACCCATTTGGATTGATCATCCTGTATATGCGGCTACTATTTTGGGGAAGCTCATCAACCCAATCATAAAAAAAAGAAGTTAACAAAAACAAACAAGCTTGACTAACTTTTTAACGAAGAACATTCTTCTGCAGCAAATATTCATTAAAATCTAAAGTATTTATAATATTTTTAATGTGATTATGGCGTTCGGATCACAAAGTCTCCCCTAGCTGTCCTAACACTGAAGTTTGATCAAGTGGGAGACGTTCAAAGTTTATACTTCCCGCAGGAGAAGATTAATATTCATGAGACTTAACTCGAGGAAAACTTATTTCCACGTCAGTATCTGTCCGTCTGTACATTTGTAATGAAACGCCTTCTAACAGTCTGTTTTAATAGGTACTTTTAATTTGTACTTTATAAAGTACTGAAGCGAGCGAAGCGGCGAGGCTCTTTAAGATTTTCCAGCCAGTTATCGTCATGTTTTGATGTTGCGACTTTAGGCTGCGTTTCCATCAGAGATGTGTTTTTGTTAACCAATAAAATCAGCATCGCTGACAGAGGGTAAGTAAATGAGTTTATTCCATTGGTTAGCAAAAACACATCCCTCGCTACTCATCTCTGTAATGTGGTGACATTCAGGCCTCATCTCGCCGCGTTTCTCCCAACCGTCTGTCCGAATACCAAAACTATTCATGTCTCGCTTGCAAGTTGGACGCCCAACAGGTTTTTTTGCGGCCGCTATCTGACCCATCTACTTGGCGTGGTAGCCTCTCTGGGTCCATGTGACCTAGCCAGCGTAGTCTTCTCTGCTTTATCATAACAGTAATGCTGCAACAATGCGTTCCTGAGAGTACTACCTCGTTACTGATTTTCTCTTGCCAAGTGCCAAAGAATAGTGCTGATATACACGTTTAGTATTAATATTAAAATGTAACTTATCGACTTCCAGCAAGCGGATACGGAGAACGAGCAACGCCGGCGCCTGGAGCAAGCTGCGCAGCAGGCGGACTATGTCGACCCCGCCAAGTCGCGGCAGGCGCAGAAGAAACAACAGGTACGCACCGTAGTAAGAAGCGACAGGTGTACCTTATACCAATGTATAAGGGACATGGGTTGTAACATTGGGATTACTGTGTCGTTGAAACGTCGAACATTCAAAGAATCAATGAATCGCTTTCTCACCTTAAGAAGTTCATACATATATTAGGAAAGGAGGATGGGTTCCCTTTATTTCTATGCCAAATGTAAAAAAAAAAGAAACAATTAAAGGACGTGATTCGTAATACTGTCTAGTTTCTTTCTGTTTACTATTAGAACTATAACAATTTTAGTTGTGTTGCTAATAAAAAAAATGAAAATTATCTGATATCTGAAGCGGCGAGCAACTTTGTCGTGGTAAAATGTTCCGTAATGCAAATTTAGGTGCTTTTTGATGGCTAGTTAATTTTTATTAGGTACAAATTTGTGATTATTATGGATAATACGCTACCCGTATTAAAAAGTTTTCTATATACTATGTATAGGAAATAAGGGACGCGACAACCGATCTTATACCCGAACGTTTGATAATAATTGTGGTTCAAAGGAAGCTTTCTAACTTTACAGTTACATCATATTCTTACAACACCACGACCACGCGACGTCGTCAGAGGTCTGCCTGCATATAGTAACATAACAATAACAGTAGTACATAACAGTCTGAAAAACATTGAGTAACAATAGGAAGTAACGTAATGAACTAATGATACCAGGGGCCCAATTCGAGAATGCCGTTTGAGATATCTCCAAACGTCAAATCTCCATTAGATAACAGTTATATCGCCATTGAACTGTCATTTAAATGCCATGAGCTTAAAAGTGACATATCTCATCTCAATTTTGGAAATACGAAGGCGATAATGATTGTCAAAAATGTTATTCATGTATATAAATTTCAGTTTTGAACGAAACGTAATGGACCAATTTCACGTACTATGCGGTCAATTTAAAGTATGCGCCTGTTATTTATGCCGTCACATACAAAGGAAACGAAAATTTTGCGCGTCCTAATTGACGAAGTTGCGATGCTCTAGCGATATCGCCACTTGTCAAGTAGGCACACGTCAAAAGTGACAGATGGCGATGAAAAGGAGAGATCTCCATTATATCTCTAAAATTGGTCGAATACCCCCCCAGGTTGTTTTTGGTGACTGTTTAAGAGGCCTTATTCCTTTTAAAATGCTGATTGTTTAGACATTTTTCTCTATGATGAAACATGTTTCTTAACATTTTATTGATGTTACTACCTAGAACAGGGCTATTGGGATTTATTGGTATATATTTGAAACCTACAATTTGAATTTTTCATTGATAACTTTTGTATCAAAAACTACTCGGAATTTATAAAATTCACGCGGAAAATTAGTTTTTTCAACTTATTTTCGACTGCAAGCAATGTAAGCATGAAAAAGCTATGCTAGGTAATACTTAGAACTCGGGGAAAAGTATTATTCACTTCAAATAGTTGGTGGAAATTATCAATATCTTTGTCATAATATGAAATTTTCTCCGCCTTTATTATTCTGTTCACAATATTGGCCAATTTATAAGACATCAAGAGAAAGAAGACACAATTTCTACAATACAAACCGAAAATGGCGTCCACAATTAGCGTAGTTCGTCAATATTGGGGATAGAATAATAAGACGGTTAAAACACTCAAATAATCTATTCTACGCCAACCTCTGCAAACAACTGGATAGATTCGAAGTATTCGAACCTAGTACCAACGTTTCGCAAGTCTATTTGCAATGCTACAAACTATACCCTTACCATGAGTTGTTAACGTGACTGTATTCGCGAGCGACTGCGGAAACGATTTGAATGCGGAATACTACAGGCGCCCCTAGCGGTTACTTTGTAGAACTACAATTCTCCATACAAATCCACAAAATGTAAAGCCCAGCTAGATAATGTTTTACAAACTGACAGGACAAGAGACCAGTTGCCTCAGCTAGCTAGGTACTCATCCGCTGTTCCGAGCGCCCGCGCGCGACAGCTTCCCAGACGTGGTGCCGAGGTTTACGCTGCGGCTAACCTACCACCACAACACAGCGACTTACGATAACAGCCTAAGGGCTTTTCGAATCAGCATAAAAAAAAAAAAAAAAACAAATACTACCGTAAACTGACATCATTGTCGTAATGTTTATTATGTAAGTACTTCCTATAATTGAACAAAACACTAAGCACAATTGAATTTAATTAAACCTTTTATCACCTGAACAATAAAAGATTTCATTAGAATCGGAAGTGGGCTCCCTCATCTGATCAATGTAGTCCGGTAATCAGGTAAAGAGGGAATCGTAATACCCTCCACCGCCATCCGACTTTTTTAATTAACAACGGATCTGTTTACTTTTCTCTATTTTGTCGAGGTATTTCTACCCTAGGGATCTCTTTTAATATTGTGTAGTTGTTCTAGATGAATCGCGGACGTCGCTTTCAGAAGCGTTTTAATCAAAGAAATAGTGAATGAAGATTTCATTTAATTATTTCGATAGAAATAGCGTGCTGTTTTTACTTTATTTCTCCCGTTACATTCGAGTTTCGACTTCATCTATACTATTTTAAAATTGTATCGACAGTTTTCTGTGGGGATGTAATTTCATTAAGTTTACGACATAATTTCTGGAAAAAATCTGAACAACGGAACTACTACTACTACTACTATGTTTATTTTATTTGAAATGGGGATTTATTGGTTGGAAGCCCAAAAACTCGAATCGGAAACGTTGCGGACCTCGCCAATCGCGGGACGACTGGATGTTCTCTTGAAGGATTGGCCAGAAATAGGCTTAAGTCGAGATCACTGCAAGAAAAGGGGCGAGGCCTTTGCCCAGCAGCGGAATATTACGGACTCAATATTATAATAATAATAATAACGGGGATTGAAATACCTGGACGGATTTTAAATCGTCAATTGTGGTACAGGGGTTGCACAATGATTATTACCTGATAAGGAGAAAGAAAAACGGCCACAGTTGCGGGTATGTACCTCCTACTTTAACCTAATATATAACGAACACTAGTTATAAATAACATCAAAAGCGTGTTAAACCATCCTTTTACGTCTAAAACAAAATAAATTGAGTTACACTTTTCTTTCCGTGAAAAGTATTGTCATAAAAAAGGACGCCATTTATGCTACAACAAATATTAGCGAAGTCTTTCACGTCATTAGCGGCGGCCACGAGCTCATGTGGAAAGCAACTTCAAACTGTGATAAAACGCGCTTTGTGAGATATTTTCTCTTACAACTTTTTAATGCTGTGGTAACATAAAGGGTCCTAAGTAAAGGTGCTTCTAAGCTACTTAATGGTTAAGTAGGACAGAGTAGTCCTCGTCGGGATACAACGAAGTCAATAAATCAAGCCATTTACTTTCTAGTCTTACCGTTGACTATGTGAGCGATGATCTACGTATCCATAATCCAACCTGTACAACTTATCCATAACACCAAGTTTTTTTTTTATTTATTTATTTATTTATTTATTTTATAATAATTACATATCTGCAACTTACAGCTAATTGCCAAGGCGTTACAGATCTTAATGACAGAATTTATGACTTCTAGTGTAGCTATGTAGTATGTAGATGTCTTCATTCTATCTCTATCCATAGCCAACTCCTTAATTTCCCTATACGACATGATGTTTCCCTTCTCTCTTATTTGTTTTATGTAGGTAGCTGATTTTTGGTTGTCCCCTGCCTCACTTTCCTTCAACTTTTCCTTTGATGATACTGCTTATAAAAGCATCATGGCGTACATATAAGGTGATCACACAATTCACACATATTCCCTCTCATCTTCATAGTATATATTTATCTATATAAGTACGTATATCGTTGTCTAGTACCCATAACACAAGCCTTCTTGAGCTTAATTTGGGACTAGATCGATTTGTGTGAGGTTGTCTGATATTTATTATCTTCTCTATGTCTTAAATTAAATAACCCATCAACCCAAAAAAAAGCGCATCATTAATTTAAAATGCACACAGATATTGGGTATATCTCATCTCTCTTATGTCAATTAAAACTTAAAACACCCCTCATTTTTCGCCTTACCCTAATAAAACTAATTACACTGCCGAGTTTCGTTGTTTAAAAGTCAAGACAGTTATATCATAAATGACAAAAGAAACCGTTTCTTGCCAAAGCAGTAAAGAAAGACAAAAAATAAAATTTCAAAGTGAAACGGAAAGAAAACGCGAAGTAATTGCCTTTATGACTGTCCCAAGATGTCGTGCTAGAAGCCAGTAATGAGCACTTCGGAGATCTTTTCAGGACCCGATTTCCTACGTTTTCTTGCCCTTTAATTTTATAAAATGGCGTCTTTTAATATCTTTTACAGATCTCCGAGTGAACAATTAAGGACTGAAATTTGGCTATTCCAAATAATAACAATTCTATTTTTTTTATCATTTCATTCACATTACATCAGTAACCGAAAAGTGTATAATATTTATTAAGTAAGAGTGAATAATGACCTTCTGTGTAGTTTGTAATGGGAAATTTGTTTATTACTCAACCTAATTGACTTCCATCCAATTTATAAAGAGAGATTTTCGTATTCATAGAAAATGATAAGACGAAATAAATCTCGAGTTACGCTCGGATAAAGAAATATGAGTTGCACGTTGAATTAATTTGAATATCAAGCTGCAAAGTTTAATGAGATTCTTACCTTAGTTTTATTAGTCTCCCATTTTTTTATATACCTACGTCCTACACTGACAAGTTGCCAGTTATGCTAATTTTGAAAGTATCCGTTAATCCAATTTTGCACTCTTATAAAACGGTGACAGAACAAAGATTCAAAACGTCTCAGAAAATAAAAAATGAGTTGGAAAGCGTTTTTAAAATAGAGAGCACTTTTAATATTTCAATATGCTCAAAAAGCATCACGAAATCACTCTCAAACCATTTTCTTTCAGACTTTTAACTCTTGAGCGTTTACTTTACGCATTGAGTAAGGAAACATTGGGATAGGAAGTGGTCGCGCCATTACAGCTCATTTATTTGAAAAGCTTTTATAAGTCTTTGATTTTACCCTGTCTTATCTCGCGTAATATTAAAGTTAGTTACAGAATTTCAACGTATTTTTTTTAAGTACCTTAAGGTGAGGCTATTTGGAGCCCAAGGGGCTATTTGGTACATTGCAAATTCGGGCTTTTAAGCCCTAATATATATTTCTATCATAATAGTTCGAACAAATGTCTTTTACCGGAAAACATAATATTCCAATTCCACTGGTAAAAAAATATCGAACTTGAAAGCTCTGCTTATTTGCGTTCGTATAAAACAACCCCCTAAAAGTCGACCTAATTAACTTCCATGAGAATCGGTTGAGAAACGCCTAGAAGTAGCGTCCTCAAGCATCCGAATTTTAGATCAAGCTGAAACAGAAACGCCTCGCTCGCTACGCTCGCTCCGTACAAAGAACACTATGCAAGCTCACGGCGTGTCATTATCTAGTGCTTACCTGAAAAATTCCCTAAAGTACTCTTGCATGCTCGGTTGACGGAAGACTCGCAAAGTATTCCTTGAGAGCGTTAAGTGTTTTTCAAGGCGAAACTTTTTATATCATAGATTGGCTTAATACAGACTCGAGGAAGATTTTACGGGAATTTTAACAAACAGTTGTTGAGAGCTTGGAGTGGTGTTTCATTTAAGAGTATTCTTAACTTTAACTGAGAGTTTGTTTTCATGAAAATTAAGGGAAGATGTGAATGTGCGAATGGAAAGATTTGTTAATAAAATAAGCATTTCCACCACATTCTTAGCTTTTACCTATGCTCAATTTAATTTTTTAAGTCAAACCTGTCACAGGAAAAGATAAAATTTAATGTATTTTATTATTTATCCAAAATATTTTTTTACACAAAACAATAATTGTATAACAAACATAAACTTAAACGTACTTTTTCACGGTGTAAATGGCAAATTACTTATTGTCTACATACAAATATTTAATATAAGTACCCAATCCACAAATGACGTCACATGCAGTTGCAGTTGCGGTGTGGGCATTTGTATGGAGCGTTTTTAGCGCTCCGTAGGGATGTTGAACTTTGGAGCAGTCTAAGTGTAGTAACTCCCATATAGACATTAATTTGATCCCAATAAAAATAGAATCGACTGACATCCTCAAAAATAAAATTATCTACACGCCTAAAAAAATGGCTACTGCAGTAGTATTTCTGCACGAGAGAGTGGGCATATTTTTAGAACTGCCTATATTAACACTAAAACAAATCAAATTATTTGGCATGTTGTTTGTATGTTCATATTTAGTTTGCAAAATGAACTTATTTGAAAGATTTTCCATGTTACGCATCTGCTAAAGCAATTTTATCCCAATGTTTACAGAAAGACTTAACATTGACGAAATGAACTTTCAATACGCTGGCTGCCACTACATATTTAATTAATATCGCAAGTGCCGCTAGCCGAACAAGCGTGAATTAGAGCGTGGCTGGAACTTAACTACCATTATTCTGCGACTCTGGCACCGAACTCCATAACAAGAATTAGGTAGCGGTCTATGATCGGGAAAAGCGGGGAGAACATGCGTATGCAATTGTTGAGAATATCATGGTAAACGGGACTTAATCAATTACGGGTCTTAATACTGCCACTATTTAAATACCATTGATCCTACGAAATACCATTAACACTGTCGTCATTTTGTAGTATAAAAACTTGTGTGATGCAGTTATAATAGGGGTGTAGACTCATGTTGAATCACACAACATACCGTAGTTATATGAATAAAATTAGCTCAATTTGTCAAGAAACAAACGTGCACGCATTTAATTTATATCGCCCTCTAAATAAATGTGGGGCCGCAATGACAACCTAAACTTAGATGTGCGGGCCCAGATTTCGGATTAGACAATTTCAGTGTATTTTATTTCTCACTACAGACCTCTTATTTTCAATTGCCATTAAATAATTCTTTCACCTATTCCTAACTGCTTCCATACTCCACTGTCCCCTTACCCTCTAGGCCGGTATTAAGGCCGCGCGGTTCCAACGTCTTGTATTCGGAGGCTGCGATGGTGCATGCATTTAATTTATATCGCCCTCTAAATAAATGTGGGGCCGTACTGACAACCTGAAGTTAGGTGTGCGGGCCCAGATTTCGGATTAGTCAATTTCAGTGTATATTATTTCTGAAGACCAACCTCCTATTTTCAATTGACATTAAATAATTCAGTCGCCTATTCCTAACCGCTTCCATACTCCACTGTCCCCTTACCCTCTAGGCCGGTATTAAGGCCGGGCGCGGTTCCAACGTCTTGTATTCGGAGGCTGCGATGGTGCACGCATTTAATTTATATCGCCCTCTAAATAAATGTGGGGCCGTAATGACAACCTGATGTTAAGTGTCCCGTGTGTGCTTAATTGCATATGAAATTGCATTGCGTTAAAACAATTATCTCTGGCATAGTTTGGATGGTACTGGGAACAGTAATTTTCTGGGTTACCGATTTGCAGGATAGAGTTGCACATTATATTCATGTTTTAGCGTAACTGAATTTAAAAGTGTCAACCCAAATAACTAGAGCCATAAATCTCATGACGGGTTGTTTTAAAAAAAATGTACATGTATAATATTAATATTTTTGGGGGCTTAAGTAACTTACTCATAAACATTTATGCATTCAAGTCTCATACAAGAAATAAGGCGTCAAATTTTGGACAAAAGGACACTATTTCTTCAGTGAGGTTTTTTAATGCCTTTTTTTTAAACCTAAAACGCAATTAATTCACAGGATGATAGTATATGTCCTATTCTGCAAAATAGCGTCTTGGTTAGTTGTGAATAATAAGAATGTATTTTTGTTATACTCCTCTAGTTTTAAATAAAAATATACTTGATTTATAATATTCTCAATAACCTTAATTAAAAATGTAAAACACCGCTGACACAAGTAGCTGTTCATCAAAAGACCCTCATTCGATGAGTGATATAGAAAATGCTACTAAAATTGAACATAACTACAAAATTTGTTTGTGAAAATGTCTATAAAATCTTGTCACGTGTTCCAATTAAACCTGAATATCATGGAAACTACTGGTCCTATTTCCACCAAACATAGCTAAGAACCATCTCGATGGACAAGTCTTTTAAAAAAAAAAACACACACACTTAAAGTTGTTTATCCGTTTGGGAGCTACGATGCCACACAGATAAACAAATACACTTGTTAAACTTATAACATCTCTTTTTTTTCGTAGCGGGGGTTAAATACCAATTAATTCTAACTAGAACACATCTCAGATATTTATTGAGTGGCTTTATAGCGTCTTGGCAAGCACTCGCGCCGCTCTTGCCATGATCTACGCTATAAACAAACTGTTTACTTTATGAATCACACTTATATCGAAATTTCTTATAGCGTACAGTTAGCAGCAGAAGTTTCTAAGCACGCCAAGTGCTCAGAATTATACAGTCTGCCTCTGACTATGGGGCTTTAAACGTAAACTTCGATCCTACTCACTTAAAACTGATCTAATTTAGTTTCACGGCATAAAAAAATATTGAACGACCTCAAACATTAATCCATAAGTCAGTGTCTCGTAAATTGCAATTATTCATTTGACATTTCTTAAATATTTAATATCAATATGCTACCAATTTTCCATTGGATTGCGTATATGGAAAATAACATATAACTTGCAGGAAAAAAAAAAACAAATTAAGCCTGGAGATATTTTTAAAAAATTGCAGGACAAAAGATGCTCAGTTTGGAGAGCACAATTAAACCTTCCATTTAAAGTCCCATGGTCAGAGACACACCGTATAATTATCAAGAAAGTAAGGGTTGTACAGATTTTTGTGAACATGTTATACTGCTTAGCTATTTCTGCTGCTGACAGTAGGTACAGAGGAGCAGAAGTTTCAATACGTATATCAGAGAAAAGGAGAGATCATATATTTGTGAATTGTACTACCTACTTATGTCATCATTGTAACATCAACATACCCGGGGTTTTCGGTGCACAAATGATTTAAAACTAGGCCGACAGTATGCGTCAAATAATTTATTTCTAGCATTGTTAACCGACTTCAAAAAAAGGAGGGGGTTCTCAGTTCGGTTGTATGTCTTTTTTTTTAATGTTTGTTACCTCAGAACTCCGTCATTTATGAGTCGGTTTGGAAAATTATTTTTAGGTTCATGAATAGACATCTCAAGGTTGGTCCCATAAAAAATTTGGTGAAGATCGGATGACGAGATCCATGAGGAATCGAAGGAATTCCTGAAATTTTATAGGCACTCATAATTTTTTTTTTCATATATTTTCTAAAACGATTTAAGTATTTGCATATGGTAGTCATCATCTTCCAATGCTGAGTTGATGATGGAAGGTACAACTCCTTAACGGTTAGGAGTTAGGAGATAATTCAAACGAGATGCATGCCTTCAAGACCTCCCTGATCACCCCGCCATAAGTATTTTATATGAATCACTAAAAAGCAAAAAAAAATTTTTTTTACAAAAAATAGAACTGACTTCAGTAAAACTAAAAAGCCAAAAATAACCCGTTCAAGTACAGATTACATTTGACTCACCCTTTGAAGTCAGGGCCAAACCTCACGTAAACTATAATATATAAATATAATAACTGAGTGGTTTGGGATCGACTTCAAAGGGTGAGTCAAATGTAAGTAATCTGTACTTAAAAGGGTTATTTTTGGCTTTTTAGTTTTACTGAAGTCGGTTCTATTTTTTGTTAAAAAAAATTTAATAACTTATTTTACTCGTTAAATGTTACGTTACATAAGCGATAAACCTTCTTGAATTTTATACCTATCAAAATAGATGTAGACAAAATAAAACAATTACCGTTCCTGCCGTTCCTCACAATTTTTACGTGAGTTTAAACCGTTTTTATAATTATTAAAGATGTCTCACGATAGTTTTAATAATATTAATTACTAAAGTACACTATGTATACACGTAGTGGCGAGAACTCGGATAGATTTAGCATAGCCTAGGCTACGACTTTAGTGCCTTAATATTGTGGAATTTATCCCGTGGAGTGTCGTAATATTGTAGAAGCTAAAAGAGACGATCGTTACTTTTCTACTGAAACATTGTCTCAAACACAACAAATATAAACGGTAGTTCATATAAACTTGTAATGGGTACCCGGTGTTTGAGCCTCGACCACAGATTAATATAATAGTTCTTCGAACAGATACCCATGTCTGAATAAAAAGGCAAATACCTACTGCTTTTCATGCCTACTCAATTTAACAATGGAGCGACCTTGAACGCGCCGGTCGTTGGCCGCACGTGCCGGCAAAACGAGGCTAGGGTTGACACCGCTTAGAAACGATTTTATAAAAAGTCAAGATTAATGAAAATACGATCGATTTATTTAAATTTATTAGTCAAATTTAATTATCATTAGGTACCTACTAGAAATAGGTATTCACATGCGCTGCGGCACACCATCAAAATCGTTTAAATTTCCGAGTAGGTATATCGGAATCTTACCTACCTATTCTATCTGAACATACCAGAAACCTGAACCAAAAACAACTCTCTGTGCAGGTACCTAAGTAACCTAAATATATCCCGATGACAGTAGGTAAGGTAAGTACCTTACCTACTGTCATCGGTTAGTAAGTACTAAATAAAGTTTGGTAGGTGCCTATATATAATGTGTTACATATTGTATAATACTAGCATTACAAGCTTCGAAACAGTCACTAGGTACAAGTTGTTTTATAATAATCTGATCACGCGTTTTATCTTTGCGAATGCATTCCTTGCAAAAGGTCTTAAGTGTCAAGAACAACGCCGACGTTTACGCCCTTTTTAGGCCGTGCAATGCACTCTCCCGCCACACTGAACTGATTTGGTAAATCTTAGTGTTAGTGAGTAAATTATTGTCACTTGTTGATATAGGTAGGTTGATATAGGTAGGAATTTAAGTATATTAAGTAGGTAGGTTTATTTATGAAACATTACATGTATCTATTATAACAGTGTATGCAATGCGTTTCTAGGTAGGTGCTTATTAAGTTCTAAGAATTTTTAATAATATTTCATCGTCTGTCGGCAAAGAAAAAAAGGATAAATATATGTTGCTTTTATGTTTTTACACCCCGCAACACTGCAGCGCGTTGGTCTCATTCGCGACGAAGCCATTTTTTTGGTGATTTTATAGCGCGACCGGCGGCGTCCGGCCGTGAGCGCGTGTGGCAACCGACTGGTTAAGCGTGTCGGCCACGACAGGCGACGTGTAGGTATCGTTCTGGGTTCCCACGGTACAGATGGGGGGCACTGCCTCGACCAGGACGCCCTCTGAACCCAGTGAAATGAAACACATTCTTGGTTGCTGCAAGTTATTATGTATAAAAATCTCGAGCCTTTAGTATATTCTACGACGAACAAACGATACCGCGATGTAGAAGTAGAGTCGTATTAAAAAGTGCCATCTAGCGGCAAATTAGGTAGTTAAGTAAGTAAGTAAGTAAACGCTTTATTGTACACAAAAACAGTTAAAAAATACATCTATTACAATTAACATATAGGTACAAAGGCGAACTTATCCCTATAAGGGATCTCTTCCAGTTAACCTTTGAGCAGTTGAGTGAGTACGAGAAGAAGATAGACAAACTAACACCGTGTACAAAAAGGTATTAAAAATAATAAGACTACTAATAATTACACATATAAACTATTAATACATACATACATATATACATACATACATACATATATACATACATATAAATATACACATAAATATAAATACATTGTAGATCCAATTCAGAAGTCATTGGAAAGCCATAACTTCTTAATTTTCGTCTTGAGTGATGCTACAGATGGAGACTTCCTAAGGTACAGTGGCAATTCGTTCCACAGCTTCACAGCGCTTACTGTGAAAGATTTGGCGTACGTACGCGTCTTGTTAGACGGTACAGCCAGAGTGAGATTGGCAGACGACCGCAAGCGGTGACCACTGCCATCGGCCATATATTTAAACCTTTCACTGAGGTAAGGAGGTGAAGCAGGGTTGTAGAGAACATTAAAAAGCAATGACAGGACATGCAGGTCTCTACGCTGACGTATTGGCAGCCAACCCAGCTGCGCTCTAAAGGCGGACACGTGATCGTATTTGCGCAGTCCGAAAACATATTTTATGCACACATTTTGTAAGCGCTCGAGCTTGTCAAGTAGTTCCTCTTTGAGATTCGTCATAGCAATGTCACCATAATCCAGAAGGGGCAGCAAGAGTGAACTGGCAAGAGTAAGCTTGGTGGACATAGGAAGGAAGTTCTGCAGGCGCCTAAGTGAGTGAAGAGATGCGAAGAGCTTCCGGCTGACCTCCGAGATATGCGGAGACCAAGACAATGTCTGGTCCATGATGATACCTAAATTCCTAACAGTAGAGGAAAGAGGGATAGGAATCCCACCAAAAAGAATATCAGGCACCACCATTTCCGCCAGCTTGTTCACAAAGTGAGGACTACCGATGACAATTGCTTGCGATTTCTGTGCGTTTACGTTTAAACCAAAATTATTAGCCCAGCTGTGAATAGATTCTAAATCTGCATTGATTTGATCAATAAGCGATGGCAGATCCTCAATACTAGCCGCTGCATAGATCTGCAGGTCATCTGCATAAAGATGGAACGAAGATCTTAGGCACTCTGTGATCCCACCAATGAAAATCGAAAAGAGAAGAGGAGAAAGGACCCCCCCTTGAGGGACACCAGCGGAAAGTTCACGCCATTCCGACATTTTGTCGTCGACCCTAACCCGCTGGCGTCGACCAAAGAGGTAGTCGTGAAACCAAGATATGGATGATTGAGACACATTTAGTGAGCGAAGTATGCCGAGAAGGATATCAAAATCTACCGTATTAAAAGCGCTACTGAAGTCAAGAAGAACGAGGACTGTAAGTTTTTTGTGTTCGATATTAAGACGAATGTCATCAGTGACCTTAACCAAAGCAGTAACTGTGCTATGCCCGGGGCGAAAACCAGATTGGAAGGGATTGAATAATGTATACCTATTAAGATGAGACAGGAGACGGCGATTGACAAAGTGTTCAATTATTTTGGACAAAACTGGGAGTATGGAAATAGGGCGATATTGCGAAAATTCAGTAGGATTGGGTTTTTTCGGGAGAGGAATTACATGAGCAAGTTTCCAAGAGGAAGGAAACGTGCCCGAGGAAAATGAAAAATTTATAATATTAGAAAGGAACGGGGCAATGGAATCCGCTACGAGCATAAGCATGTCCACACTGAGGCTATCCTCACCGACGGCCTTCGTCTTAATAGTTTTCAGAAAAGCAAGTGTCTCTTGCGGAGAAATTTTACCAAGTTCAAAGGGAGGAGAATCGGGGAGTGTAGTATTGGCAAGAAGTGATAGTGTTGATTGTTTAATGGAAGGGTGGAGAGTAACCGGAGAAGTACTAAAGTGCATATTGATGGCGTCTAGGTCGAGAGCGCAAGAAGAATTATGTTGAGCTTTGCCTACTCCCAATGACTTCAGAAATTTCCACAGCTTAGCAGGAGGACAGTCTTCGATACAATTGTGGATATGGCGGCGTCTGGCATCCCTACAGATCTTATTGCAGCGGTTTCGTAAAGAAATGTATGCCTGTTGGTAATCATCGGTTAATGGTACGAATTGACACAAACACCCGGTATTCTCGGTATCTACAACAGGGACAGGTGTCCCTTTAAGGCCTTTAGTGATTTAGAGGATGAAAATCACATAATGAAACAGAAGGTTCTCTTTTGATTTTGAAAAAGTGTATTTTATTGGTTGTTCGTGTAAAATGCGATACAACTTATCTACCGGCTTGATGCGACCGACTGAGAAGCGAACGCGCGCTTACTTCGTCTAAACAAAAGCGGAAAGTGGAACCGAGCACTTTGGTGCGCATTGACGTGCAGGCTATTAGTTCGCACGCGGCGCGTAGTGAGTATTGTCCAAAGACTGTGCAACAGAATATTTTGTGACGTGTATTATTAGTATTATGTGGTGACTTTTAATTTATTTAGATTAAGTAAGTACCTAGTTTAGAACTTAGTATATATGTATAATATAAGAACTTCAAACACAATTTGTAATTGTTCTTGAATAAATGATATGATATGATGATATGAAAGGGACTCGATGAAATCATATCACTAAGGTACCTAATCACGTAATTTCGGTCGAGCCATACATCGTGTGACCTGATCAAGCGACACATATGGCATGACCGAAATACTTATATATGCTACTCACAACTCAAAAAATTACGTCTGGCTTCATCCTTAGGATTTGATTCTCACTGTCCATCTGACAAAGTGTTGTAGTATTGTAAAAACTAAAAGAGACTGTCGTTACTTTTCCACTGCAACATTGTCTTAAACACAACAAGCGGGTATAAACGGTAGTTCACATAAACTTGTAATAGGTACCCAGTATTCACAACAGCGACAGGTGTTTTTTACGGCCCTTCGTGATTTAGAGCAGCGAGATTCCCCATTAATCCGACGCGAATAGAAAACAACCAGATGAACATTGCTTTAAACTAATTTTTAGGATTCCTTACTCAAAGGGTACCGACGAAATTTTATTATTAAGGCTTCTATATTCAGTTCATCTGTATGATGACGAGACACAGAGCTCTTATAGCAGAGCTATAGCATGTCTTGCTCATGCGACTCTTTGTCGTGCGACAAATGCTGTCACTTTCCTTACAATACAGTGTGAGGAAGAAAGATGAATTAGTAGTGGACGACGAGTGGACGACGTGTCGCACACTACTAATATCATGTTTAGAAATTAAACCTAGAAAATATGACATAGGGCTTAAATTTCAATATTTGGCATAGAATCGAGTCGCCGTTGAGTTGTTATAATGTGCGAAGACCTTAAGATTTGCCACCCCTGCTGGACACAACTATTTTCCAGAATTTCGAAAACTGATATTAATTTGTAAATGCGAGGCGAGTATTATTTCATTTACTTACAGATACAAGGAAATTTAATTCGAGAAACCATTTCAACGCAGTTTTTAAGGTAGTATTGTTAAAAGTCAAAATATCGCTGATACATCCATATGAACATTGAATGATAAACGCTTGTTTAACACAGATGGCACGGAACCATCGATGCGCAAATCCTACTCGCAGCTGTCCGTTTTTTCAGTGTTCCCGAAACTAGGTTTACATTTGAAAAATTGGGTTGCCTATCGCGTGTTGCGTGCCGAGCCTATAGCTATAGAGTGGCTATTTATTAAGCCGTTAACGTGAAAAATAGCTCCCGGGTGAGCAATGATGAATTAAACTTCTGGCGTTATTCGTATGTATCGTGTACTTTCGAGTTGTTGAAGATACTAAAGTTATTACTCAAACAATCCTGTTTTACGATGTTTATTGCGCGGTCCTGCTCAATGTTTGCTCCTTGTTCCGTGTGCGAAATTGAGGTTAAGATTATGTGTTCTTGGAAATATCGTTTAGTATTGTGTTTACTTTGATACTGAACAATCTGTTTCGGTAAACGAATCTATCTTATTATAAGTATATGTCGACGCCCAACCATGTTCCTAGGAATATTGAAAAGGAATTCTGTGAAAAAATAAACTTTTAAATTGAGCAACTGATTTTGTGACAAAAGAAAAACCTCTACCTCATTAGTTACTTTGCGTTCCTAAGAGCGAAAATAAGAGCCACGCTAAGCGGGGCTTCGTTGACTGTCTTTTAAAATTGCAAACCAAATACCTATACTTACATTACGATATGCCTGGGAATTTCACGATTGCGTATTACGACTATAGTGCCTCAAAATAATTATATCGGACAAAGAATTATTGGATGCATCTCATTTCTGACATTTTTTTCTCAATTCTCCACAACAAAATGTAGGTAAATTTAAAACATCGTCAGTTTCTTATATCTAAATGTTGGTTACTAAATATAAACTTTCTTACCATCCAATTGAACTAATAAGAAAAAAGAAATGCTGCGATATTTTATCCTCCATCTCCATGCAATTATAATATTAAAGTTTTAATTGAAATTACTCTCGGCGACAATAAACCTCCACTGAATCCTAATTGCGTGCTACTTATGATGTATGACTGTCATTATGGAGTCAACACATTATCGGCCCCCGAGAAGGGAACACGTTCTCCCATAATTGAATACCCGAAATCACGGCTAAAAACTGCACAGACCACAGTAACTGGCACAAATACGTCCAACACATGTTCGGTATGTAATCTTTTCACACTGATTACTTTTTGCCAGCCATCTCAAAAACGTTTAGACACTAAAAGCATTTGTTAACACGGCTGCGGCTTGTCTCTGATGCGAATAAAAACCTCTAACAGCATTCTAGTGGCTTCGCAAAGACGTCTGGGAATATTTCCTGAGCGTATCTGCATCGCGGACGCCACTTCAGACATGCGGGGATCTAACGAGTCGGCAACGGGAGATTTCAAAATGTCGACGAATATACATAAAAAAAGCCGGTCAAGTCCGAGTTGGACTCGCACACTGAGGGCTCTGTATAAACAATTAAAGCACTGCATATTGTTATAACAACACGGGACTTAATCGCGTTCAAAATGAACACGTAACATCATGTTTGAAACGCCGAGATTAAATAAACACTTTTTGAACGCAAAAAATATGAGTTTTTATGACAATCATCACCTATCACATATATATATTTTTTTAAATATGAGTTTGAGTTGAAATGACAAAACACATATCCATTTTTTTTCATGTTCTCCAACATATAATGAAACCAGTAATTAATTGTCAATTTGCTTGAACAAATCTCTCTACAGAAGTTAGAGGGTTTGGTAAATTTTCAGTACTTTGAAGGACAATTTATCCTAAGAGGTTAAATTTGGCCAGCTTAAAAAAATACGTGTCTGCTACTTTAGACTACTCTGTAATATATATCAAAATTAATCAAATCGGAGTCGGACTGTTGGGTGCCCTTCCTTTTGAGGACAAACTTTCCCATTGTAAAACTGTTGTCCCCATCAACATAGGTCGGGGTTAGTTTATCAACTGCAAATAAGTTTATAATCACAAAGAAGATAAATATATTTTATTGTAATTTAGCTATATATTTAAGTACACGGTTTTCGGATGTTATTATTTACGCAGGCCTCAAGATTTTGATTATTGTCAAATTTCATAATTCAAGGTCAATGAGAAGTACACTAAAGGATTTGATCTCCTCACTAGCATCAATAAAAGCAGTGTAAACGCTCGTGATTGAGTTGACTTAGATATTTCAGCTTGATACTTTCATCATTTTTCGTTTTTGACAAAAGGGGTTTGACAGACGGACAATAAATCGATGCTATAATGGTTCTGTTTTCACCTTTTGAGGTACGAAACCCTAAAAACCCGCAAAATTCGTGTCTGGAACGTGTAGCGAGTTTCGTTAGTCGACTCTGGGTGCCGCAAAAACTCCAACAACAAATAAGGGGAATTTTAATAAAACCCGCTGATGCGAATCGAAACAATCACACTTCGAATTTCATTGTTAAGGCGACAGAACGATAAACATCTCGAGAACAATAGCTTGCTCCTATACAGGTTGTAAATGAAACACCAGCTGTTTTCAGGGTGGCGGGCTCGTCAATATGAATAAGATTTTGTTCAATACGGAATTTCTGAAAAAGTCGTTGAATGCTCTCTGAATGTGACATTCAATTGGGAACGAAATGCTGTCAGTGCATTGTTTTTATGATTGAAAAGCTACTCGTACATCTTTATCATAATTTATCTTGCCGTACTTTTTATTACGAGATTTACTATTATTTGTATGTAACGTTAGCGCATTTGTGTTTTCAAGTGAAAAATTTATACTGTTTGAATGCAATTCGCGTTTTATAAGTGGGAAAATTACACTTTTCACTTTTATCTTCGAGCTACCAACCAGTTTAATAAAATGTAATGTGTCATTTTTGAATTTCTTTTTTAATCCTATTCAATGTTATATGAATACCCATTGTTATTACTATTACTTAAATTAACTCCACACTGTATCAGTGAAAACTTAACTAAAAAACAACACAGAAAAAAATTGTATATATAAAACTCTACAATTATTTTATTATACATAAGACAGACTTTTCCTCATTATCTTCTAAGACGAATATCCATCAATAGAAAAAACCCACATTTCTCCTCACCCTTTACACACATCTTCAAATCTTTAGACGAGCAGATTCCGGTGTCCGGTTCTAAATAAGATCCAAAAATACACATTTTTGTGTTCGGCGGGCAAAGAAAGCAAAAAGGGTGTCGCGAGACGCGTCCATAATTGTCTCGAGTTTTACTCGTTTTGCGCCAAGTGTCGGAATGATTGTTGTTTCCTATAGGTTGTCCTGACCAAAGTCCTGCATCCATTGAGATAATATTATTGTCTGGTTGCTTTTGAACTTTTTTCAAAGATTTTGCTCGCGCTTCCCAGCCATTACCTTCATTTATTTTTTTGACTTTATTTCACAAAACAAAAATCAGCGCAAAATGGCGAATGTAATGCCAAATAGCATTGTCTACCAGTCAACCATAGGGCCAAAATAGAGATACTTCAATTAGCTATTTATTTACAGTCTAGTCCTTGTAGATAGATACACTTCGACCGAGTTTGAGATCTCATAATATATATTAGGTACCTATTGTAAAATTGGATTAAATTCTATGTCAAGTCAGTCTAATGGGCACTTACCACATCAAAATTTCAACCAGTACAGACATTGTACTATTTTACAACCACGGAACTATAGTTAAACTACGATTTCTAATTCAAGACCAAAAAAACTACCACAAGGTTGCCAGTACAATAAAATATTTTTACAATAGTAAAATGCTTTATCTTTTTTAAACATACTAAAATAATTTATTTATTGGTAACTTTAACTCATTGTTTTAACAAAATAATTAGATATACTAATTATTACATAAATACGAGAGGAGATAAAACTTTAAAATCAGAGATTTTTGGTACAAAATCTGGTATTGTACTTGTAACACTTCAGGTATTCAAAACATTTGGTGGCAATTTAAATCTAAATATTTAACATGTAGCTGTAGCATCGAAAAAAAAAACAGAAAATAGTGCAATATACGCAGATAATAAAGAAGTACCTTGTACTTACTACCTACTACGTTCCAAACTAATGCCTCCGAATTTCGTATTATAAAAAAAATGAGTGTTGTGGAATACTCGGTAGGAACGAAGGTTTATTGACCTATGATATGACATGGTCTCGTAGAAACGTTTGTTTATTTCGATTCGCTGTCGAAAAACCTTATACTTTTATTCGCCTAGCCCCATCCGCCAAAACCTTGTCGTGCGATACGGAACTTGTAATGTTTGTAACGACAAAACATTTTCTTTTGACTAAAACCTAATGTATCAATGATGTTGGCCTATTTGTAATATGTTTCCTTATATTTCTAAAGGCAACATATTATTAAAAGGTTAGCGATACCTGAAAAATGAACTTGACAGTGACATAAGTGACTTTGACAATTTTGACAGTGACGTATCTTTCGTAGATTTTTTGGTCTTGAATTAGAAATCCGAGTATAGTTGCGAAAAGTTAGATGGCAATAGTACTATAACATCTGTATTTCTAGATATTTAGATTTTTTTAGGTGTGTTTACCTCGCTGGAGTACTTGGCTCGACTAACCTTACCTATATTGTCAGTAGAAAAACTTACACAACTTTAATTTAATCCCACTTATCATATTTAAAGATGGCAACAACACCTATTTAATGGCGTTTTGGTTTATAGCTTTTTCCTCGCAAACAATAAAAACACATTATGTGATGCTGTTTATAAATTCTCATTTATAATTCCATCTTAGTATAGCCCTTGATACACAATGTACCATTTTCTTCCACAGATGCAGTACTCTCATACATTTCCAGTCACCGGTGACAAGTGATCGCGCACATTAACAACTCTGCACTGCACCCGATCGCCGCTTCCCTTGAGAGATTCAATGCACCAAGAAACAACTCGGGCCCTTGCTCACAATGGGACATCGATTATTTTGCCACCAGTAAAAGTACATTTCGGACATAAATATTGCGAAAGAAATCAGATTCGAATTGTATTGAACATAAACTTTATTTTTGGTGCAACTCGATTTGTGTTTAAATCCGCGGTAAGGATATTCAAAGGTACGGTTGGCCCACGAAGTTAGTGGTAAATACTTTATTTAAAATTCTGTACTTAGAATGACCCCGAACTTTGAAAGATGGTTGGGATTATTGTATTAAGCGGTTTACACTCGCGTGAAATTGTCAGGAACGGCCCGACATGTTTCGAACTCGTACGGAGCTCTTTATTAGGGACTGCTACCCGTACACCGGCGCGGCAACTTTGTCACACAGTCACTTAATACATTATGTTTTAAAAGATTGATGGTTGGATTGTTTCATTTTTGTAGTTTTTTGATACAAAATCTATCCATTTTACATAGAAAAAAAGAAAAAAAAGAGAAGTGTTCGGTTGACCGCCGCCGCGACTGATCGTCTCTCCTGATGATGAATCGCGTACCGATTCGAAACATGTCGAGCGTTATTCGACTTGTACGACGTGAGTAAACCCGTTTAAGTATTTTAATAAAATCTATCTATACTAAAATATACATCAAATTATAATTATTATTTATTACTTCAGCACTTTATCAGCAAGAGCTTGGTTTGATTTTGAAAAATATTGTACTTTTTTATTTATTTTGTCAAATAAACTTCTCATAGTTATGCGCCTTGATGATACACCGTATATTGCACTTTTATGTCGTAAACAACATCCGCTAGGTAATACTTAAACCATGTAATTAATAAGATCGTATTATCAAAGAGAAAAAACTATGAATCCGCATGTCTATAATGTCACATTATATAAAAATAACGTCCAACATAAAGTCAAATACGTTCAAAATAAATCCACGATACTTCACGGTACGTGGGTGTTAATGCACTATTACTTAGAATTATGAGGCGCCTTTTTACTATTATCGTGCGTGAGAATGGATTTCAAACACATATTAATCACATTACGTCGATGGGTACGAGTATTAACTATGCGAGGCGTCATCATACAAATAATACTATAGTATGATTATTTTTTATACACACATTTGACACATCACAGGGCCCATATTACGTAAATCTGCATGACTTATTGAACTTCATAAAAATTGGGCAAGTGCGAGTCCGACTCGCGCATGAAGGGTTCCGTACCATAATCTATAACAAGTTTGTTGTATGGGAGCCCCCCTTATAAATTTATTTTATTTCATTTTTAGTATTTGTTGTTATAGCGGCAATAGAAATACATCATCTTGAGATACAGCCTGGTGACAGACGGACGGACGGACGGACAGCGAAGTCTCTGTAATAGGGTCCCGTTTTTAACCATTGGGCACGGAACCCTAATAAAAAAACAAGCAATGTCATAGTGGTTTTTCTAGTATCTATAAACGTTTGTTATTTGATAAAATTGAGTTCGTTTTATTTTTTCGTATAACGGCGTTGAAGTATCTAACGATAATAAATCATTACATAAACAGTTACGTACTATACGTGTTGTTTTTTTAAAGCTGTCTTGTCATCAAATATTGCGTTTCAATTCATGTACTATTTCTGTATATTGGTAGAAATCGATTAAATCGATAAATTGATAACCTGAAGAAAGAACAATAAAACAAATTACTATTTTACATAGAACTCTCCAGTGAGTCCGACGGCTCGTAGCTCAAAACTTTGATTTACACAAAATAAAGAAAAATATAAGCAGATTCGAAAAAAATCGGCGATAAAATCGATTCGATCAACCATTCACTATCGTTAGATTTGGCAAACAATATGTCTTTGCTACATCACTACAAACAACCACAGAGAAATGTCAAATGTGTGTTTTAAAAAATCAGACTGTAGTAGTCCGTGAGCTTTCAGATTACGATTAGGGTTTGGGTGAAAATGAAGAGGCTCTTATCTGGAATATTATTATCATTATTTTAAATATTATTTTAAATAAGACACTTTTTCATGCGTGAGAATAGATGATGATTACATATGAACTACATAACTATGCAAAGAGTCGTCCTATAATAAAACTGATGTACAATGCGACCCAAATCTCTAATAGGCTTAGTTAAATTACGTCTCGCCAATCCGTTCGCATCACCAACCGTGCTGGCTGACTGTACACATAGGGTTGCTACTTACGAGCCAATAGTACACTGCCTACCAAACCGCATCTATGTATTATAAGTAGGTGTCATAACCACAATAAAAGTTACGACTACTCTGACGTTGTATGGCTTCATTACAGAAGTTTAATTCTTTTGACCTTAGCAAAAGCTGCCTGAAAGTGTATTTTATTGATTGTTTGTATAAAATGTAATTCCGAATGCAGTGTATCATGGGGTATGGTGACGTTAGTATGCGAGGAGTTATCGTCGTACAATAATACTGATGTACTGTTAGGGGGCTAAGTCAGATGGATTATTAAAAGAGCAGAGGTACGTTAATTAATATCTTTATTGCCCGGAGGCCAAGGAAAGACTAACTACTCCATTTTATTTCATTGACGGATGTCACGCGTCTTATTCTAAATATAAAACAACTTTACTTTTATGTCGGTAGCCAATTAGCACCAACTGTGAAGCACAACCTTCACATTTCCCGCCGTCTCGGGATAAACGAGGGACATTCGTCTTACTATATAAACGCTAGACAAAACTACTCCTGCCTAACATATTAGAGGTCCCTACCTATGCAGGAATACCCATACATTCATACCCAGATGGTCTCTTGCTAAGAGATAACCAGGGTCAGGACATGAACAGACACTAGCCTATGGCATGTTACGTAATCTGACATGTTGTCTGACATTGGCTTTGCCTTGACAAAAAACCTGCTAAAAAGGCAAGGCACCAACTTATCCCGAATGTTATTCGACTAATTAATAAAGCATAGACCATTCGATACATCAAGCTTCAACAATTTAATCGCCTAGTGTAAAACCGGCTAACCCGATTAAATCGTATCGAATGTTCCCACCTTAACTGCCTGGAGTATGACATATGACACACGTCGCATGCTCCAAACAATTGTACCACGATATGTCACTGCCCTTATATTAGATGCCTGACACATTGTCTATGACACTTGTCTCAAACATCCATACAGAACTAACAAATAGTGACAACCGTCTATCACTATCTTTATAGTAGACTCCTGGAACATATTAGATATGTCCCAGAAATCTGTACCATCGAACTAATACCTTTACATTAGAATCCTGAAGCATATGGACTATGGTTCAAGATTCTGTACCATAAAATAAACCATTACCTCATAATTAATTTCACGACCATAGACGATGGCATGACACGTCATATTGACATGTCAAATGTTATGTCACTGTCGAGAAATTAATTATTAAAACACGAAACGAAAGTTATTTTTATTAAAAATCCTACCTATCACTTAATTAAAATTAATAAAATTTATTATATTACAGACATGAACATAAAATAAGATCTTCAGACTGCATTGGCCTGATGCAGGGTGCTGTGCGATCCTTGGCTCGTCATGCCAAGATCCCACGCTCCTGCCGCCTCCTGGATGTAGAATGCGAGTCGCATTCAGTCATCCCAGTAGCTGAAATCCCGAGGAACTGGGACAGCTATGGCCCTTGCAGTGTTGGATTACATGAAAAAGAAAAACATACTAGTATACACAAATTAAAATGCTGGAAATAAAGTGTTATAATTAATTATTGGAATTCTGTGAAAGTTATAAGTTATTATTATTACAAGGAAAGGTATTGTAAGTGCAATAAACTTAAAGTGCAATAAATTTATAGTGCAAGAAATTAAAAATTGAACTTCCTATTGTAATATCCTAGAAAAGCAGCCAATATATAGTGGAAAGAAATTAAATTATAGTTACAACAGTGACACTTGCAAATGCAACAAACATAACTGCATCCTTGTACATTGCATTGCATTGCATCCACATGTACAGTCAACCTGAATTAAAAATTTCTGAAAAATAATAGTTTTATCATTTACACCCTAGAAGTATAGAATTGTTTATATTAATTAGAATTAACGATTAAAGAATTTCTTTAATCTGTTAACATGAATTATCACCTTCTTGGTCGTGACCATTAGGAGTGAGTTTTTGTACCACATAATTCAATGAAGACAATCGGTGAACAATCTTATATGGTCCTACAAATAATCTTCAAAGTTTTAAACTTCTTCCAGTCAACCGTCTTGGTTTTATAATCATGACCAAATCATCAGGTTCATATTGAACTGATTTTGTCTTCTTGTCATATTGTAGTTTTTGTGAACGCTGAGCCTTTTCAATATTTTTCATTGCTTTCTCTGATAAATCTTGTATGTAGTTCATTTTCTTCTTTAATGTAGTTTGTTCTTCCTCATGAATTCTTAGCTTCAAATCTTGATTAAAATATGGCTCCCTTCCAAAAACTATATGATATGGCGCGACGCCTGTAGATGCTTGAACTGAAGTATTGTATGAGAAGACAATTCTTGGTAATGCTGACGACCAGTCCTTCTGATCTTCTTGTATACATTTTGACATGGCTGTTGTCAATGTCTTGAAGAATCTTTCTATTAAGCCATTCGCCTGTGGATGGTATGCCGTCGTATGAAGAAGTCGACCACCAAACTCTTCTACTGTATTTTGCACCAGTTTTGAAGTGAAGACTGTACCTCGATCTGTGATTATTGATTCGATGCCCCCGAAGGTGCAGAATATGTTCTCGACAATAAACTGTGCGATAATCTCCGCTGTGACTCTAGGTACTGCTTTACAAATGGCAAATTTACTCATGTATTCTATAGCCCCAATGACATATCTATGTCCGTCCTTTGATTTGCAGAATGGGCCAAGCACATCCATTGCTATTCGATGACAGTACAATGCAACCCAAATCTCTGACAGGCTCAGTGAGATTATATCTCGCCAATCCGCTCGCATCAGCAGGCGTGTTACTGTACGCGCAGGGCTGCCACTTACCCCGGCCGCACAGTCTGAATTCCGATCCGGCTTCCGAACGGAATGACGTCAGAAGGTGTCTCTGTCTCTGTCTATCATATGGCGATGTCTCGCTTACTGACGTCATTCCATTCTGAAACCGTATCGGAATTCAGACTGCGAGCAGTTGTATTCCAGCTACAAGAAGTATGCCGTTAACGCTGCTGCAGTATCAATGGGAATCCCTCCTGCTTCATGCAACTAAGGAGGCCATCTTCATCCAGCGTCACTCGATACCCAACCTCCGATGCTTTCCGCTCAGTTCCCCGCCAATAGCAATTATCGCGCGACTCAGCACCACCCGTCTTGCTCCCACGGCAATGAAAGGAAAGTGACAGGTAGAATTTGTCGCGCGACAAAGAGTCGCGTGTCACAGTCATGCTACGTACATCAGTATTTATAGTGTGTTTTTACTTTGAGTACCTAATATAATAATAAAGGTCAGTATAAGCCAGTATTAAAACTACAAGACTAACTTATCATCCATTAAAGTGACAAGAAAACTGCATACATAAAAAAACAGAAGGTTTTTTTTTTTTATTCAAAATAGCCATGCATTTAACCTCGATTGCACCTGATGAAAGAAAACAGAAGGTGGAGCTGACAGGGCGTTATGAGCTGGGTGTGAATGCTATTAGCATGGTTTGCGGCGCTTAGTGAGTTTATTTTGACACAAATATGAACTGTGTGTACTTTAAAGACGTGAATACAAAAAAGTACAGTCTAAGGAACTAAAAATATTTAATACATATTAATACTCTATACAATACAATTTATAGGCTTATGACTTCTTAGTTGTTTAAAACGGAAGTTTAACTCATTGTGGACATACAATTGATATTGAATATTTATTGCTCGTAAAACATTTGTGAGACTTTTCATGATTGAAATAAATTTAGACTGTGAGCATTTCTAATTTTAAAATCTCTATCGAGATAAATCGCGTATGAATCATCATAGACTTATGTAATGCAATGATATGTGAGGTAATATGTTCAGGTTATTCTTAACGGAACCGGTGTGTCCATACTGTCCTCAACACTAATACCCAATTAGTTTTTTTATTTTAAATTAGGTACCCATCAGGAACTGTTTACTTGGTATTTTGTATTCACACGGCAACCCTAACTACAAGTGTTGATTGATGAATTTCTTGACATTCAAAACAATGCGCACAAAACATCAATACATCGACCGATGACCTTACACAGTTAAGATAATGAGTAAATCACAACAATTTGACGATCGACCGTTCTAAATTCAAAAATAACTCTACCAATGTAGCATCTTACATAAAAACAATTGAAAAAGACAACCTCAAACAGTGATCCTCAAAGTTCTTGTTCGAATATACCACACAAGAGAGAAACGATGTTTTCTAGTGAGCAGAGAAAAAGTATTGATGCCGTTACGTGCAGACAGCAACCGCCTAATTTATGAATACACTGCGTCATCAGTTATTACGATTTAAAGGCGCGCATCTATAAGCCGTAATGGATTTCAAATAACAGTACAGACGTTACAAAGTATCTGAGAGTGTGCTGGTGCAATCAATTAACACCTACTTGTTTCACGTTAAGACTGCCAGCGCCTTAGAAGGCAATCTTAACAAGCTACAATTTAGTGATTTAGAATGGGTTGATTTGTGGTGTCTAGTTTTATTACGATTTATGAGATTATAGATAATTTCACAGACTTACATATGCGCGATTTGTCTAATGTTTGGTAACAATTTATAGATGCCTGCATTTAATTACAAGATACAAAGATGTATATTTTTATCTTATCTTGAGAAAGATTCACCTTTGATTAACCTTTAGAATACAGTTAAATCGTGGCAACTTTAAACTATCCTATATGTACAATATTTAAATATCTATCGTTATTTGTGTATAATGCAACAGGTTAAAGCCTGATTTTAAATCTAGACCAAAAAATATATTAAAAATGTGTCGTGTGTAAATGTGGAAGGACTCCTGCCACTTGCCAGTCCAAGCGGTAGTTATTGAAAATTTAATTATGTTCCACTTACCTAATTTAAAAAAAACGACTATCTGGAAAATTACAAAATGACACAAAAAAGACTGACGAGGATTCAGGAAAGGGACCACCCAAGAACCATGCAGGGACTTTTAAAGATACTATTACAAACTTCGGAGGGCAGCTTACGATCGATCGATATCGAAAATGTTGGAGAGGCCTTTGTCCAGCAAAGTTTGTTTGTAAGTTGATTATGATCATATGTCATTATCGCGAGAGCAATAACAATTTGACAGCCCCCAAAGATTATAAAATAACAGAAGAGACTATCCAAACGCAAGATATTTCGTTTATACCCATCAACGACGAAAGATCATTTAGTTGCCGAAGTGATTATTTCCTGCACAAAGACGCCGCATATGAACGGTCTGAGCTACTGTATTAGCTACTTGTATTAGTTACGCTAAACTGTTATTTGATACATTGTTAAAAATGCACACTTCAACAAACTGTTTATAATTAAATTCAACATTTTCTTACATACACAAAACAAAAATTATATTATTAATAATTACCAACTATACATTTTAAAAACAAACTTCGTAAGAATAGATATTAAGAACTTCTCAGAGGTTGCGAACGAGTAGGCATTTAAGTAGATTTTACTGGATAGACATTCTGTTGCGTTTATTCTTTATGTCAATTGATTTTGTCCCCGCGATAACGATGTATGATTAAGATGGCGATAATGATGATAAAATTCTAATGTGCTGAGTATCAGTTTTCTATGAAGAAGGTGCACCAGGCATGCAGCGACATCTGTTAGTAAATAATTATTTGCCCTCTCGTTACACTGAAACCGCTGGACAGATTCTTATCAATTTCAGTACAATTATAGCTGGTCATCCAAAGATGGTTATATGATAATTTTTATCCGCTTGCGGTAAAGAGAAACGTTACTGCGCAATCGAAGCTGCTACCTAATCTAGTTGGTACTTAATATAATTATTGACGAAGAAAAAAAACCGCAAAACTTAAAAAAATATATATTGTGGTTAGGGATTGAAAGATTCAAATATTTATTTTATCCAACATAGATTTGTAAATTATACGATGTTAAGGAAATAACTTTTTCTCAAACATCCAATGAAATATTGTCTTTACGTTCCTTAAAATAGGCTCGGAAGTATCGCTTTTTGGGCGCAACAACTCGAGAGGACTGTAAAGGGATTTCATACTGCTTTTCAGGCCTAGGCCTGCAAAGTAACTTTTTTTTGGTTTCAACAACAAGGTCATTCACACAGCTGGCTGGTTTGACAAAAAGCAGGTTTTGTTTTTAAAGGTTGGTTGTTAGACACTTGTGGAAAAAAAAATTCAAGATGGCGACATTTTTTTTTCAAAATTTCAAATTGGTGCTAGGCGGCTAAAACTCGGTATCGGGGGGCTCGCGGGGTTCAAAAATATGAATCTGAAATCTTGTCCGAAAATTCGGTCAAATTCGGAAAATATCGAAAAAAAACGATTTGTATGGAGAAAATTTCAAATTGGTCCTAGGAGGCTGAAATTCGGTATCCGGGGGTTTTTGGGGCTCCTGAGTCAGAATCTGAAATCTGATTTTTAAGATTCGGTCAAATTCGGAAAATATCGGTTTTTTTTATTTCATTGTATGTTTGAGAAAAGCACTATACATGCCTCGTCGTGAAAACGGATTCCCGGCCTCGTATCACTATCCGGTATATACCTACTTGGCCGGAAATCCTCATTTTCCCGGCCTCTGATGATGTAATGTACTATTACTAGTCATACTAATACGAAAATACTTAGGTTTGATATGTGTCGGCAAAATTCATTCATTGTGATTGCTACTAAGAAAACAAAACTAGACGGCTTACCCCAACTTATACCAGCATATAAGTAAGCTCCTTATACATTTTGCACTACCCAGACCGACCGAATTTGTGTTAAAACATTTTGAATGCTCCTACTCCTTTCACCGTTGGATGCACTGAATTCAAAACACAGATAATGAATACAAGAGGCACTTAACTCCACAGCTAATATTGTTGATACAGTATAACAAGCTCTTGTAGCTTGATACTAGAGCGTCGAGTTGCAAAGATACTGGCGCACCGTGTTATTCAAGCCTTCATTATTTTAATTAGTAAAATTTCACTTTAGATTTTACTACGAGTTTCCTGGTAACGTGAACATAAAGTGGGCGGTGGTGCTCAAATTTTGTGAACTACCTTCTACCTACCTTTCAACATTATTCTAAGCTTTAAACCGACTTAAATGAGAAGGTCCTCAATTCGGTTGTATTTTTAGGGTTCCGTAACCTTAGGGTAAAAAACGGGATCCTATTACTAAGACTCCGCTGTCCGTCTGTCTGTCCATCTGTCACCAGACTGTATCTCATGAACCGTGATAGTTAGACAGTTGAAATTTTCACAGATGATTTATTTATGTTGCAGTGTTGCCTTTTGTAATAACAAATACTAAAACACAGAATAAAATAAATATTTAAGGGGGCTCCCATACAACAAACGTGATCGGTTGCGTTAACTTTGCACCTCATTTGTATACGGCGCCACACATACCAGGTGCAAACTTAACTTAACCCGGCCAGTTAAGATGGGATAAGGAACCCTCGGTGCGCTAGTCAAACTCACACTTGGCCGGTTTTTATTATTTATGTTTGTTACCTCAAAACTCCTTTTTTTGTTCAAGAGAAGGCATCTCTTGGAGAGTTGGTTCCTTAAAACTTTGGTAAAGATCTGATAACGAGATCATACGTGAGGAGTCAAGAACTCCTCAAACATTATACCTAGGCACATCTTTGAAAATTTAGGTGATTTAAAGTAACTAGTTCTCTTGTTCTCGAAAATAGCGGTAAATTTCTTTCCGTTGAAGTCGATTATTTTTTATGATAATTCGATATAAGAATGTTCGTAATACCTAGGCATAGGCATATACATTTAAACAATCATATATGAGAGCCAGTCATCGGCATATTAAAAAGACTAGGTAAGCAACATAATTGTATTCAGTCAGGTGTAGTGTAGGTGTAGGTACTTAGGGTGCGTAACGGTCGCTATAACAAATTTTGATATAATATTGGTCAGTATAACGATCAAGTGTTATAATAAACGAATAATATAATCATATTTGTTATAATTTCATATGGTATAATGATCATTTGTTATAATACGTTTAAAAGCTCAATACGCACCCAAACTGCTCAAGCAAAAAAAAAGTTAAACTGTACTAGTGTCATGGTTAGGTACGACCACGAGCGAAGCGAGGAGAAGTGTTAGGTTATCTTGCGAATTTAATCGTTATGTCAAATTACTTTTTACTAATTGTAATTACTCGTATACCCAATGAAATTATACTATACTTATTGTTGTTATATCAAATGAACCATTATATCAAATGTTGTTATATCGAGTGAAATTATATGAAACGTTGTTATGTCTATCATTTCATTACACCCCCAGGTACTTAATTTTGTGAATTTGTAATTTTCGCTGCTGTTCGTACATTGTCTAGTAATTGAATGTGTGTGCCGTCAGAAGACATTCAATAACAAGCACAAAGTAAGGCTTGCAAAACATTGTCACCAAAATAATCCGCCGTCGATCCTAATAAAACTTTGATGGAATGCTTCGGAATATGTACGGCAGAGCATAAAACACAACCACCACAATTCCACCGGGAGACTTATTGACACATGTTATTTTCCCTGATGCGCTCATAAAATGCGACAATCCTATCACGCTTGGATGTCTTTTAGATAAAATATGCCTGAACCTGGGGGGGTATTCGACCAATTTTAGAGATATAATGGAGATCTCTCCTTTTCATCGCCATCCGTCACTTTTGACGTCTGCCTACTTGACAAGTGGCGATATCCCTAGAACATCGCAACTTCGTCAATTCGGACGCGCAAAATTTTCGCTTTCTTTGTATGTGACGGCATAAATAACAGGCGCATACTTTAAATTGACCGCGTAGATCGTGAAATTAGTCCGTTACGTTTCGTTCAAAACAGAAATTTATATACATGAATAACATTTTTGACAATCATTATCGCCTTCGTATTTCCAAAATTGAGATGAGATATGTCACTTTTAATCTCATCGCATTTAAATGACAATTCAATGGCGATATAACTGTTATCTAATGGAGATTTGACGTTTGGCGATATCTCCAACGGCATTCTCGAATTGGGCCCCAGCACCGTGCTAACTGTGACACGCGAGTCTATCTCGAGATTACCTATCCCTTTCTATGCAGTATTGTGAGAGAGTGACGAGCGACGGTTAGTCGCGCGACAAGAGTCGCATGGCATAGTTGTGCTAGTCGGGCAGGGCAAGAGTTATTATATGTCTTGAGTCAGCAAAATAGCAAGGATATCAAATCTGTGTAAAGGATTTTATTAGTGTCTGTAAAGTCAAAGCGGTATTGTTTTTGAAAAGGTTGTTTTTTAACCCCCGACGAAAAAAGAGGGGTGTTATAAGTTTAACATGTGTATCTGTGTATCTGTGTATCTGTCTGTGGCATCGTAGCGCCCAAGCGGATGGACCAATTTAAGTGCGGTTTTTTTTAATCGAAAGACTTTTCCGTCGAGATGGTTCTTAGCTATGTTTGGTGGAAATAGGACCAGTAGTTTCCAAGATATTCAGCTTTAATGGGAACAAGTAACGAGATCTCAGCCAATAATGAAGTCAATAATTCGAAATATTGGCTAAATGTTAAGTTTTATTAGCATTTTCTATATGACTCACTAATTGATGGTCTCATGATGACCAGGTAGTTGTTAATGGATCTTAGCCAATATTGAAGCTAAGGATTCCAAATTTTGGTTAAATGTTAAGTTGTATTAGTATTTTCTATATCACTCAATAAATGAAGGTCTCATGATGACCAGCTAGTTGTTAATGGATCTCAGCCAGTATTGAAGCCAAGAATTCCAAATTTTGGATAAATGATAAGTTTTATCAGCATTTTCTATATCACTCAATAAATTAAGGTCTCATGATGACCAGCTAGTTGTTAATGGATTTCAGCTAATATTGAAGCCAAGAATTCCAAATTTTGGTTAAATGTTAAGTATTATTAGCATTTTCTATATGACTTACTAAATTAAGGTCTCATGATGACCAGGTAGTTGTAAATGGATCTAAGCCAATATTGAAGCTAAGGATTCCAAATTTTGGTTAAATGTTAAGTTGTATTAGCATTTTCTATATCACTCAATAAATGAAGATCTCATGATGACCAGCTAGTTGTTAATAGATTTCAGCCAATATTAAAGCCAAGGATTCCAAAGTTTTGGTTAAATGTTAAGTATTATTAGCATTTTCTATATCACTCAATAAATGAAGATCTCATGATGACCAGCTAGTTTTGAAATGATTTAAGCCAAGAATTTCTAATGTTGGTTAAATGTTAAGTTTTATTAGCGTAATCAACAGATTAATAAATTTTTGACAGTACAATAATTTGGTACCTTGGAGCTGAAGATGGCCGCAGGAACTCCTAAACAGCACAAGATAAACCCATGGTGTTTGGGCTCGTCTGATTGTTCTTGATGAACAATTAACATTTGTGTAAGAAAGTACAGTTAATAATAAAACCGAGTCTCAAAAAAACTTTTTTGACAAAAAAACTCATTATAATTTCTGTCACAGTACTGGGTCACTGTTTTTAACTTTCGGAATTCTGCTAAAGCTGAATTGTTATTAGGACCATTGAACAGGTTCCTTTGATTGAGGTCACAAATAGCAACACCCTGCAAGATTTTAACGCGACTAAATGACACGTAAGCTTTAGCAAAAGTACTCTTGCCTAAGTGAATAAGGATTTTGTAGTTTGTGTCAGTCTGTCCACAGCTTAGCTCAGAGACATAGTGGTTGAATACATTTTTAAAAACATTTTTTTGTGTACCGTCCCTACACGTAACAAAAGTGGGGATGTTTATCCCATGGTGTGGGGTATCGATGATTAGGTCTCTCAAAACTAAGTCAAGTTACCTAGCACCAGCTGCAATTTTTATGGAGCTAAGTAAGCCACCCGTACCGTATTTGGATCCTGTAGAATAGAAACCTGGTTCTGTTTTAGGCCATAAGTTTATATTATATTTTGATTGTCTTGGCTAATAACTTCGCCATTTTGCCATTATAAGCATTAACTAGTCTGACTTTAACGATTTTTTCCCAGAATGTTGCTTAAGGCTATTGAAATCAAAATATATCCTAACTTCAATCTTAGAGAAGACGGCATTCATTACCACTGGCTTGGGATCCTGTTGTACCTACATATAGTCAAGGATCAAACTCGACGAAAGATTGGAAACCCTGGACCTTAAACGGTGTAAAACAAAAATAGTGTCAAAAGAAGAAAATTCCGGGACGAAACTTCTGTTTGTTTAAAAAATATGAAATAAAAATAAAATTAATGGAATGGAAAAAGAAATGGAATAAAATGGAAAATAAATAGACGCTCTATACTAAGGCTAGTTACTAAGTCAAAATTGCGCACAGTAATAAACTTTTCATTGATATTTATTTTTGGGCATATCATATTGGATCTGGATGAAAAAATATTATCGTTAACAAAATAGTATTTTTTTTGAATCTCTAATATTAATAAAAATAAAATAAAAAATTTAAAAAACCCCCGACATGACCACCAATAAAAAGAAAGAAATAAAATCTACCAAATGTGCCTATACAATGAACAGTAGAAAAAGAATCCAAGCTTCGTTGCGTCGGGGGACCGCTAAGTAAATTAAATGCAATGAACTGAAAATCGTAAAGTGGGAAGCCCAAATGCATACATGCAATTCTGCGTTGAAAAATATATTTCATTGCATTTAGGTACTTAGCGGTCCCCCGAACGCAACGAAGCTTGGATTATTTTTCTACTGTTCATTGTATAGGCACATTTGGTAGATTTTATTTCTTTCTTTTTATTGGTGGTCATGTCGGGGGTTTTTTAAATTTTTTATTTTATTTTTATTAATATTAGAGATTCAAAAAAAATACTATTTTGTTAACGATAATATTTTTTCATCCAGATCCAATATGATATGCCCAAAAATAAATATCAATGAAAAGTTTATTACTGTGCGCAATTTTGACTTAGTAACTAGCCTTAGTATAGAGCGTCTATTTATTTTCCATCTGGTGTGCGGAGGGTTATGTAATCAAAGATTAATATCGTTTAGAAATCTAGACTAGATAAGACACAAAGATAAGAAACAGATCGAACTTGAATTTTGACGAAATAGTTCAATGTTTCTAGCTTATGTACCTACTTATTTTATCCACTTTTAGACCGCTACTTTCCTATTTTCGTTTTATTTTCAAAAAGACCAGGATTTTACAAGCTGAAAGAATCATTCTACTGATAATGAAATGTTGTGGTAATGGTTGTCCAAACGATAACATTTTCCTTGAAATTGCGTCAATAACAAAAAATCTCACCAAAAATTTTACACATTTTAGAATAATAGAACGTGTCGAGACACCCGACGTTGATCGATCTGAGGCAGGCGTTATCTGGGTGAATTTTCTACATTTTTATGGGCTCTAGTTAGAAGAGGGATCGTGCTACAGCGGAAACTAACTATTCAAGAAATTATCAACCCGAATCTTGAGGTTTTATGTCAGCAATATATTAATGTCGTCGCTGACACATGGGCCACATTCCAGATAATACGGTGAGATTTTATAAATATTACCATAATTAACCCTGATATCAATCGGCATCCGTTCCGTCATTCCTTCATCTTGTAGGTCTTGTGTTGTAATAAACCCTCAATGTTTGCACGAGTCGAATACAACCCATAATTTTCATTTGCAATAACAAACACAGTACTAATAATATGTATAAGAAATATCTCATCGACACGATGTTTACACCGTACAATGTGGTTACGCGGTGGAAGATAAACCATATCTTTCCAAATATTGCAAAACAAATTACACGCCTTTCGAGACTTCATAACTCTACTTAATTGAAGCACAAACATTTGCAAATTGGCGACTGCAAAAGCATAAATCAATCGTATAAAAACCGAGAATGTCGAATCGTAATTCTCTCCACTTACGGACTGTTGTCGGTCTTATAAATGCGCCGTAAGCCGAACTGCCTATTTGTTTGAATCGGAAGGCTTGATATAAATATGGTCTAAATTGCAGCGATACATCGTTTAATTTTTCAGTGCTAAAGTTAAATCGCCCGGCGAGCATTTATCGATGGGCAGCGACTACGCGGGTGCTGCTCGTTAGTGGGTTGGTTTTTTCAATGCGTGCGTTTCACAGTCGCACGTGCTCTCCCGGCCTTTTCAACTCGCAATGAGAAATACAACACCGATTGCAACCGGGTGCCACAATCACCTCTGTTAAATACAAGTCTATTTTTCCTCGCTATCCTGAAGATACTACACAAATAAACACGAAAGTACCTTTATCAACATTTATGCTTAGTCAGGCGGTAAATGGTCTCAACATTACGACCAATAGACGGCTTTTGTGTGTGTCTCGAGGCTGTTATCTGTCTAAAACGTTGCAAACTCAAGAGATAAGTCTTTACTAAACCTCGGACTATCTGTCCTATAATTTTCTCGTTTCAACCAAAAGCGCTTTATACCGGACAAAACGGGCAATCCGTGAATTCGCCCTTGGCCAAATGGGTCTCGTTTACGGCAATACGATTGCAAATCTTAAATACTTTCAGGCGTATTCAAACGCGTTTGACGGCGAGCGTTAGATGAGCATTAAACACACAAGTATGCAACGTGTTGAAAGAAACCCGTGGCGCCTCGAGGCATCTCAAACTAGCGTGCCTTCTGCGTTCACTACACCACTCATTACCATTTTATCCGTTCGGCTTCGAAACACTGTTATTATAACTCGGCAAGGGCGCGCAATGATCGCGCCGGCTTCGAGATGTGATTATTACGTCGACTTTTTTGTTATATTTTGAGTTCGAGTGGTGTTGACCGAACGTTTCGACGAGATAAACCTAAGAAGGATTACGTCTGTCATTACCGATGTAATTTAGAACATGGGAGTGACGGACGCTATTTATTTTTGTAACAAGGATATTACTGTCGCATTATGTTTATTTTAGAGCTAAATAAGCTTTATTACACAGATTAAATGGATTACAATACTACATAAAACGATATTGTAGGACATAAACCATTATTACTTCCTACTGTTCTAGCAATTAGTCATAAATAAAAGGTATTAAGTTCATCCAAATGTTACATGTTGCTGATATTAAAATTAAAAATGCAGCAAACTAATGTAGGCATTTTCATTTGTAATAGGGACTAATAAAATAATTTACTTGCGCAATTCCTACTTACTAAAGCCATTACGCAAATTCGGTATAGCCAACTATTCATTTTAATGACGAAATTCACTTAGGGCGTATTTTAAAGTTTAGTTTGAAAAGATATATTCCGGGGAAATGTCACCAGAGCCCATTTTCGCATAGCCCTGGCATAGTGGTAGCTCATTAAAAAGATATATGCGGTCATTACGCAGACGTTTCCACAGCTACAGTATTACACTAATGCGAACATTGGTATAACTTATTGGCTTGTTTTATTGGCAAGCCTGAAATGTATGCGTATGTTTACTTTTTGTGCAATTTCAATGAAATTTGCACTCCTTTTTCTGTTTGTTTTAACCGTTGTGACGGGAAAGTAAGTACTTCGGGTTTAGAAGTCTTAAGATTTTTATTATATTAGACTAGAATTCCGACTAAGTTTTATTTTTACCCAATTGAATCTGAGATTATGCTTAACTTTTTGTGCAATCATAAAGTAACTCGCAGTGATCCTTTCGTTTCTTTCAAACATTCGATAAAATATTCTAAGTACTTTAAAGTTATTATTCTTAAGTTTTTTATTCCTAAATTTTCATTATTTACAACTAAGATAATATGCAGACATCTCTGCAGATAAATTACTATTTTAAAGTGTGCCTGCATTTAAAAACAATGTACTTTCACGTCATGACAAGTTCAACATCATATTTCATCTTCTTTTCTATTTTTCGTTAAAAACACGCTGGATTTACATGCCTTATAGTTAACAGACATGTCATTATATCTAATGATCGCTCTTTCACTATTTTTCGAGAGACGTTGAAAAATACGTCATACATTTATCTTCATTTGTTATTTCAAAGACTTCAGACAAAAGTCGCGAAGGGTCAAGGTTCAAGTTGAAGTAACTAAATATTTCTCGTGGCTTTGAGCCAAAACCTTAACTCTGGGCAGCCCGCCAGGTAATGGAAGGACTTTTTGATATCAGCGTTTCGCAAATATTGCCTATTTTCAAAGTACTGAAATAAGTAAAATAATAAGAACATGGTTTCACACAGTTAGGGACCCAATTTCACGTTTTCAATGTTTTCTTTTGCATTCATTCATTGTAGTAGGCACCGACTTCAAAAAGTGATTCAAATGTAATCTGTACATGAACGGGTTATTTTTGGCTTTTCACTTTTTTTACGTCGGTTCTTTTTTTCCTAATTTTTTTACATAGAAGTTTGTTGCGTATATAGTGTTGAAAAAGTAAAAACTGCAAATATCTCCTGCTAGTATAACATGCAAAGAACCGAGAGCCACTCGAGATTTCGCGCTGCGTTACTGCAACGTTATTCTAAAAGGATTTTCCGGGTTTAGGGAATTTTATCTTTGCACTGGCAAATTATGTGAGAGTAAAATTTAAGTAATGTATCGAAAACACGTGTGCAGTTTAAATTTACTAACGTCATTAATCATTATTAATACTTTTACCGCCCACGTTAGAAAAGAACGCCCTTCTCAGGAGACTATATAAAGCACCCATCAATATATAGAAATTGACCAGAGACATATTAAAATAGACTTAAGGGGTTAGTTTTATTAGTTTCCGGGTAGTAAATGCCAGTAAACACTATTAAGTTTTCGTAAAACGATAATAATCGATCAAAAATAGAAATTAATCTTCCCTTGTGCATGGTGCCGTAGATCTATCCGCTCTCTAAGATGAAATCAAGTCAATTTGGCACAGTTACAAACGACCGTATACTTTTCAGATTTAAGGTCGTTTTTTATATGTGCCAGTTTGTCTTCATTTGTTCTCGGTGTTCCGGATAGACAATAAAATTATAAAAAAATGATTTCAGCAATACCTACATTTTTACGGTAGTAAAGAACTTAAACTTATTATTATTTGTGGCTCCTTTTCTGCAACGGTCTGTTAGTTATTACTTATTAATGGCTACGGCTATCATACAGGCGTCAGTACTAGGCCTTATCAACCGTTAATAACTAACGTGTCATGGAAAAATTGGGCACCATCGTTCTGTTTTTAAATAGAATAATTTCCACCGATGTCAGATTTTTTTATCACCACACGAAGGGATTCACGTAAAATTAAAATTACATAAACTTACCCCGAATTGGAGGCACGGTTTGCGCGTCAAGAAGACTAAGTCTCTCTCTCTCTCTCTCCAGCACGGCTAGCATAACTTTGACACGCGACTATTTCTCGCGCGAGATATACAACCTGTCTCTATCTGTACAGTACTATGAGATAGTGACGGATGATGCTATCTCGCGCGACATGAGTCGCGTGTCAAAGTTATGCTAGACGTGCAGTACGTGGTTCCTTTGATAAGCTGTGAAAAGCATACCTATAGTACAAAGTACTGAGAAAACTGTCTCTTCAAAACCAGATGCTACATCTCAATATGTGACGTGACAGTTTAAGTATTTATAAAAGGCAAAGTGTGTGCGTGAATCTGTATGTTATTTACTTTACGCCGAAACGGCTGAGGGATTCGCATTAAATCGGAACAGATGTAGTTTGCACGCTAACTTAACACATAGGCTACTTATGGTCCCCCAAAAAACATGGTTCCCGTAGGATAGTGTATGTTGTAACGCGAGCAAAGATGGGGGCAAAAGCTAGTATTAAATAGTATTATAGTTTCTATTACCCAAACTACTGTGATCGATGATACAAAAATAATTTGAACTATGTAACATACCACTATGAAAAATCTTAAGCGATATATCAGATTGAGATATGAAGTTACAATTCATAACACCTGCTTTAAAATCCTCACTCCTAATCCACCCGATAGATTCCAGATCAGCGGTTCACTCAGTTCATCCCGTTTCCACCAGATGAAACCTTTGAAGTATCCATGAGCGTAAAATTCATTTAGATTACGGGGAAGTCTAAGGCCCGGCACACAATTCTACATCACTGCGACGCGTAACCTCATAACCTGACGTCCTTCATAAATTCATTCATAAATTAAATAATTGGTACAGTCGCCATCAGACATATCGTCGCATGTAAGGTATTCATAAATATCTGAACACGACTCTTATTGACTGGGCGTTACAGTACATGTTCACATATTTATGAACGCCTTATATGCTGCGATATATCTGATGGCGACTGCACGCACGTGATGGTGTCTAGATAGGAATTTTAAGGCAGAGCAATGTAAAGAATCATATTACTACGTCTTTATGTGGTACGTACCACGTTTGATCGACGTGAGGACAGAGTATGTTATAATTTTTAATCGAATGACACCGATTTAAAATTAGTTTTATATCTACGAGTACTTCACTGCAATGTGAGCATCATAATGTCGTTATTGTTACATGCCATAGATTTCCACGTGAGGATGATGCGACGTTACATGTTGTCGCAAATTAACATACGTCACGTCAACGTAAACGCAATTGTGTTTTGGCCTTAAGTCTCGCATGGTTTGGCCCGACCACTTTTCTCTACGTGTTCGCCAGACCAACCAGCATATGCTTTTAGCTCTGATAGGAAAATCTGTGAAAGTATTATACGGAGTGAAAATTTTTAAGTAACTGGATGAGTCTGAACGTTGCCGAGACATTCTAAGACGTCTTCAAAAAAGGGGAAGTTAATACATTTATTAATACAATCGTGAGATATCTTTAGTAATTATAAAAAACCGGCCAAGTGCGAGTTGGATTCGCGCACCGAGGTTTCCGTACAAACACTTCCCATCTTAACTGGCCGGGTTAAGTTAAGTTTGCACAAGTTTGTATGGTCGGTAATGAGGTGCAAAGTTAACGCATCTGATCACGTTTGTTATATGGGAGCCATACTTAAATATTTATTTTATTCCGTTTTTAGTATTTATTGTTATAGCGGCAACAGTCATCTGTGAAAATTTCAAGTGTAACACTATCATGGTTCATGAGATATGGCCTGGTGACAGAGAGACAGACAACAGACAGACGAACGGACAGCGGAGTCTTCGTAATAGGGTCCCGATTTTTACCCTTTGGGTACGGAACCCTAAAATCGGTTTAAGCTCAAGTAAAAATCCAGTGGCCAGAATCGCCATATTTTTTTTCAACCAGCTGTTTAATATCTTACATGCCTTTGGGTGACATTGTAGCGCCATCTACCGTTAAGATTCTGAAGTAGATTTGACAAATGTTCACAATTTCTTTTTTTTTTTAATTTTGGGCTTCAATATTTATTTTCCATGCGATTCAAAATAAGAAACAATGTTTCATACAAACCCAAGTGTATAATTATAACAAAACATTGTCACTCAATATGAAACACAGACGTTGGTGAATCAAAATTGCACAGATCAGTTTTACAAAACTTCCACAAATAATTATAACGCGGACTTCTTACGCAGCCGCGCCAAACGTAACCTTGGTTTTTGATGGATCTGATGCCGCATATTTCATCACTGTCGCATTCCTCAAAGGGCAAAGCACGACTGCAAATAACCGTTTATTTATTTTATTACTATTTAAAAAAAAGTACATTTTAGGCCCTTTCATCCACGCTCATTTAAATGGTATTCATGCGTCCAGTAAAATAACTAAAACAGTGATGGTTAACTTTATGAACATGAAACTATAGGTATAGATAATTTTATTTATACGATTTGGAAGCTGCATCTATCCACTTTTATACAAAATGTTCAAATGACAAGCAATATAAATAGGAAGTCACCATTTATGTGGATACCAAAATGGGGGTGGATAAAACGATCTTAATTTATTATTTTCCAAAAATGGAGAATCTCTAGAATGACAGAGCCCAATTTTCATACTTATTCTTCAGATATATATATTTAATATTGTGCTCGAGACAATTATTCACGTATGAAAGACACCCTGCGTAAACTTCTAATACAAAATTGTTAGATGGATATACTTTTGTAAAAATAAAACAGATTTAGACGAAGTAGTGGTCCAAAATTATAGCCAAACCACACTAACTCTTCCAAGCAAATGAACTGTCAAACCATACAAAGTGGATTAGTTTGTACGGTTTGACCGTCCATTTGCTCGGATTAGTTAGCTTGGTTTGACTATAGGCATAAATAATAATAACGCCTAATAATTCAAATTCAGCGAAATAAGGCAAAAATAAAGTCATTTTACTCACACTTTTCCTTGTAGGCAGTCAATATCTGGAAAATCATCAACGGTTTGATTCACTTCACAATGTACGCAAGACATTTGGCTATAAATCGACTTCCTTAATTTGCTCATATGATTTAACTCCTGCATGTCAAATAGCCAATCTTTCTTGTTTGTGAAGGTGTATGGCAAGTCGTGTATGGGAATGGCATTGCATAGATTGCAGGAGCACACGTAAGTCGACGGTTCCATAAGTGGTTTGTAACATCCTCTCACCACTATACCGAAAGGGGTCTGCATTGTGTAGCATATGTCACTAACGTGTTCACAGCGGATAACTGGAAGCCTGAAATTCAAATCTGTTTTTATTGTCGTTCTGAAACGTTGTAAACGTACTATCTCATGGCGGGGATGGCACGTTTTTGTAGCATTCGTCAATAGGCAGAAAAAGATGGATATTCACTGTCCATCTTTTTAAGTTTTTGTGTAACCATTATATTAAAGTTACGTTCGTCTTATACCGATATATGGTAACCTTAAGGTATGGATATATTTTTATTAAATATAATGTCACTAATTTAGTAACTTCAGAAATACTAGGAATCAACAGTTTTAATCTTATTTTCAGGGATGTGAGCAACTTCGTTCTCGCGGATGAACAAATTCATAACCGTTTGGTTTTCGGAAGTCGGATGGATTAGTATTTTATGCAACAGTTGTATAAGAGGGGTCAAAAAACGCGAGTGGCATGGGTTTCAAAGATGCCACGAGCGTTTTTTGACCTACATACAACGTTGCGTACAACACATCTACGACTCGACATTTAATAAATAAAATGCAAATAAACAACAAAGAAAATAATTACACGAGCTCGCAACCAAAAAAAAATATTCTCTGATAACCTTTTTCTTTATTGACGTCCATCTGTCAAAAAAATATGAACTTATACCTAAAGGTATAGGTTCACTATACGATACATCCATGCACAGAAGATAAAACTTTTTTTAACTTGGCAGCAATGCCTTAGTAAAATAAGTTCTTTTTTAAATTGCAAATTGTGTGAATGCAGCTGTTTATGTTGTAATCTGTGGGCGACATTATAATTATAACATCGTTTAGTAGTGTTTTTTTAGCAGTACCTACAGTATAGACTTTTGCAGACTTTCATAATTTATGTCTTTATATTACAGTTAGTAACTATACATATAAAGGACAGAAAAAAGTACTCGAGAAGAAAAAGAAGGCATTTTATAGTAATGTGGATGCCCCTACTGTAATGAATGTAAAATCTACTTATAAGTAGGTAATATATCTGATTGGCAATACAATGATTGTTTTCTTAAATTGGCTTATAATTTATTCGTAAATTTTATCAAAACAATGGGGTATTTTTTTATTATATCCCTATTATTAATAGGTAGGTACATAGATTTTTTCCATTCTAAGATTCAGTTATTTAGTCAATTATATGATTAGTCATTAAAATGTTGTAACATTTATGTATTTTATTTCTGACATAATTATGACGTAAACAACTTGTAAAATGTTTAGATTCTGACACAAGCATGATGCCCAAGTAAAGTAGCACACTTGCTGTATAAGGGCTTATACAGCCCTTACACAGCTGTAATAAGTCGTATAAGCTTTTATGAATCGTGCGATGTTACGTGGGTGGTAACATAAATACAATGTGACCTTTTGTCTGTCACTTTGTCACCGCTACATTTTACCATTGAAAAACACCGCACGATGCATTGATTGCTTATACATCCCTTATACGACTTATTACAGCTGTACCTTTGTACAGCTGTAATAAGTCGTATAAGGGATGTATAAGCTCTTATGCATCGTGCGGTGTTATGTGGGTGGGAACATAAATGCAATGTGACCTTTTGTCACTTTGTCACCGCTACATTTTAACCAATGAACTTTGTACATTTTCGAACCATTTGAACATTCAGTCATACAAACAGCCATGAACCGGAAGGCATACAATATGCATACAAACATTCAACTTAATAATAGTATGTAGATTGGTTTAGCTATTGTTACTCACAATTTGTTTTTCGGGTGATTGCAATCCTTGTTACTAACATTGTCGCATACTATGCATAATAATTTTGTTTTACTCATTTCATGCAAATCCAAGTCCTCTTCACTTGCTTTAGAAATTGGTTCAGTGTTCATCTCGATATCATTTTCATCATCTTCTTGATCGGCTGTTGTATTACGAATAGGATTGGTAGTTTCTTGTGCAGTAGTAATTCCGTTTTCTTTGAACTTTTCCCGAAGTATAGTTTTCAAATCACCTTGTGCAGTAGTAATTCCGATTTCTTTCAACTTTTCCCGAAGTATAGTTTTCAAATCACCGCCATCATCAGTATAATTTGAAGAAAGTGAAGACATATTATTAAATAATGATGGGGTTTTTAACAATTGCGTTGTAGTACGTGCCACGCCGATGAATTTCATTAACACCGTCGTCGATGGTGGAATTGGCTTAATAGTAGAATTATGTTCCGATAAAAATGTTGTTCTTTTTGGCAATTTCATTCTTGTACGGGTAACACCGATGAATTTCATTAAATTCGTTGCAGCTTGAATTGATGTAACATTATAATTCAATAATTCCTTTTCTTTTGGCGATTGCTTTGTTGTTCGTGTCATATCAATGAATTTCAGTAACTTCGTCAAAGTTGGAGTTATTTCATGAGTATTTGTTATAAAATCCAGCGTTGTATTTGGTTCACCGGACTCTAAAACATCTTCATCAAAAAAATCCAACACTAATTTACTTTGAACATCGTAATCTTCGCTTGTTTTCGGAGTTGTGATGTCATCTCTCCCTTCCAATTTCTCAAGGGGAAAAACAAAATTGGTATTTATATCTGAAGTTGTGTTGCAACTGACATATATTATTGAAATTAATGTATTTAAAAGTTTTAGATAAATATTTATTTTCCTCATATTTATCAATTCTTTGAGACGGAATAATGTCAAATCGACATAAGTGACACTGACACTAGAATTTTTATCATAGAGTATTAATACTATGTAGGTTTGCAAATGAAATAAAAAGTAGAGTAGCATCAATTTTAGATATTGAATTCGATGACATTTGTTTATCTAAGTCTGCTCTTTCACCATGTACTCGTAATGCTGCTTCTGGATCCCAATGGCTTTTGTTGTTGCAGTTGTTTTCGTCACAATAACTAAAGAAAGCGTTATAGGCTGGTTTGTTTGCACAGCCACGTGTAATAATGCCTTGAGATTTTTCGATGGTTGTAAAACATACTTGGTTTTTCTTGCAAATCATATACGGAACTCTGTAAAATCATACTGTAAGTGTCGTAATTAAATTAATAAGGCGTTAATTTGAGGAAATACATATTATCTGAAATAGTCATATTGCTTTGCTTATCCACGATATAGCAAAGCAATATTACTATTTTAGTAAAGTGTCGTAGTTTCAAGCATATTATTTCAAGTTACATGGAAGAAGAAAAAGTGGAAGCTTATAGAGGGATCTGAAATGGCTATGGTTTCTTCTGGTTAATAATAATAGGCAAGTTTCTAGAAGACAATGCAAACTTATCTATCATACTCATTACAATAATATTCGCTTTATAAATACCGAAAACCAATTTGGTAATTTAGCAGTATAGGACGATGACGCTCATAGCTAGTTATTATTTTCTTACAAGTTTTATACCATAAAATTATGAAATATGTAATGTCCAATGTCTCATTTTTTTATGGTAAACACCACATTTTTTATATTAAACCATTAATACGAATATCAAAGCTCAGAAAAATTTAAATGCGTAACCTGGTGGAAGAGATCGGGATTCGAACCCGGTGCTTACCTCTGGACCGGCAATCCGTATTTGTATCAATGGTTTAAGTTTTATACTATTCTAGCGTTTTGACGTTTCGATTTGATCTGTCCGGAAACTAGCCTATTGTTTAATGATCATACAATTGACAAATTATCTCTTAATATTAAGGTTTTGTTTCGTTAAAGTCGATTTATAGCTACCAAACATAAAATATAGAGGCACAGTACCTACATTTATGACAAAAGTAACATATAACATACTTGCCCGTGTACTATTCGATGTTGTAATACTTACTTTTTTCCCTCATAGCAATTAGAGACTGTGGTGTTACAATATTGACAGATAAGAGTGACACCTAGAAAAAAAAATTAAAATATTTAAATATATTTATATAGAAGAACGTCCGCAAAGAAGAAAAAGTTTGTACTTAATGTTCTTTTTTTGCTTCTTCGTAATGGGGTGAAAAGTTTCTTGTACTTTAACCATCTGTGAACACCTAGCTACCCGTGCACTAAAACAGTCGAAATCGGTCAAGTTCTTTTTCGAATCATTTATCTCGAAATAACTTATTACTCTAATAAGGTTTTTTTATGTACAGGCACATTACTTTATGTAGGTAGACAATTTTTAAAATAGACTGAAGGTTCAGATAATTTAGGTAATATAGGTTGTTATAAATTACTATATTTAACATTGTCTTCAAAAGTTGTAACATGTAATTGGGTCAATCAACTTTTCTCTGTTGCTTGTTGCCGCGGTGACGTCCCTTGGGTTACTCTTAAAAATTTTCGGCGGCAATATTCAACAAAAATGTTGTAATTGCAGCAGTTATAAGCCCATTATTATAAAATAAAATACCAATATTATAAAATTTCCAATTTATCAAAAAAAATCTAAAAGTTTAATCCAGGGATCGTTACTGGTATTCATTCAAATTCAAATATTTTTCTAATTTCAGGTTTTATTTCAAACGCTACTAAATAGAATTTAATTATATGTAGGTATTGATATAGAGCTTTAATTAGCTCACTAAAATATAGAAATATGTAATAATAAGCGACATACCGAAATCGAAAACAGGTATTTTGTATGGAGCCGAATACCGGTATACGATCCCTGGTTTAATCACCATTGTCTCCTGGGTGACAGGATAGAATAACAACAAGAAAAAGTTGATCCATCCAATTAATCGAAAATTCTATAAATATAACAGTCACTATAAGTATACCCGGCATGTTTGGCATTTGTAATCTTCTGTTATCGAACATCCAATCTTCTTCATTATCATACGTAAAATATTCACTTCTATCAGCTGGCTTGTCATTACACAAGGAACATTTGCAGTAAAACGTCATAATATTATCTACTTTATTTGGATCATAACAACCTCTTCTTATGTAAAAAGGATGCAGCTCTGTGAAGCACTGTTTTGTTGTGATACCGCATTTAACGGATGAAATACTGAAAATGAAAAAACGAACTGCCCAAAAAGCAAAAAAGACCTCTCATCAGTAAAGGTCAGTAATAGTAGGATTATTGAAGAATATCAATCTCCGGAAAACCGGAAAAATGTGAGATGAACTCAGGCACCGAGGATTCCGTTCGACTACCAGTGGCCTATCCCACAAAACTTTACAAGCGTACAATTCGACAAAATTGTTAAATTGTAAACAAATAAATGTACCACAATAATCACAAATATCTGTTCGTTACAAGTTTGTAGTATACAAATATGTCACTTTTGTAAATGGGTATCACAAAGAGTAAAGGTATGTCACGACAGCTACATAATTGTAAGATTGTTGATTTGTAAATATACTAGCGAAAAATTGTAATGTTACAACTAGAAATATGTAACAATTTATTTAGCTACGCAAAACGCAAGATTTACGATAATTATAAAATAATAATTTTAAAGTGATCTATCTACGATCATTAGCCTAAATCCCAACTAATATTACAATGGACTTGCAAGCTAAACTGACCTTTTTAGAGTTCATAAAAGAAAACAAAAACATTATTTTTGGTAAATTTAGTGACAAATTAACGCACACTGAAAATTAACAAATGGAAAGGATAGCACAAAATTTACATGATTTAGGAATAATGGAGAAAATTAATGGAGTGAATAAGCGGTGGTAGCCTAGTGGTTAGGGCATGCGACTTTTAATCCGGAGGTCGCGGGTTCGAACCCGGCCCGTACCAATGAGTTTTTCGGAACTTATGTACGGAATGTCATTTGATATTTACCACTCGCTTTTCGGTGAAGGAAAACATCGTGAGGAAACCACCTAAGCCCAATAAGGCCTAGTTTCCCCTCTGGGTTAGAAGGTCAGATGGCAGTCGCTTTCGTAAAAACTAGTGCCTACGCCACATCTTGGGATTTAGGTAGCCGACCCCGATTGAGAATTCATTCTCAAAAAAATGGGACAAAGGCTAGGAGGATGATGAGGAATAATGGAAAAAGACTGGAAATACTTAAGGGACACTATGTGGCAAAATTGGAAAGTTGGAAACGGCGTACAATGGTAAGCACGCCGTTTCCACCGGTTTCTACTGGATTCTCAATTTGAGTGTATGCATTTTTTCTTATTTCGTTAAAAATAAGTAAAATTGAGGTTATTAAATTAAAAATAAGTAAAGGTGAGGTAATTTTTATGAAATTCATGACACCTACGATCTCAAATTTTTAAGGCTTTATTTTTTCTTACAATTATTTCTTCTTCGCTATCACTGCTACTGGAACTAAATATTTCGTAGTACAAAGTGTTGGAATCGCGAAAAATTATAAAATATACTGCAATTGCAATTACTTAATTAGTATTCGTATTATGGTAGCAAGATGGTGTGACACATGTTTAGAGAAATCTTAACATGTAGGTACAATTCTACATATATGTATAATTACTACTACAATTTAATGTCGCACAAAACAATTGTCAGCTACAAATTTGTACGTTTTCCGGAAAATATATGTATCGTAGGTAAAGTTTTGTGATACAACAAATTGTAGACTTGTCGATACAATTTACATATTTGTAAGAATTTTCCTGTACAGATGTGTTACTTGTACATTTCGTGGTACGCACACTTGTATTATTACAAACTTGTAACTTGACACTTGTAAAGTTGTAATTGTAAGTTTTGTGGGATAGGCCACAGGCATATCATGCTTACTTAAAAAAAATCGTATCTCAATTCGCTCTTACGAAAAGGTAGTAACTCTTACTATGACACTAGTAGGCACTTAACTGCCTATTTCCCGTTGGTTGTTGGTTTATTATTATTTTACAAGCATTGTAATAATAATTACTATATTATATATACTTTTAAGGTAAGAAATCAGCAAGAGTACCCGGTCAAGTAAACATTGCATCATCAAATAAGGTGTTAATTTCACGTAAACGGGGTATTCCTATTTCAATGCCTACTGACCCGACGGTCCTGGCTTCGAATCCCGGCAAGGGCAAATAGTTGTGTGATGAACTCGAATATTTGTGCCTGGGTCATGGATGTTATTTGTATTTAAGTATTTATTTATCTATATAAGTATGTTTATCGTCATCTAGTGTCCATAACACAAGCCTACTAGAGCTTACTGTGGGACTAGATCGATTCGTGTAAGGTTGTCCGATAAAAAAATATATATTATAATGGCAAGTTTTGGGTTTTTAGATTGTTTCTCTAATATATCTACGACACTTTGCATCTTGCCAAATTTCATGTTTTTTTATTCTTTAGTCATGACAGACAGACATGCGGGCGGATAACAAAGCAAGTTTCATTTTAGTTTTAGAAGTACAGAAACCTAAAAATGCCCCGTTCGTGAATTAAACTACTGTACAGGAACGGCCCGACATGTTTCGAACTCGTCGAACGTCGTTTCGAACCGCCGTGGAAACTTTGTCACATAGTTGCCGCAGCGGTGTATAGTCCCTGATGAAGAGTGACAATTTCACGTGAGTGTAAACCGCTTAATACAATAGTCAAATATGTCCCACGAAAGTTTTACTAAGTTTATTAAGTTTAAATATGTTTAGTAAGGTAAAATAGTAACGAACTTACTTTGTACCTCTGTAACAGTTATCACTATTACGTCGTTGCATTAAGCGCGGGGCCCTCAACAGGGCGTTCTGATCTATAGTTCCAGAACAAGTCAGACATTTTAATAGCTCAAAGTTATATTGCCTCTCTTTCCTTTGCCGTATGCCATGGGACTCATTTCTTTTTCTCTCAAATTTAAAACTTTCTACCGAGTTTTTCCCTCGTTTCTTATTATCGAAATCTTTATCGTACACGGTGTTGTCGTCTTTAATTACATCCACAGTTTTACCAAAATTGTGTTCGGCCCGAAATTGTTGAGGTCTTGATGCAATATTCCCCTGTCCTTCATTATAAGGAAAGTCTCCCCTGATCCCTCGAAATAATGAAAAGAAAATAAGACAGCGTACAAAATTTGGTATTCTTGAGTTCATTATAATGAATAGAATTTTGTTGGTGCACCTTAGTGATAATTTTACAAAAAGTCAGATACGATTTCACATCTGTCATACCAGTGGCTAATTTAGGAAAACATTTCGTTATTATCCATGGTACAAGCAAAGAGTATAGAATATGGAGTGTAAAAAGGAAGGAGCAGGATCTTTCATAGAAGAATATTTGAAAAAGTGTTCAGCAAGCATTAAATAATAGTTCGAATGCCTAATATTTTCTTCGGTTTCGGTGTTTTATTTAAATGAGTTCCAATGCCGTTCACAATAGCACTAAAGTAGCAAGACACTATGAAAATTTCCAAGTTTTAGACGGAGTGAACAGTGTCGACTAGAAAATTTTAATATTTTAGGCGACTTGAGTCCCAGAACTCCGACAAGAAAATGAAGAAATTAAAAAGTGGCATTACTATAATGTCGTCCCGTTTTCTAAAATTTATTAGAAAGGGACCACGCTACAGTGTTGCCACTTTTTATTTTCTACTGTTTTATGTCGTACTACAATTCCTACATAGTTTCTTTAACCGTTCCGTATATACAGAAAAAACGCGTGATTAAGTTTTATTTAAAATGTATAAACAAACTATTGTTACATAAGAGATTTACTTGCAGCGACACTAGCGCCACTAATTTAACACCTTTCAGCGGACACTTTTACACTCCATAGTAAAGAAATTATAACCTGGCATTTTTTTCTGAGACCTACTATGTAGCATAACTTTTGTAACCCCGTGACTGTGCCGCGCGAAATATATTGTCTATCTCTTCCCATCCCATCCACCACAGTATGAGAGAGAAACAATAATATGGCGCGTAATATTTCTGCTACTATTATAGTACTTAATAAGTAAGCGTTACTTATTATTACAGTAATTATCAGAAATCGCGATTAAAAAAAATATGAAATGAGTGTAAGTTTTAATTTAAAGTATTTTGAAAAATAAATGCTTATTTTCGACAAAAAGTGCACAATATACTGTAGCTAATATGTTATACCCTCATTAAATGATGTCAGGCTTTCTTCTTCTCGAAGGAGCAGAACTAGCCTTTAAAATAAGAGTGACCTATGTATACTCATGTTCGTGTGTGATAAACCTGTGTTTTAATGAAGACACATGCAGTGAAAAGACGACGGGTAGAGAGGTAAGCAAGTTACATTTTATTAAGTAAAACTATAATAATATTAAAATATACCTATCAGGTGGATGAGACCTTAATCGGCTCTTGATAGGTTTGCGGTCGGATTTTTCTACTTCATAACGATCGTTTCATTTTCAGCTGCTAAGGCTGTCTGTCCACTAGAGCGGAACAGAGCTGTGTAATTGGCCAATCACATTCCTAAGATTTAAATATACTTCGTTTGGGCTTCGAAAATACGCAGCCTGATTAGCTCATTTTCTCTGCTTCACATCGGTGGACAAGCAGCCTAAATGCAGTGCTTTACAGACTGAGAACTATAATAGTACATTACGTAACAAGGGTGGTACACGAGTGTCTATTAGAAGCCCGAAGCCAAAGGCGAGGTCCTTAATGACACGAGTTTGGAATTCCTTTACCACCAGAGTCACGTACGACGTTTTTCATCACACTTTGGAGGAAATAAAACAAAAGTAATATATAGTCATCATCATCATCATCATCATCTCAGCCATAGGACGTCCACTGCTGAACAGAGGCCTCCCCTTTGGACTTCCATATATACCGGTTGGAAGCGACCTGCATCCAGCGCCTTCCGGCGACCTTTATGAGGTCATCTGTCCATCTTGTAGGTGGAAGTCCTACGCTGCGCTTGCTGGTCCGAGGTCTCCACTCGAGCACTTTTCGTAATATATAGTAGTCAATATCAAAATTTAATTACCACCCTAGGGCGTTATTTACGACTTACCGCCCGGTTTTCTAACTTGTAAACTCTTAAAGTGTGATAAAAATTACTTACCGCCCTGGAGCATAATTTAAGACTTACCGCCGGTTTTCTAGGATGTAAACCCTTGATTTACGAGAAAGTGTGACGAAAATCGTATAAGCTACAATAAACTGAAGAACCTTTAATGAAATATATGAAAACTATAATTAAAGAACTACGGAAACTATCCATTATTTCCAATGTTTCATCACAAAGCTTATAGCTTATATTGGTTAGTTCATTGCTCCGATTTCAATAAAACCCAAAAAAGTACACCAAAGAGGCATTAGGTACCTTAACCAACAAACATGACTACCTCTATACACATGTGGGAGGTATAAGTATTCAGATTATATGAATTTATTCACACACGTAAATGATGCTAATATACAGAAAGGAAGCAATAAAATGGCGTTACAAGGAAACACTTTTTTAAAATGAATGAGTCCTAAATTTGCTCGAGGAAAATTACATGTTGTATGTTGAGGCTACTAAAACAATAAACAGGAGTAAGCTATTAAGTAAATTACCGAAATTTTACCTACAGGGTCGGAATAAAATTTGCACAAAAAATACCGACAAAGTAACATGTAAAAAATATTAAAATATTTCAAAGTGTGTGGATTTTAAAATTACTTTTATCAATAAGTGGCAATTCAAGACATGATTTTTACCAATACCGTTTTAACCTTTGCAACGCCGAGCGGTAAAGCAATCCACCGGCACACTTTTTAGCCATAGCAAAAACATTCCATTGCCGTCTTTTCGGCACAATTATGATGGACTTCTCAAAATTTATGTAACACCCTAATGTATGTAATGACCATGATTCTAGCAAATAAATGATATCTTATCTTATCTTATCTTATCTTATCTTATATTATCATTAAAAAGTGTTCCAAAATCAATAGGTATATTATAATTATAAAACACATAAAGCGGTTTGAATTACCATGTTTGTGACCATTGACATGTTGACGTCAGAAGGCAATGTTGGCGTCAGTGGCACAGTTTTGCGGACGAAATGATTGCCGTCTTTGGCGCTCAATACGTCAAACTATAGTTCATTTCATATACCAACGCCCGATGCCACTTAAGAACGTCATTAGGCGGAAACAATAAAACAAAGGATAAGGTATTACGGCACGTGCCAATTTGAAAATCTGAGATGATAAAAAGCAATTAGTCAACGAAATAAAACATTATGGTTCTCATTACGAAGTCTCAAATAGAGTCGAGCCCTGGTATAGGAAATTAATTATACTAAAATAAAGAGGGCGTATTCCTTTTAAAATTATTTTTTTTCATATTATGACAAATATATTGAAAATTTCAACCAACTTTTTGAAGTGTATAATACTTTTCTCCGAGTTCTAGGTAGTAACGTAGCTGTTTCATGCTTTTATTGCGTGCAGTCGAAAATAAGTTGAAAAAACTAATTTTCCACGTGATTTTTGTCAATTTCGGGTAGTTTTTGAAACAAAAATTATCAATGAAAAATTCAAACTGTAGGTTTCAAATATATACCAATAAATCCCAATTACCCTCTTCTAGGTAGTAACATCAATAATATGTTAAGAATCATGTTAGACCATAGAGGAAAATGTCTAAACAGTCAGCATTTTAAAAGGAATAAGGCCTCTTAAGGGGGCCTATGAGGGTTGCGTTTATCACGTGAGAAATCAGTGACAAAGCATCTCTGACTCACACTCGCATTTTGTCAAAACGTGACGGATGCTTTGTCACTTATTAATCGCGTGATAAAAGCAACCATCGTATGCCCGCAGTTTGAATTATGTGTCAGATTATTCGCACCTTAACCACCCAATTTGAATATTAACTAAAATAAAACATTATATTCTGACTATCAGTTAATACAAAGGTAGATATCTAACCTTGAATTTTATTGATGTTAGAATAACACGATAACATTACTTATTGTTATTTACATATCCGCTACGTAGTCGAAGCTTGCAAAGCCTAGCAATAAATACGATGAAAATATGCATTCAATATCAAAAAGCCAGCTTAAAAGGCGTTACAGCGCGTGTTAAATCAATTACTAGTCGACACCTACTGACTGTGTCTAAATCGTAATCATAAACTTTGTGTATAAATAACTAGCCCTGGCTTGCCTATTAAGGCGATAGGTTCCTGCTAAGCTCGTAATGTTGTATTTCCAATGTAGATCCATCATCATACACATATACCTGTGATCACTCATTTATTTATTTATTTAATCTTTATTGCACAAAAGAAAACTTATCGTACAAAAGGCGGACTTAATGCCATAAGGAATTCTCTACCAGTCAACCTTCGGGCAAAGCATATAAATTGTGTAATTCTCATTATTTATTTATTTATTTATTTAATCTTTATTGCACAAAAGAAAACTTATCGTACAAAAGGCGGACTTAATGCCATGAGGCATTCTCTACCAGTACTCATTCAAGGTTTATAACTGAAAAAGATGCCTTAAGGGACAAGGTTACCTGTATACACAGACAAACAGAATTTTATTGTGATTTTGCATTTGACACATGACAGTCAAACGTTATAGGTAATGAAGATTCGCTATGGGTCGCTCACAAATATCGCTCGACATATTTCGGATGGAGTCTTTATTTATGATACAATCGTGCGGTAGCCAGGCACAGACTGTGAGCCTGCGCTGTTTCTACATCTGTTTAGAGCGTGTCGGTGAGATAGTTGAAATACTACCCTCGCTTACTTCATTTACTTATCTCCTAAACAGTTTTGTGCCGTGTGTCAGATTTTGTGCTATTAAAAGCGAAGCGTGGCGCAAACTAGTGTCGGAGTTAAGTTTTTTATTAACATGATTTATATTATAAGTATTTTTATGATAATATAGTGATACAAACAATATTTGCAAGTTTGTCAAACACTCTTAGTTTTTTTTTCATCCTACCTTTTGTGAGTATGTCTGTGTCGCCTGGTAAATATTGTCATAAGTATTAAATTTGCCATATTAACTTAATCTTGTTTTGTACAATAAAGTTTTAATACCTACTTACATAAAGAAAAAAAATACCGTTATAATACGAATTCGTTATTATACAAATACGACATTATGAACTCACTGAGAAGGTATCCCCGTAAGTCCCGTTGCGAGTAAAAAACGGCTGAACCAGAGCTAAACGAGACTTGATAACATCTATCCGTACATTATTGATGCGCTGAGAAAGGCGCAGCTATGAAATATGGAAGAGGGCAATTTTATTGCATATTAGTTGCTCGTACGGTTTTCTCTAAGGAATTATGCGCAATAGATATGTAAAATACGAGTACTGAATTGGAAATGCTTCGTTTGCATTGTACTTAAAGTTACATACTTGAACCGTTATACTATAGCGGCTACTACTTATTACAGATAAAATTACTTTTTACACGACTAGCAAAGACCCGGTAATATTTAAGACGCATTTTCCGACTATGATGTTTACCGTAGAATATAAAAAGAAAAAAAACCGGACAAATGCGAGTCGGACTCGCTCACCGAGGGTTCCGTAAAAATTTATACCGTTTAAATGACGTACTTTAAATAAAGACTATATTTTGTATGTTTTTTCCTTTTGAGATACGGAACCCTAAAACGAACAATCTTGCGCTGGGTTTGGAAGGCGGCTTAGTGAGGGTAGGCAGAATTGGCAAGATGCTACCCTTGTTTTCTTCATAGTTTTTAAAAGCCAAGGTCATAAGCTTTTGATCTGGTCTAGCTAGACTACTATAGACTATAGTCATTATCAAGTTTTAATTATGACAGTGAATAGACGGTGCTTCTTGGTTATAAAACGGTTTTCAATACGTCGGAGGTTAGTGTGGACGAGAAACCTCGTGACAGTGAATGTTGCTTGCAACTCAACATGCGATAAAATCTATGAAGAAAATTAAAGCTGTATCAACAGACACCGCAAGTCCGCAGTCCGCGTTGGACTACCGCGTGTTTGGCTCTTAAATAAAGATTGCATAACGGCGGCAAAAAGCGTAAATGCTGTAAACGCCAAGGCACTTCATTGGCGTTTACATCGTTTACGGTTTTTGCCGTTTATATGAGTCTGAACCATGTCGAGCGATATCTACATTATTGACGTGAGTAGCCCGTTATATATCTAGTTAATATTAGGATTATATGAGTAAAGACTAAGTTTATTTGTACAGGATAACCGAACTGATAACTGTGATCATCAACATCGGCAAAAAAGAACATTTAAAGTTAAAATTCTTATGCACTAGTTTATAAAGTATTGCTCAAACGTGTCTGTACTCTATAGGCCAGGCGCTATTTTTTTCTCAAAAGGGCGTACGGTAGTTTTCTAGAAAAATGGTGTCAGTTACGACTTTTTATACGCTGTATTGTAGAGTAATGTATAGTTCTTTGAGCCGATGGCCGGTACTATAATTCAACCCAATAATGCTTCATATAAATTTGCAAAACGAGCGAGAGGTGCAAACTGTACGAGTGAGCGATGTACTTGAATAATTTGCAAAGAACCGCGGGCTCTTTAGTGCTGTTTAAAAAATGATCCAAATTTATCGATAATATTTTTTAATTAGAAATGAAAGTAATATAATTACTTATGGTAATGACGTACCTGCTAACACTTACTTTTATTTGAGTTCACGCAATTATTCCACATTACTCACCTCTTTATGTAGAACTGAAATTTAAAGGTATAGTACAATTTTTTTAAGCTAAGCTCATCCACCTAAGAACTGAATACCATTGAGTGGTTAACCACAAATTAAGATAGCGAGCTCGTAGTAAACGCAGATTGTAACCACCTTGGAAGGTTAATATAGATTATCGACTCTATTTCCTTGGACATTTAGACTACAAAATACACTAACAGAATAATGGTGATCATAACTGTTTTGGAATTTTACAGCCGCCCGACTCTCCACAAGAACGTATTCTCTTGAAAAAGGACTATGAACTCTCATCATCAACCATTTTAAACTTATTCAACAAGGAATAAGGTTGAAAATTCAATATCCACGCAATGTAGTTCTAACCTTTTTTTGTAAGTAACTGGTTGGCGCTTACGAGAACAAAAGCAGATAGGATTGTATTAGACACATGGCCATTGTGAATGCAGGTAAGTGGATGAGCTTAGTTTAAAAAAAAATACTATATATCATTTTATACGAGTACTGAACGCCAAATCTTAACCGCAGACGAAATAACGTCAACTAAAGATTCAATACGAGCAGTGGATCGGAAGGGATAATTTCTGATATCTTTCTTGAATAAAGATGTACATTTATATTTAACGATATTAGTACCAAACATTTGTATGTTATTCTTTTAACATTAAGAGAAAATGTCCCACCATAGATTAAAATATTTACTACTAAAGTCTATATTGGTAATCGACAACTATATTTTTCTTATATTAATACATACCTACATAATATCGATATCAGTTTTGCCACGTCACTAGTAAAGCGTGTCATTCAGTTTTTATCACCATGATTAAGTTCGGGTTTATTGAAGCATTACTCGCCATCACTGGGTAATTGTAGGTAGTTACGATAAAACAAAAATAGGCTTAAACACTATCGGCGAGATATCTGTCAACTGGAACTAGCAATACTTACTTATGTGTGTTATTAGTCCGAGAGATGAACGTCTATAACCCAGCCTGATTGAGTGCTACCAGTTACGATGACAGTTACGTTTATCACGCGATAAAATAAATACTAAAGCATACATCACTCTCACACTCCATGCTTGCATAAAGTGTCTGCTTTGCCAATTATTGATAACATGACAAATTCGACCATTGTGAGGCCGCATAATAATTGACCACACTAAAGAATATAAAAAAGTATTTTTAAAAGTACATGGGAACCCATGAGAAACATGTGTTTAAAATAATGATAGATAATTATTTTTATACCTTTACATAAACTCAACTAGGCCGCCCAAAAATCATGCCTCTAGTCTAGTTAGTGTAATGACGTTCTCCGCTCCGTCTATAGTTAAAAAAGATTTTAATATTATTTGAAAAGGTCGCGAAGGACTTATAAGATAACAGATGGGGCGTAACAAGACTACTCGTTCTCGTCTCGTTTTCGCCTCGTTCAAAGCAAGCTAAAACAAAAGGTGCCACGGTGGGTCATTATTATATTTTCTCATTTGTAAGATGTCCGCGTAATTTCGGTCGTGCCATAAATTGTGTGACGTGATTACCTGATTACATGTATTTAATACATAGCCGACGACTGTAATAAACGGACTGTAAGAATCATACTAGATAGGTATTTACTTAGTTTATCGCAACTACTAAATAAAACCATAGTCACAAATGTAAACGATAAAAAATAACTAATATATTATAATACTTGTAACATGCAATCTCACCTCACAATTAAGAAATGTGTAACTAATTACGTACAGTTATTTAAAACCAAATAATCAAAAACAAAACGCTCACTAATGAACTCTATGAATATTTCTAATTTATGCCTCTCACGTTCTGAAACCCGAATTTCATGAGCCTGTTTTTACTTTATTAGCATCACATTTTGAGCCCTTCGCAAACTGTAATCTGTATACAAGGGGCGTTCGTCTCATCTTTTCTTAGTTAGTAACTCCGGTCCCTTCTCAACAATTAGGTCGGAGCTAATTTCTTAAGTCAAGTTATTTGTTCCTTTTGAACGATTTATTGGTACCCGAGGAACATTGAAACTTCACTGGAATCGGTCTTCGAAGGTATAATTTAGTCTAATTCGAGAATCTGCAATGTAAAGTGTTCGCGCTTTGTTAAATTAATTAGGTACGCAAAATATTAATTAGTAACCAGTTAAATTTAATTAAGTGTCACAAACATGTATTATAATTTTTATGCTATTTCTGTTCGTTACAAAAGCAATTTTGCTTTAACTTGAGCTTTGGTATTATTTCCAAACACTGGGGTGCATATAAATGACCATCAGTATCGAAAACAGAGGACGTTTATTAATTTCGCTGCACTGTAATCTAAAGTGATCCGTTCATACGGTAAAACAATGTGATTTTAAAGAGCGTATTTTTCAAAATGTAACCCTTCGTATGCCGTTGGGTGCGCCAAGTAAGGCTTTGCATAAATCCTCATCCGTAATTTAATGTCGCATAAAATCACTGGTCAGTTCACGAGAGCGTGCATCCCTCGGCATATTGCCGTCGCGCGTTTTTAGGGGTCCGCACGTTAAAAGTGACTGTCATTAATCAACTTTTTTCGCTTGATGGTGAAGTACTGCACAGTTTATATTCTACGCGTTTTTGATTCAGAAATCGCCAGCTGTTTCGACGCAGTTTAATCACACCTGCGTGTGAAATATGCATTTAGCAAGAGAAATCCTAGGAGTCTCGGTATTGAATAAATCAGCTGAGGGTACTGGCATGACATGAATCTGGTAATATTGTATCCATAATTACGTACCCTTTTAGAAAGCCAAACGTTTTGGTGGGCTTCTCATACTGCATCTTTTAGTATTCGGCTGCCACTCAAGAATTGTATGTTCTAGTGGTTCTACCAGTAATGTCATTACCACTTCAGTCTGGCAACTCTGAGAAAAAATAGTAATTACAGGAATTATTTATGTTCATGACATTCCTATTAATTGTGTATAATCTAATGTACATCACACTAGCACATATAATGCTAGTAGAAATCGGAGTAAATAACTAACAATGCTATACAACAGATTAACAAAGGGACATGTTAACCCAGGAAGAACCCTTTTAACTAAAATTCATTTTACCTTGACGCGCGTTATTTCGCGGTACTTTTTATTACCCGTAATTTTATATTAACTGAAACACTATGGACAGTAGGTATGAAACCTGCAGTTTATGGTTTCATTTTATGCTAAAAAACGCTTTATAGCCTTTTTATACTGCTCTGTGTTAAATTCCAGCAAATTGCTAGTAGTTTGAATTGATAGGTAGGACTACAGGATGGAAATATAATAAGAATTCACTGTTATTACAAATGTTAAACTACTTTTTTATCGTATATCTTTTACGTACAGTAATGAAAACTTTATATACCAGTTTTCATTTCTTATTCATTTTACAAGGTACTAAGTTTATTGCAATTTGTTTCTTGCATTCATTATGCAGCTGCAATTTTATAAAATTCTAAATTATAAAATAATAGAATACTTTCGGTTTAACTATGTAGTTAATTGTTGGACACTTATTAAGTTTTGTGAGATGTGAACAACAAATAAATATAAATGCATTCCATGGTAACCTCAAGCTATCTCAATTTAGTATCTCGCCACTTTATAATTCACTTTAGCATTGTCATCTATTTCCCTTCCTTAAATGGTAACTTGTAAACAAACTCCTGTCGGTGTAGCTGGTGAAGTATATAGCTTTCTACATTTTATCCTATCCAAACGTACCTCCTGCAAATTGACATTTATTGTCAATTTATGCATTTCAAGTAGCGCTGTAGCGAACATGGATACTATCGATTAAAAACGTCATATGTCCAAGTTCTGACTGGAATATTGTTAAAATTGGTATTAATTTAAATAATTAATAAATATCGAACAACCTCACAAAAAACGTTCTATTTTCACTGTAAACTCTAGTAGGCCTATGTCTTGGACATTAGACATAAACAAACTTATATAGATAAATATATACTTAAATATATAGAAAACATCTAACGAATATTCGAGTTCATCACGCAAATATTTGCCCTTGCCGGGATTCGAACCCAAGACCGCCGGCTGATTAGGCAGCTGCTTTACCACTGCGCCAAGTGCGTCGTGAATTATTATTATTTCGTATTTCATAGTATAGTGAAAGTGTATAGAATGAATATGGAACTTGGGTCATTTTTCTACTTAGGAAAATGTTTACCTATACCTATTATTCCCGGTTTCCTGTAGTCATGATACAAGGACAGATATTATGTTTTTTTTTCATAAAATCGTCCTGCACAAAAATTTCATCCCGTTTTGCTTTTCTTGTTACATTTTTCAAACAACCCCATTTTGTCCGGAGGTTAAAAATGTAAATCCTCTTTCACGCTCCAGGCTTAGAAATTAAGCCTACTGTAATGAAGTAGCCATGTTTTTATTTCAGAACTGAATTCTTGCATGTTTTAAGCATAGTTGCTACGGGAAATGTTTGCACCAACATTCAAAACGTGACTTGTTTAACAAAATAACTTTTCACTATGAAGAGTGGTATTTTGCCGCATTTTTTTAAGTAACTACCTACGGCAGCGTTTAAAAAAAATATATTTTTACTATTGAAATTTAATGTAAGGGCTTAAGAGCCCTTTTTATATCTATAAACTAAGAATTGTTGGATTGAGCTTTGCTCGGAATTTCCTTGCATTATTGAATCAGAAATGGGGACATGCTCCGCAGAATTAAGCACGTCGATTTAGCCAGACCTAAAACGGCAGTGGGCGGGGCATATCGCTTGTAAAACCGATACTCGTTGGAGCAGAAAGCTTTTTGAGTGACGACCGCATACTGATCACAGTGTGGGAAGGTGACAACGAGGTAGACCAGCGATCGAACCAGCATGGTGGTCGAGGTGCTTTTGGAAGAAGGCGTCGTACGACTGGTTTATGTGAAGAACCTAAGGCTTATGTCTAGCGTGACGTCATCTTTCGGCTTATATGATGATGAAGTAGTTCCAAAAATCTGCGTCAGTCAGCGTTTAGTTTGCGGTTCTGTGTGCTAGGCTTCCTATTAAACCGTTAAAAATAAGTGAGTTAATTGAAGGCTAGTCAACTCAAGTATTTTTTGGTTTATAACTTTTTCTACCCGCACTGACGAAGATGCAAGCGCCTTCTACCACATTATACACACGTTAATGGTAATTTATATACAAGCACGCGCAAAGACATTTTTTTAATTACAGCAATTAGTCGAACTGCCTATTATAGGCCTTGTTCAAAGGTAATTAATTCCGTTTGACCGTAGCGTTACTAACGTCCTACATTACCCGTTAAATGCCTATCATAATTTATGGAAATTAGACAGCGCCTAGACAGCAATATCGTTATATAGCGCTATTAGGGCTTACATGAGATTGGCTGAAATTCCCTTTAATATAACCTGAAAAGTCCACAGAGCATAGGCATGTCAAAGTCGAGATATAGTTGAGACGTTTCTTAAAACAAGTCCTAAACGGGATTTTATGTTGAATGTGTGCCGAGCTGTTATTAAATTATAATCTGTCACAAAAATTCTCTCTCTACCTGACACATGATACAATTCCAGTTTTCGATCTACTTCGAAAAGGTTTGTCTGTCATATTTAGGTTCTGATTTTCATTATATTTTCTTATTTTTTATTGAATGGATTGCGTAGGTTATTGGTTATGAATCCTGTAAAATTGTTTAATACTTGCTCGAAAATCATCCGTTTTTTTTTTATATTCAATGGTATGCCTTTTATTACCGCCCATTTTTTCTTTATCAGAAGAAACATAATTTTACCGGCTTCCGAGTTTGCAGTATGCTGAGGTAGAACTCTTTAGGGGTAATTTTTTATTTCAGTTTTGTTTGAGGTCATTTATTTTATTTCTTTTGTCATTATGCGCTCAAATTTCTTTATTTCTTTCTCATTTATACTTTTCGTCACCGCTACTTCGTAAAACCGTCCACGCTTACGAGTAGCAAGCTATGGTCCTGTCACTGTATCGAATCGTTTCGATACGTCGCCAGCGTCGCCTTGGCCAGTACATAAATCAAAATAAATACTTTACATTATGCCTGCTTGTCACTGTCCGCAGTATCCACTTCTCAATATTCATTATAGGGCTCTGTATTCACCACAGGGATTCTCTCTCTCTGTTGTTTCTAGTATCTAAATTTTTGTACAATAATATTAAAACATCTGATTGTTCAATTTAATACTGACTTCCCTATTTGACATTTATAAACAGTGGTACCTTGTTATAGTAATATCTTAGGCGACCGCGCGTGGTCTCATAGGATGAACGCAAGGAACCCTAAAAAGGATCAAGATCGGTACGTCCTTCTGGCTCCAAAAAATACCAGCGCTGTTGGCATTGTTAGGTATATCAATCACTACATAGTATTTAAAAAAAATCACTTCCTGTCTGTCTGTCCCTATGTATGCTTAGATCTGTAAAACTACGCAACGGATTTTGATGTGGTTGTTTTTTATTTAATAGATAGAGTGATTCAACAGGAAGGTTTATATTAAGTATAATACATGCATAATTTGGTGTACTTCCCTTTCGCCGAATTATGTTTCGCAAACGTTTCATTTCGCAAAAGTTTCATTTCGCCAAAAGCATTTTTCACTGAAACTGTAAACTATTTCAGATTGTTGTAAATATCATCCTTTAGATTAGGTTAGGTTAGGTTAGGTTTGTTTTATAACAATTCGAAATAGTTTACAGTTTCAGTGAAAAATGCTTTTGGCGAAATGAAACTTTTGCGAAATGAAACGTTTGACGAAACGTAATTCGGCGAAAAGGCAGAGAACCGCATAATTTATCAGCATTGCACCCGTGCGAAGCCCGGGCGGATCGAGAGTCGCATAATAAATATGTAGCTAAACAGAGAATATTTCTTGTTGAAATCATTTCGGATACGACCTCTGTTTAAAAAACTAACTACCTATGACTTTATTTTATTCCTTATATTCTAGTTAACATTTTCGCCCCTAACTATTTATTAAATGGTGTTATTGGAACTAATAAAACTAGAAAGGCTACGATGATTTTTCGCAAAAACTCAACTAGAGCGTGCTCTTAAATACTGAATCTTGCTCCCCCAGAGAAAACTACCGGAACATTTGTATATCCCATGTTTTTTACTCACTGAACGCTTCCCGAGGGAAGAGATAGGAACTCGCCGTTCTCTGGAGCTTGTGCTAGTTATGTAAAGGAAATTATTTATTATAGCGAATGAAGTTACAGAGAAATTTCATTTGGTAAATTGTGTTATACGGTTACATACCTTTGTAGTAATTTAAAAGTAAATTACATGTTGGTTGGTATTTTTAGAATTTTTGACAATCCCTTAAGGAGATATTCTTATATTGTAACCACATTTAACTGCATTACGATTATGACATGTAAATATCTTTTGTTACAATCAATTGTTATGTTTTTTACTATTATTATATTATCTAATTTTTATCTTTATGACGATCATAGTATAAATGCATGTAAATTGTCTTAGCGTAATTTATACTGACATTTTATATTATGAAATAAATAAATCTAATCGAATCATGTAGGTATATTCCAAGATACATGATGCTATTCCAGATTGCAGATCTTTAAGTATAAGCGGTAGATCAAGTGTATTTTTTTTACTTTTCGTATCAGCCGAAATACCACTGCACTATTGTCCACTTCTATAGACAAAGGCTTGCCGTGATGGCTCATAAGCATGACCTGTGCTAACTCAGAGCACGATCTACGGATTTGATATCGATAAAAAGTGTCGATATTAACACGTGCTCATTGAAAATTCTCGATAACTATAAAAAAGGTTCGATATCATGTCTGATAAAGTGAATATTGTCATCCAGACGGCAATCTCTAATACCGATGAATATGGAAAAAGTATTGATTGTATACTTACTATGAAAACTATCTTTTAAAACAAACAAACTAATACATCAATTTGTTTATTGTTTTTATTTTAGAATGAAGAGAAAAAATATATCTTTAAATAAAATAATATCGAGTTACATTTTAGATGCTGACAGTAACATCGATAGGTATATTTTTTTGACGATACAATCTCTATTTTCGTTAAAACTATTCTATTTTATTGCATTTTAACTATATTTTATAATATATTTTCACTTCACACGCATTTAATTAGCTATAATTATATAATTCTTCTAATTTAATAAACATTGTCATATAATTATTATGACTGTAAGCAATAACAGTACCTAATTAATTGATTACAGGAGTATGTGGTTCAAAGTACAATTACATCGAGAATTGAATATGCATTATTGCAATATGGTATAATTACATGTAATAGCTTAGATTGATTAATTAATAGGCTTCGACATCAGTTGATTTGCATGAATCTATTTTGTGGAAGGAGTTTGAAATATCAAATTGAAGGCGTTTTTTAAATCCGACTTTAAAAATAATAAGATGAGAGGTATTTTTGTATCCTATACCTAGATACAAAAAACAAACATGGAAATAGTCAAAATTAACGTTGAATAGGACCACATCAGTATTGAATGGGAACATTCATGTCAATAACTATTTCGATATTATTTGAATATCTGTTTTAAAAGTTTAGAACAGACTTCAAAAGAAATTGATATGACGGGAGGATATCTATTTTTAGATGTTTTATTTATATTTTCTCAGGGTAACTTACTAACTATATAATAACATCAATGAGTAGGCCGAAATCTTATATATATATAAAACTCAAAGGTGACTGACTGACTGACTGACTGACATAGTGATCTATCAACGCACAGCCCAAACCACTGGACGAATCGGGCTGAAATTTGGCATGCAGGGGCCCAATTCGAGAATGCCGTTGGAGATATCGCCAAACGTCAAATCTCCATTAGATAACAGTTATATCGCCATTGAACTGTCATTTAAATGCGATGAGCTTAAAAGTGACATATCTCATCTCAATTTTGGAAATACGAAGGCGATAATGATTGTCAAAAATGTTTTTCATGTTATATAAATTTCTGTTTTGAACGAAACGTAACGGACCAATTTCACGTACTATGCGGTCAATTTAAAGTATGCGCCTGTTATTTATGCCGTCACATACAAAGGAAACGAAAATTTTGCGCGTCCGAATTGATGAAGTTGCGATGTTCTAGCGATATCGCCACTTGTCAAGTAGGCACACGTCAAAAGTGACGGATGGCGATGAAAAGGAGAGATCTCCATTATATCTCTAAAATTGGTCGAATACCCCCCCTGGTAGATGTTATGACGTAGGCATCCGCTAAGAAAGGATTTTTCAAAACGCACCCCCTAAAGGGGTGAAATGGGGTTCCAAAGTTTGTATGGGGAAACAAGATTTGTTAGACTATTTTATTCGAAACTTCACAGGAGTATTCCTAACGATAAATGAGTAAACACGTGTTTCAGGTTTCTTGAAAATTCAACCCCTAAAAGGGAGAAATGTGGTGACAAAGTCTGAAAATCAGCATGGGTATTGTTTTTATGGTTTATCGGGTCACTGATTACAAGAACCGCAACGATTTTAAAATCCAACGTGGCGGACGTGAGTTACCATCTCCCCTGTTGGGGTGAAATGGGGTTGAAATGTCTAAATACTAAACCGCTGGTTCCAGAGAGTTCAAATTTGGCACGTAGGTTCCTTATAAGGTGTAGGGGTGCACTAAGAAAGGATTTTTCAAAATTTACCCCCTAAAGGGGTGAAATGGGGGTCCAAATTTTGTATGGGGAAAGAAGAATAGTTAGACTATTTTATTCGAAACTTTACAGGAGTATTTCTAACGATAAATGAGTAAACACGTGTTTCAGTTTTTGAAAATTCAACCCCTATAAGGGAGGAATGTGGTGACAAAGTCTGAAAATCCATTGGTAATGCTTTTATGGTTTATCGGGTCGGGTCGCCTGTTGTGGTGCGATGGGGTTGAAATGACTAAATATGAGTACGGGTGTAATTTTTATGGTTTGTTGGGACGTTAATTACGAATATGCCACCGATTTTGAAATTTTATTTGTGGTCATGAAAATTCTTGAAAGCATTTGCGCCAAATTGCAATTTAATCGGTCCAGTAGTTTTGCAGCAAATCGATTGTAACAGACGGACTGAAAGACAGCTACACGTGATCCTATTAGGGGGTTCTTTTTTTGCTTTTGAGGTATGAATAGAGACCCGCGTTATCCTAATAGAATAAAAAAATAGTATTTGGTGGCATCTCGATCGTCGTCAATCGGTACCTATAGGCGGGCGGCGCGTTGGGACGGGATACCTGCATCCGTAATAAATACATTAAAGCTTTTCAATAATAAGTCATTTCAGAATTCTGAATTACGTTTATCTGGCTCAGAATAATACATTTTTTATTCATCAACGAAGAGAACCTCAATATCTTACAATAGAACATGACGTAACTTAGAACATGGCTTAGAATCATTAAACCAATCTCGAATATCCCAAATCGATAAGCGGAGGCTCGGGACATTATAAAAGCTTTATACAAATAAAATGCACACATATCCCGGTGTCTTAGCTTCACTTCGAGTTATGAATTTTGAAGTGAACTTTATTTGGTACAGTAAAAGCTGAGATCGCTTGATTTGAGTGCTTGAGTTTTCGGTTTGATTTGATAAAGTGGAGTTATGATAAAACAAAAAGTATTTCCCAGTAATATTAGAAAAGCAAAAGTCTGTGTATGTTTTGTTACTTCTTCACGCTAAAACGGCTGGACGGATATGCATGAGGGAAATGCAGATTGCAGATACCCTAACTTAACAAATAGCCTACTTTTAATCCTGAAAAAAAAGAGCATTGTTCCCGTAGGATGATGTATATTATATAGGCACGCGAGCGAAGCCGCGGGTTAATGCTAGTATACCTATATTACCGTTCTTGTAATTTCGGTATTGACTAATTATAAAAGCCATCCTGGTAAGAATGGTAAATTCGATATTTGTCTAGTTCTAAGCGCCAAAAGCATATAGTTCATCGTATCTTAATGTTCGGTAGTGAGGTTTGTACGCTCACCCTAAAAGGAAAACAAGCTTCTTGCCGCAGAAAGGAAGACATTTTGCAAGATCTTGGGACTGGCACGGAGAGAAGATGGTAGCCGGGGGATATGTAAGAACCAAGAGCTGGAAGACCTAGTTTGTTTGTTTGTTTGTTAGATTGAGAAAAGTAGCTAGACGCCGGTAGCTCGGGCATCTAGAGAGAAGACCGGACGATAGGGCGATAAAAAGGACGTATATTGGACAGCCTGTAGGTCGTCGATCGGTCAGCTGACCGAGGTACCGATGGAGGGATGAGGTTGTGAAGGACGCGCTCTACGAGCAGAAAAACAGGGCGCGTTGGTGTCATTTTGTACCGGAGGCCAAGATCCACTTCAGGTTGCTGCGCCAGCGGAGTAGTGAGTAGTAGAACTTTTGTACGATATAAAAAACTGGTAGGTAGGTAATGTTTTATAAGAAGAGGAGGTTTAAGTATTTGAATTAAATGCCAGCCAGTGCGCAATGCCAGCCCGCATCATAAAAACCACAGAAAATTATAAAGGTATAAACAATACAAATTACAATGCCATAAAATGTGTCTATACCTACATCAATGTACCTTTAGCATTCTCTTATAACGCATCCTTTATGCATTTTGGAATCCACGAATCTTTGTTTGCTTTCCAAATAAATAGAAACATTATAGAGAAACTCGTAAGGCAACCCCTCGTATCTGTAACTAATATCGCCTATTAATTATGTGATTAGACTCTTACGTCACCGAATTCCGATGTGTTACGTCACCCTACACTGGCCACCGTCTCATGCGTGATGGGGTTTCATTTTACCAGCCCAAAAAGAAACGTCATATTTTAATAGAAACAGCTTATATAGTTAAGTCCTTTTGTATGAGCAGCGTTTCCATGACTTGGTTCTGCGGTTAATCAGAGCCACATGCAGGTTCCCATTTTAAAAGGTTAAGATTAAGTGGAGAGTTCAGGCTAATTCTTGGTTCTTGAGAAGAAAACTGCTAAGTTATGGGAGATATGCATAGCCTAAGTTTTATAACCATCGCTCATCCCTCGTACCAAAAATGGTAAGATTTTTGCTCTTCTTATCACACACTACTAGAAGTCCTAACCCAGAACCACTGGCTTCATATCTTTGTCTATGAAGCCATGGCTGTTGGGATGAAGTAGATTGTCTTCTTCGTAAATAAACCCGTCGATATCTCCTTTAACCTACCCTCGTTCGTGTATATACATACTGTTTACTTCAGAAAGATTAAGTAAACACTATTTTGAGAACTATTTCCATATTAAGTATTGGCATTGGTAAAATTGCCTCGTTTCACGTTTCTCATAAATACATAAAACTCAATTTGAAATTTCTACCGAATTCCAAATATATAGGTACTATATTAGCGATAACTACTGGAAGACTGCTAACTTCAGAAAGAATATTAAAAACTATTTTGAGAACTATTTCCATATCATTGGAATTGGTAAGATTGCCTCGTATCTCGTTTCTCATAAATACATAAATTCAATTTTAAACCTCCGAATTCTAAGTATACACTATATTACCGATGACTACTGGAACAGTTTTAGTCTCAAGCAATTCTTAACGGTTCATCAATCTCGTTAGAAATATTGACACTTGTAAAGGAGCCTTGAATTCGTTCCGTGATGTTTTTTACCGCAATTGGCTGTCGTAACCCAATATCGTCGTGGTCAGTGTCTACAGTCCAGTGCGCGGCTGTCGGTTCCCAGGCTTTCTAGACATATGTATAACTAGAAGTTGCCTGACTTCATTATCGCTGAGAAGACAAGAATCATAACCCTCTTCTAAATTTACGTCAAGTAAAATATTAACCTATCTATGGGATATCCAGCAACCCGTAATAGCAAACAATGTTCAAATTGGTCCTTTGGAGCTGTTGGTGTGATGAAGTCGATTTTTGATTTATCTTTTATAATCTCCGTTTTTACCTAAAACAGAACGTTTTGTTTTGGGATAAAGTGATAAAAATCTATCCAAATTCAAGAAACTTATTGTTAAGATGTACCTATCGGATGAACTTAAAACACCAGATGCCTCCAAGAAGAGAGTTTGCGTCAACAATCGACATATACAATATGCGTACTTTTTATCTATCGCTGCCGTTTCAGTACTGTAGTGTTATGTATACACAAAAGGTTCAAGCTAAAGCTGCAGAATGTCAACCTGCGAAACCACCTTTTTCATACCCTTATTCCATTTATTTGGGGTCGACACAACAATTTTTTTCTTCAAAATTTACACCTCATTCGTCGTCTCGTCGTTTAATTCCATCGTTCATATAATTCGTCCACAAAACCAACCTGTGAAAACCAGTCTAAATGTATTCGTAATATGCCTCTGTCTCTTAACAAATTGAACAGCCCATTGAGCGCAGATCGTCACAATTACAAAAGCCTATTTATATTACATAAAGGGTCAATGTCAAACCATACTTCATTAATGCCAATTGGATAACCTCCGATCTGAAACAACCCAAGTTCATAGATTTCAAGAGTTACTTAAGTTCCTTCAAAGATGGCTATTTCAATTGGTTTGTTAGACAGATAATCACAGACTGTCTTACTAATTGTCCTAGATTGGGCCCATGGAATTAACAGCAGTAACCGAACGGAATTGCCAATCAGTTAATGACTGTATACGGTATGTACCCCTAGTAGTTATATACGTTGTAATTAGTGATAGGATGTAATTGAATCATTTGTGGCGTAGTGCTTGAACAATATACATTGTGTTAATACAAGTGTGGGCTTAGTCGGTGTATGCTGTGACGTCATAGTCCGCTGGGGAATCAAATGTATTGAGTTAGTAATACCTGTGGTGATTATCGGATCTTTGTGTAAGTATTAAACGAGACATGCTTACTGTTCATCGCGAACCGCCCTAGTAGCCGACGTTGGATTTAAGTATCTGATAAAAATACTACAGTCGCTCAGATAAAAGGGTTGGTCTATGTACAGTCAGTATCAAAAGTAGCTGACAATATTAGTACCTATGCAATTCGACATACGCCAGTAGTACAATTGACATCTACTTTTGACACTGTCCGTACATATTATGTACAAAAACAAATATTTACATGAATAGCAAAAATTATGTATAAGTATTATAATTATGTTTTGTTACTTATGTGTAAGTTAGTTGCACCGCCTACAATTTTTCCGCTTTTCCCTATGGTTGACTGGTAGAAAATGCCTCATAGCATTAAGTCCGCCTTTTGTACGATAAGTTTTCTTTTGTGCAATAAAGATTAAATAAATAAATAAATCAGAAGGGTTAGAAAAGATCTGTACCTAGTACTAATACTTTCAGACACGTTTCGTCCCCAACTTGTGGGATAATAGATATAATAAGTTTATTTACAAATAACGACTTTCTATCTCCATAAGTACACATTGTCTCACTAATTGAGCTGCAGACAAAAGTTAATTAAAACCTCTATGAAGTTCTACGCCACAAAACGTTCACGCCGGGTTTACCGAAATCACGTAGTAAAATACGAGTATACTTCGGATGTAACCATAATTACGTGATCATTGTGAGTATACGCGTGAACGAAAGTACTTAAGTGCTTACCTATCTACGTATTCATTTAGGAAAATAATATTACTTAGTATGTATATTCTTAACGGGAATGAAATAACCCCTTGTCTTGCTTTCGGTGGAGACGGTATTTTTTGCAAGTTTTGTTTTTGAGTTGATAGTTGTCACCATAGAGTATATTTGTATAATATGGTTGTCACCCAGCATGTTTGTACTTATAACCAATTAGAAAGTGTCCGCAACTTAGTCTGCGTGAAATATTTTTCTTTACCGTTGTCGGGTAAAAGGTATCAACTTTTCTAGTTGCAGCCATCCCTGTATCAAAATTGGTTAAAATCTGCAGTTCAGCCATTTCGGCGTGAGGAGTGGTCAAATATGAACTGTATGGCGCGCGTCCATACAAGTCCTGCATAGCGCCATACATACCAGTTGCAAACTTAGCTTAACCCGGCCAGTTAATATCGGAAGTGTTTGTACCCTTGGTGCTTGAGTCCGACTTGCACTTGGGCGGTCTTTTTCCTAAAAATCTCTACATAGGAATCTGATTTTCAATATAACCTTAAAATTTTATAATAATATAGGAAGTTTATTTTACGTCCAAAAAGCCGAAATTGTGAACGATTTTCCTACGTTTCACTGGAAGTGCCAACATCTGTTACCGTTCCGATCGGCGGCCAGCAGCCGCATGCGCTTCGGATTAATTAATGAAAATTACGTCCGAATTGATTGGTTTTGCATAATTGTTTATAGTTTGGGTAATTTAGGCATAGGCGCACTTATCATTAGCGATTTCGATTGCACTTATCTCAAAATTCTATTATATGTGAGATGTTCAAATAGAAAACTATGGTTGTTTTTAAGGAACAATCCAAAATCTGTATCCGTGAAACTTTATTAGAATCAGACATCCGAGTAATGTAGGATATCTATTGAACGGGCCGACTCGGAGCGCGGTCAAGCGCATTTTACTAATTACCAAAGAAAAGAGCACCTCGTTGTAGTTACATCATATATTTCAATAAAATTTACGGCTCCTCTCGGACTCTGATGACGGTGCTCGGCTGTCATCGCGTCCGCACGGAGCCGATCGGACGCTGTGACGTGCCGACACGTCCGATCGCATCCGATGGGTCGTTCCACCCCCGCTGCGTCGCACCGCCGCACTATGTTATCGCCGATGACCCGAAGGACGCAGAGTTGGCTACCGCGTGTTCGATGAACGCAGTCGGCTGCCACTGGGTACCCTAGCGATCAGCGACAGACACGGCAGCAGCCGACTCAGCCCGTCCAATCGGACCGAGAATCGTACAAAAAAAAACAACGGGTCACTCACATTTAGTGTCAAATATTGCTCGATATAGTTCGACATAATAACGACACCCAATGAGTAAAATACATGAAGAGCCGACAGGAGCTGACATGAACAAAATAGATATAGCAATTGGCAAACTAAATATCACCTGTCGTTACGTGAGTGAGAAGCAAAGTTTTCAGGATTACATTTATTATAGGAACACGCAAACAATTTAAGTATTTCGCATTTTATTTATTCGTATATTTTTTTTAGTTTCAATGATAGCTGAGTCATAATTCGGCCCATATCCTATTGAATGTAAAGAATTGTTGTGCTTAATAAAAACCGTTTGTAATATATTAAAGAGAAAGAGGCAGGATTCATATGCTTATGTTTGATTCTCACCCATGTAGCACAAAAAAACTAACAACTTTATCAGCCTTAAAAAGTCATGCCTAACACGGTAAACATGTTCACTGAAGAACATAAATCACAACTGAGCCTTGTTTACGTATTATCAGAGCCATAATCTAAGCCTTCATATTCAGAGCCGGCCCGCGTACTAACAGGCGATTTCATTATATTGCAGAATATTGCTAGCTTAATGCGGCGCAGAAAAAATGTGGTGCAGAAGTCTGACTTTTCGGTATGTAACTAGTCAAGATGCTAGAGGATCGACTAAAAGAACCACTTCACTTTGTAGCACTAGTGTAAGAAAGCCGAGATTAAGCAGTTAGTCTTCGAATCAATTAGGTGATCAACGTCTTACGGATTTTGCTGGTTCGGTTGGTTACCTTACATTTGCGGAATTGTGATGGATCCGAGATCAAGAATCAAAATAGCATACCTATAAAAATGTGCTTGTTTGTCGAATTAAGCCATGTCTTAAGTTGAGCTACTGATAGTACAACTACTGTAGTTTAAAGTAGTTACAAGTTGGTTTGTTCTTGCCGCCTACTGCATGCGGAGATTATCGTAAAAAATAACGGCTTTACCTGTGCATTCACTAGTAAATGTTAAGTACGAGTGAAATAACAAACTGTGATTACACCATAGGGAATGGAAGCTCAATACAAGACAGGCTGACTAAGCGCCGTGAACTACGCTAGCAGCCTACACTCCAGGGCACATCTGGGTGCGCGGTTCCACTTTTCGTTTTTGTTCTAACTGGCTAGGAATGAGATCTGGGTAAAATCCGAAGGCGAAGCTTGTGTACTGCGTATCTGAATAGAACTTGTGCTAGTGTTTGCTTATCGCTTAGTTTGTCTAACCATACAGCTATAATTTGTCATTGTGATAGATCATGGATTAGTTTACACACTTCAGTGGTCTATTATGTAACGTACGATGCTCCGTACAGACCCCAATTCAACTCGGATGCAATAGAACGAGTTCACAGCTGAATAACATTTGCAGCAACTGAATTTCAAGTTGATATAACCTGAAGTCATCAAGTAAACTATTTTCTTAGGGAACATAAACAGCTGGAAAAGTGAAAACCTATTCAAAATGAACATAGTAATTCAAAAGCTTCTAAAACAAGTCCAATGCAAACACGGTGTAAAGTCGACAAAGCGTATTCTAACGCTCGGCGTATCCTCTAACACAGCCTTTGTTGAGAAGCTCCGAGTGTTGATAGAACATTTCGCCGTTGGAGGATGGTTTAAAACGCAAGCTAATGAGTTAAAAAGTTTATCCTCACTCCTGTGCCGTAGAGACCTCTCATTAGTTGATTGATTATTCGTTAAACATATATCACCGCAACTCGTTTAATCCTGTTATAACTAGACACGTGAAATAACTAATAGTATGTATGCAGGATCACGGCTCAGAATATGGTCCACCAAGTAAATAGTACATTTGTCGTGAGAAAACTGAGCCAAAGCCATCTGTGATTGATTACAAATATGTGTCAAGGGGCTGATATTAAAGGGGCGCGAGAACTTATTGGTAGAAAACATATTTGAATCAAAACCCCTAAAGTTTTCCTCCATTTCATTCTGTCTGGATTATTCTTTTGATATTGATTGTAGATTTGATTTTGTAAGTTAAGTCGTTTCTCTCATCAACATTCCCTGGCCCTTATCCCATCCATTTGGGTCTGCGTTGAATTCTTCCCTATTACACGTCGTCTCGTCGTTTAATTCCTTCTTATTCATATCATTTAGATTTCACATAATCCATCTATCTTTTATTTGGTCTTCTTTTATATCCGTCCACGTTCACTGAACGGTTTTCTGGTCACGTGTCTCTCAATATACCAGAATCGTATAAGTTCAGTATCCAGAAATCGCTCTCATCTGTAAATTAAGCCATATCTTGTCGGTTTACATAACATAAGGCCGTTTGTGCCCTTCCATAGCTGCAGTGTTGCTTTCCATAAAACGAGTTAACTAAGTCCCACGAATTATGCACCGGAGATTATGCACCGCCTTTAACAAGTGGTTTGACACGGAATTGCATATTACAAAGGACATAATGCGAAAACCGTTTGGGTTTAGAATTTCCATTATGTAACATTTTGTCGTAGAATAATAATGTTAACAGACTTCTTTCATGGTTTAATGTTCTTAGTAAATGGTTATGAGTGCGGGAATGCAAGACGGACTCAGTACGCGCCACGAGTTGCGCTAATCTGTAAATGCTATAAATAGTACCTACATTAGGTACAGCAAACGCCGGGAAAGAAGGGCTTTCCGGGTGAGTTGATAGGTATAGACGGCCGACCGTAGGGGATGATTATAAGATACTTTTTACCCAAATACGGTAAAGAAGACTGTTTTACGCTGAGTAAGCTTAGGTGCCATCTAGTAATAAATAAATATCGGCTACGAGACGATGATATAACATACTTGTATAGATAAATATATACCTAGTTAAATAGATAGAAAACACCCAAACAAGCTCATCACAAAAATATTACTTGCCGGGTTCGGAACTCTAGATCGCCAGCGGAGTAGGCAGCTTACACTGTGTACCGACCACCTGCGCGAACCGCGTCATCAGTACGACTTCGACAAACAGGTGCCAGCCTACACATCGTTGCATCCAAAAGTTGAACATGATAAACATTCGCGTAATATTCTGAAAAATAAAAATCTTTTATACAAATATAAGTAAGAACCTTATACAAGTACATATCTGACGGCATTTTTTCCCGCCGCACTTCAAAACTTACAAATTACTGATATTTGATTCCCTTTTATACTCGCCTTTGTAATTCAAAATCATTAATTTCCTTATTTATACCTCCTTTTACACTTGTACGTAACTCACGTACACATAATACCTACTACAATGAGGCATACAAATTATCGCTTGCGCCGACGTCTGAGCATTTTAAATCAGAAATACCGAATTTGTATTCGCACGCTTTTCAATCCGAACCTTATTGTAGAAGGGGTACAATGCAAGATTGGAAAGGTGAGATGTTGCAGTTAGAGGTTTTTGCTTTCGCCGCGGGGTCAGTGGTCGAGGCATAACTCGCTAAGACATGATCATGACTGGTGGGCTTATATTCCACACCTCGTTACGTGTTAACAGCCACATTCGCTCACGACGGCGTGTTTATCCGGCGAACTTCAAGGCGGCATTGCCAGATCGTTACGTTTGTTACATTTTTCGTAACTTCTGTAACTTTAAGTAACCTGTAAGTAACTTTTGATTTCGTAACTTATCGAACTCTTAACGTTTTCATAATAATTTTACTTTTGAAATACGAAATATTTACGAACGCATCCAGGAAACGGTACGTATAATCATTACCTGTACGATTTGAATTGCGTATAGTGATATCCCTTTCGCTTCTCATGTTAACTTATACATGAGGAAGTGGAACGGCAGCATAGGATTTTTTTTTATTTCCAATTTCGTAGTTCAGACTAGCTGCTCTGCTGTGACATTTGACAACTACAAATATTGCAACGAAAGACGGCAGCTATCAGAGAATATGGGCGTGTTATGAAACTTACCACCAACATCTATTCTGAAATGATGACCACGACCACTCTGTTAAGAGTAAAACCGTCGAAGAAGAGAGTAGAATATCTTAAAGACCATTTATAAGCAATATTTTCTTTAAAATAAAAAATTAACATTCGCAGCGCAAATCTTTTCGAAAAAGGAAACGTAACTTATGATTCAACGGCTCTGGCTACACTGCTTCAAAATGCCTCGCCCTTCGCTTATGACGAAAGTGTAATGGTGCCTACGTGATAGGGTAAAACCATTGATTTTGACGCTATATCGACATAACAGTTATGAGATCTTTCGTTCCATTTATGGTTGTTGACGTTAAGTAAGAGGTTAGGTTTACGTTCCTCGTCCCTTGGTGTATATTTTAGGTGGATTTAGTCAAGTTTTGTCTAATCAGGGGCAAAATTCGATATTTATTTAAAATATAAAAGGTAGTATAGTCAGGTAGAAAGTATCTTATGTAACCTTTGGATGTCCAGCTAGGTATATATGTACCAAATTGGGTTATATCTGTCAAGCCATTCAGCGTGATGACCTCCCAAATATATATTTACCAACAAATGGTGCTTTACCGCTGTTAAGATTCTTTCTGAGGTATTGACCCTTCCCCATACAAAACAAATTTTTAAAACGTTCACTGTGCCCATACAAAATAGTCTCTCAATTTCACAAGTTCGTGTGACCCGCATAGATAACGTGTTAATATAATTTTAGAATATGAATCTTAATAGTATACATAAGTATAAAGCAACCTTCACTCTCCTGATCACATATTTGCAGAACGTTATGAATGCCTCATCATTTGTCCAACGTTCAATAATCGCGACTACCAAAATCCATTACTATTTTTCAACAGTGGCTCTGTGAGCTGTAGACCTCGGGTATTGTTTTTTGAAATTGCTGAAACTTGTAGTTTTTTACGTTTTCAACCCCCGTAACCCGACTATTTCCGCCATTTCCGTAAAAAAATGCTTATTACCAATACAGGGCGACCAAAAAGAGTATAAATTAAAAAGTGGTAATACTGTAGTGTCATTTTTCTTAGATTGATTAGAAAGGGACGACACTACAGTATTGCCACTTTTTAATTTCTACTCTTTTTGGTCAGACTACATATACACAACATTTCATGAGAATCGTTTGAAAAATACACCGTAAAGCATTTCGATATCTAGACGTCCAAAAAACATTTGGACATACGAAACAATTTTGGGCCAAGCTGCACCTCTTAACACAACTGTAATACGCGACTCTCCCGTGCGAGATATTTATCTATCTCTTTCTGTGCAGTACAGCGCGACAAGAGTCGAGAAGCATAGTTGTGCTAGACGGGCTGAGACGCTTCGCTCGCTCGATCAATGAAGTTTTAATTTCAATAACAGATAATTACGTAAAATATATAACTAAATCTCTCTATTAATCGTATAACCGTTGATCAGTTTTATAGCAGACATTAACTTCACGTAATAAACGTGGCTTATATTACAACGACCTTGGAACAACCCCGTTTCAGAATGTAGGTTGCTTTTGATGATGTTTGATTACGAATTTACTTCAAACAACATAAATTTTAAAAGTTCACGTAACGTTTCTCGTTAAATCTTCCCGGGAACTGATGTAAGTTCAACGGTTACAGAGAAACATTTACCAAGAGCTAGGAAACGTGGAGTTCTAAAAGAAGACTGAAATTTTTCGACAATAGTTGTTTTTTATTGATTGACTCTGAGTTCAGATTGAGATAAGGTCAGTCGGGAGTAGTCGGGACACACTGAAAAAAAAAATCTCCACTAGTAGTAACCAGGATTATGTAATGTTATATAACTTGTTATGGATAGCTAAGACTGCACCTACTTTATCAAAATATGCAAAAGTCCAGATGCTATACTTCTAACGCTATCTTACTTTTTTTGCGAACTTAGTTCCCTCATTTAGCTTAACTCGCTCAACGCATTGGTCTTGCTGTACAGCGAGGTTACGCAGCCATCATTTTGGGTACCTTACCACGGGGGCCTTTTAGATTTAGTTTAGTTATGTTAAAGAAATTTTGTATATAGTTTGTAGATATAACTATCAATTCGTCTGTGTTTAGTGGTTATGATTAATTTTATTATGAGTAAACAAAGGGTTAGTTGTAAGATTGATGACTTTATTCTCTTGCTGCATAAATGAAAAGTTTCTATTAGGACTCATGATTAAAATTTTAGTTTTCAAACCTTAAAGATTAGAAAGTTTTTAGTAACTATACATACTTGAATCAGAAAATAAATAACTAATTTCACTGCAATTTAGATTATAAAAGTTACCATCAATGAATTCATTGTAACTTTTAGTAACTAAAATTTACTACTAGACCCAAATTCTGTGAATCTACTTCGTACATGTCATGAGTTTTATTTTAAAATGTAACCATTTTTTATTCGAATTTATTATTACATCCAGGGGGGGTATTCGACCAATTTTAGAGATATAATGGAGATCTCTCCTTTTCATCGCCATCTGTCACTTTTGACGTGTGCCTACTTGACGAGTGGCGATATCGCTAGAACATCGCAACTTCGTCAATTCGGACGCGCAAAATTTTCGTTTCCTTTTTATGTGACGGCATAAATAACAGGCGCATACTTTAAATTGACCGCATAGTACGCGAAATTGGTCCATTACGTTTCGTTCAAAACTGAAATTTATATACATGAATAACATTTTTGACAATCATTATCGCCTTCGTATTTCCAAAATTGAGATGAGATATGTCACTTTTAAGCTCATCGCATTTAAATGACAGTTCAATGGCGATATAACTGTTATCTAATGGAGATTTGACTTTGGAGATATCTCAAACGGCAATCTCGAATTGGGCCCCAGACTTCTCTCTAAAAACCTCTTTATTCGTAATATTAAAATAGATCACAATCTGTTTCAATTTACCAAAGGGCAAGTTCCGAGAAATTGTGTGGCTTCTACAATACATAGTAACCTGTATCGTGGGAGTCAGATACATGATTTCGAATATAATGCGGAAATAAAGGCTTCTACAATTTACCCATTAAAAATATAATAATTATTATAAACAATACTCTAATTTAAACGTAGAGAGAGAGAGAGAGAGAGAGGGAGCCGGTTTTTGGACTTATTTTCGACTGAACGCAATGAAAGCATGAAAAAGCTATGCTACTTTCTAGAACTCAGGGAAAAATATTATTCACTTTAAATAGTTGGTTGAAATTATAAATATATTTGTCATTATCTGAAAAAAAAATAAAATATAAAAGGAATAAGGACTTGAAATTTTTGAATATAAATGCATTGAGCTCTCTTCGTATCGTAGCTGCATTGCCGTGATTGACACAATGATCGATTTGCTCACAAAACATCGCTAGCTTTTAACCTCGTTTGGTTCCCGACTTAGAACGTTTGTTACAATACCGTCTATTAGCCATTGTCGAGGATGTTGCTTGTAATGAATATTTTAATGAATACATTTTCGTAGTTTTTTTTTTGTTGTTGCAATGACGTGAAGTAATCATTTTCGAATTTCGCAGATTAGATTTAACGCACGATGGTCTTTTGGAAAATGTATTTTGTTTAATTTTATTAGCGATCTTATTTTCATTACATTCATAAAGTGTGTATTTTCGGTTGGCGACGCGCTATTTTTAGGGCATATTTCAATATGGTGGAAAACCATCGTGACATCGTCTACAGATATATATTTCGTTGTTATATACCTACAGGCATAGAATATGATTCTATTTACAGGTTTTTATTGGCCGTTAATGAAAAATTACATTTCGTTAGGTAAATATGTGACCCTCGGTATTATCCGGCTTGCAAAATTATAGCGTATAAGCTCGTTTTTTATTATGAGTCACATGTATCAATAAAAAATAATACAAATGTTAACAACCACCCAATTGAAACCGTAACGAATTCATCGCAATTTGTGATTCGGTTGATTCTCTATTGGCATTACCGTGAATTCTTCACAGTCACTGCTTATCCGCCCCCTTGGCTTTTATTGCTAGGTATTGAGAGTTTTTGCATGAAACATGATCAAGCAGCTTTTTCTTACGTTAATACGTACTGTAACTATGGTTAACTTGAGGAGATAAGTAGTTTTATAAGTATTAAGGATCGGAAATGTAACATTTTGCAATTTGACTAGTCTCTTACTTACGAATTTAAATCTAATTTTATAAAGCACTAGGAAAAATAAAACCCTCGAGCTTGCTTTATCGCAAAATTTTAATACGTTCTAACGTTCTTACGCAAAAGGCCTATACAAAGTTATTTTTAAACAAAAACCTATCACGCCCGCTGGGATATCAATCTTCAATGCACTGCTTCCTAAACTATCTTAAAACAGCTAAAGTATGGCAACAAGTACTTTAACTGCAGAAATTTGTCATAGGATAACTATCATTAGGCATTTTTAATATATAAAAAATCCACATTCCACAAGTTGTTTAATTGCATTAATGCTGAACATCGAATAAAGTATTGTTACGAGCGTGGGGTTCGTGATAGAAAAGCACAAATTAATCCACTAAATAAAACACTCACTTTATTACCCAAATTACGTACTTAAAATTCACACGAACTGTACTTAAGCGCACTAATCACTCAAGAGTCTTTCTCTCTGATTATCCTTGTATATACTAGCACTCGATCGCAGTTAAAATGTAACTAGCTCGCGCCGGCCGTCGGCGCCTTTTATATTCCGCGGAACCGCTCTAGACGCATTGTCCACACATATCGCGAATATTCTAGTAAGGTCCAGTGTGAGGGCCGACAACATTCGAGGCCATATATGTCTCTCTCTAATGGTGCACTCTCTGTCACTCCCTTCTCGAATGTTCCGAGTATAGCTATCTCTTTCTAGTAGTCCCATCCTTGTTACACACTTCTCGAATGTTCTGAGCATAGCTATCTCTTTCTAGTAGTGCTATCTCTGTCACTCCTACTGGAAATTCCGCCATATAATGATTTGTGCTTCAGAAGCCCATAAGGGGTCCTGAAAACGCCTGAAAACAGGTTTTCAGGTTATGGCGTCATCTGATAGAGGGTGCCCTGAAAAGGACTGAAAACATGTTTCAGGCGCCTGAAAACGACGGCAACTTGGGTGAAATTTCGATCTTTAGATATGTGATAGAGCAACTTCTGAAACGGCCTGAAATGACTTTTCAGCCTGCTGAAAACGCCTCTAAAGCACTGAAATTGTCAGTCAAAGTTTTTGACCTAACCTACCGGCGTAACAGTATTAATCTTCTACTCACATATAAAACAAAAACAATGTGTTTGTATGTATTTTCGAAGTCTCTAGGAGTCTTTTAAGTTTACTGGTTACTCCTTCTTACATTCTACAATTGAGCACCGCAACCCAATACACGGAGAGTAATAACGACTAACTACTTAACATGAACAAGAGTACTTTTTATCCTAAAACAAGCGACCCGCCCCAGCTTCGCACGGGTGCAATGCTGATAAGTTATGCATGTGTTATACATATTATAAACCTTCCTCTTGAACCACTCTATCTATTTAAAAAAAAACATCATCAAAATCCGTTGCGTAGTTTTAAAGATTAAGCATACATAGGGACAGACAGACAGCAGGAAGCCAACGCTTCCCAAAGGATTAGCATTAATTGAAATGTTTTATATCGCGGCTCTAACCGCGTTAGCTCGATAATGGTGCAGCGTGCGAAATGATGAAGTGAAAGGACTGATTTCTATAATCATACTGTGCCGAAGTGGATGATAAACGGCCCTTTATGTTTCGCAGGAGGAGCGTTATTTTACTGCTCTATAAATGAAGATAAGATTACCCCAGCCCTATTTTCTCGTCGACGTCCGCGCCAGCACTCGTTATGTGTTTATTTTCTGATTGATCACCTGAGTTTAGTACGCTTGGATGCTAAATACAGTGCGTAACTAAACTGGAACGCTTAAAATACTACTTGTTTTTTTTACTGGGTAATTTTGGCGTGTGATTTCATTATACAACTATGTTGGGAACTTTTGGAATCTGATCGGCCTAACTTTTTTAATGAGATATGTTTTATGAGAAAGGAAATTCATATCCACAGAATTGTGTCTATCCTTTCACTATTCCTTTCCTTTTTTTAATTTGGATCATATTGAGAAGCTATGAAAAATTGAGAATATTACAAATTGGTAAATACCTATAACTTGGTCAGATTTAATAGTTTGATAAGTAGTGCAAATAAGATTCCAGGAAAAGTTGATAAACTCATAGCTCCAGAAAAAATGCAAATTTGAAGTTAGCCTGCTACCTAATGCATCCCATTATGGCAATCCATATTTTGTTTGGGGAACTATATGTAGATTTCTATATCTTGGTATTTTTACTAAGTATGTTGATTGATTCCACTTTACTTGCCTAATCTATCAGCCATATATATTATATCTATGGCATGGTCGATATGTTCCGAGTGTTGATAGAGCGATATGGAGAAGTTGATATTCAAAGTTAAAGCCGATATAAATATTAGACAGGATTCGAATTTTGGTCACTGTATTTGAGTCAGTATAGTATCATACATATTTATGTTACATTTGTAACATAAATATGTATATTAACCGTTATTTTATAACTTTATTAATGGGATCTCTCAATCGCTTCCAGGATCAATTACATGAAGTGAATACATACGATCACCAACGGCACTTCTTAGAGCCAGCCTTGACAGTCATCTTTGTGAATATAGAGGGCTTCTCACAGGACAAAGTGCTGCTTCTTTACCTGAGAGATGCGACGGCCAGGGTTGTCAACACCGCTGCGTTTTGCGCATCAATTTTTTGAGGAACCTCGACACGAAAGAAGAAGGAGGTTGACATACGGCTTCGAAGTGCTGTCATTCAGCAACACAAATACGCACCCATTGTACGTCAGCATTCAAAAGTAGCTGACAAATTTTAGTAAGCAATTTGACATAATTATGTCAGTTTGGTACTGACCGTGCGAAGAAGAGATACAAATGTAACAGTTTAACTAATCTGCAAAACAAATCAACCTACCCTTTTACAAACGCACGTATTATTCAAAGCACTCTTTTTAGAAAGCAAACATATTTCAGCAAAGTAAACAAAGTTTAATCTCTCTCAAAAATCCTCAGTAAAAGGATAACGACCTATTTTTTTGCCCCTAGATTAAACCACAGAAATGGTATCCCATAGGATTAACGCATGCTGATGAGACTCTGAGGTCAGGAACAGTTATACGGCGCTCGAGGAACGTATGAACCTCTGTGGGCATAAATCAACTCCGCGTGGTGTGTTTAAACTAAGGTTTAAGGCATAAGAGTTTGGCGGTTTAGACTAGGTTCTTATCATAATGTCTATATAAAGAGCTGAGAAATATCTGTCTACATTGACATAAAGCAGCAAGTCGACATTATAGAATCGATCGATATCGTAAAGTACCTATATGGTAATGAGTTTTACCCCCACCACCGAGCATACATGAAAAAATATTTTAGTATTAATTCACTCGTGTGATCTTTTTATGATAATCTTTAAAGATAATAGGTTTATGCACGGATACTAATTGGTTTTTTAATTCAAACATTTAAGTGTATAGAACCTTACACGAATTTGAAATCCGAGATAAGCCATAAAATAACCAAGACAGAAACGTGAAGGCAAAAAGACGATTTAAGGGCCAAAACAAAATCACAAGATACGGCATCGCACCGTGGCACGACGCGACTTTGAATCTTGTTACATTTGAATGTATTTATTTCGACGCTACGTAGCATCATGGCACGATGTCGTATCGTACTACGATGCACTGTCGTGTCTTGTAATTATGATTTGGCCCTAAGTCATTTCAAGTACCTAATCGGTCATAAATTCTTGTGTTTAATTCTGTGGAATCCTCTTTGGTTTTAAGGGTCGTTCTCAAAATATTTGCACCGCTGCGCTAATTTTGTATTTTTTTTTCAAGTTGCGATTTTTTCTTTTATTTTTTATAGGATCGCTAGAAATATATTCTAATAATCGATATCACATGGAGGGAAGTAGTTAAATTGAATATTTTAGAAGATACAGGTGTTTGAAATTCTAGGTCGACAGGTGAAAGACATCGATGACAGGTAAACGACATTTTTTTACCAAGTTATCGACAATGGGTGCAGGTTTGCGACAAATACGTTCCAATTTAACTGAAATTATTAGCAGGTTAACGACTATGGTTGCAGGTAAGTGACATTTTAAATAAAAACTACATGGAACTGTCTACGAGTATTTTCTGTTTAAATTTTTTTTTCATTAGTCTTTTCCTTATGTTAGTAATTTGCAAAAAAAAAACAATCATTAATTCTTATGTCATAAGACATTTTTCAAGGGATTTTTTGAAGCCTATACATCCAGAAAGGTCTAGACCGGCAAAAAGGGCAGAACTCAAGCTTTACCCACGTGACTTTATACATTTCTTATGAAGGTTCATCAGCGAATCATTTACATAACGTTTCTGCATCTTAATTGCACCGCTTTTGACAAACTGATGTTTTTATCTTCGAGGAATTCCCCCATATCTGATTACCAGAAAGTCTTCGACTACGTTAGGTGGGATAAGCTATGAGAGGTATTGTCTGAAGCTGCCAGCTCATCTGGTAACATTTTATAAAGCCTTCACGAGTCTAGATACAGAATGGTGACGGCAGGAGATGTCATATGCAAGAACTTTAAGTTCCGGAAAGGTGTACGACAGAAATGGATAATATCTCCCATACCTTTTAACATATATGGAGATGCAGAGTTCATCATACCCTGAAATGTTGGAGTGATGATGTTAGAATAGGAGGAATGTTAATATTGAACCTTTCGCTACGTGGTTCTTGAATCATCAGCAACTGAAGCAGAAGTGGCCGAACTTTTGGAACGACTCGAAATGGGTCTTGAAATTAATAAGAAAAGACCAAGCTGATGATAGTCGACCATTTTGATGCTTCACAAACCTCCTTCAAAAGTTTGAAACTGTAACCACTGCCAGTATCTTGGCTCGATCGTCACAAATAGACGCAGAAGCAAATCGAAGATTCGCAGACAAATCGGAATGGCCAAAACAGCGATGACCCAACTCGGCAAAATATAGAAAGATAGAAACATCCCTAACCGGACTAAGATGCACCTCGTCTGTGCACTTGACTTCTCCATATTTCTGGGGCTGAGACCTGGACGCTCAAAGCGGCTGACAGGCAGAGGATTGTCGCTTTCGAAATGTGGTGCTGGCGCCGCCTGCTAAGGATTCCTTGGACAGCATGAAATTAAAATAGAGTACTCAAACCAATTTTATGACAACAAAACATGAGTACCCCACGTTGGGACACCGCGAGCGACCTATAAAACCTAGATTTTAAATAGTTTTGTAGAAGTTTTTTTAATAATGGTCGTCCGCCTGCCGTATGTGTCGTTCACCTGTTTTTGTAAATACAAGTGAAAGACATACAGGTGATGGACAAAATGACAGTTATATCATCAAAAAAAATAAAGTATTTGGTAGATGAACTGCATATTTATACACATGAAAATAGACCATACTTTACGTATTATAAATTAAAATTAATGCAATAGTACACACGTCAACCAAAATATGGAAAGCAGAATATAGACTACATACCCATTACAAACTCCCGCTCGCCTAAGTGTATTTATCATATTTTTTTAGTGCAGCGCACTGACGACGTGTCACTTGGAACACTGTTAGGTGGCAACTGAAGGTCTCGATTTATGCAAGTTGAGGCAGGGGAAATGAAATAGTGGTCACACAGATGTCATATTTGTCTCATGACAAGTGAACGACAAAAAATGGCGTGGACAATCTTAAATTGTAAATAGTTCCTAACATAAGCATACAATTATTATTTGACATAGTAGTATTAAATCTTGATCATATTTGAAAATAAAATGGAGTACTCAACCTAAGCTGAGTTGGTAATATATATGTTTTTATTTCAACGAAACATGTGGACCTCGCGTTGGGACACAGCAAGTGACCGACAAAACCTAGTTATAGAACGTTTTTTTGTCTATTTATATACTTTAATTTTATTAAAAAGCATTTGGCCTCTTGTGTAAAATGTGTCTATAGATATGTGATGATAATTATTTTTTTAAAGTAATGCGTTGTAAAAAGAAAGTTCTAAGACAAACCTGTAGGCAGGTGACGGTGCAAATATTTTGAGAACGACCCTTAAGACGCTTGCGCTTATAACATGCGACAAGCGCCATTTAGCCTCCGGAGCTTGTTATCTACCGTCTTGCGGGAATCCCTCGGCCTTCATTACAGTTTTCGTCTAATATTACATACGGATTATAAACAAGCTCCAATGGCCCATAGTAATGGCTGCTTTTAATGGGAACTCGGAAATGTTAACCCTTTTGCAGTATTAAAATTAATTTAATACAAAACACAATTCAGGATTCACAAGTAACGAAATGCAACGAAACGGATACTAGTGAAAAGTTAAGGGTCGTTTTATAAGGTTGTTATGAAATACAATATAATCTTGCTGATTTGCCCGTCTGGCACATGTAACTTTTTGGTTGCACTTGAATTTTGATATACTTACCTAGGTAACCCTGTTGTTTTGTTCGTTGCAACTTTAGTTGATGAACCAACAAAATACAAAATGCATTTCGGCATTTATGATAAGGTACCATTGTTACATTGTCAACTTACAAATATTATAAATTAAAATCAGATGAAATTTTGCAAGCAAAATTTTGAAAATCATCCCCATGTTGAACGTTTTACGTAGTACGGGTATAAGTTAATATACCACGGGGAAAAAAAACCTTGCAAAAAATATCAATTGCAGTGTGTAGCGTAGTCCAGAAAAACTATAATGAACCAATGAAAAAAAAAATTGGATCGTGCATGAACTATGGCAGGCAGTGAATGTAAATTTCAAGTAATGATAAGGTGAATGATTCAGATTGGCGGCACTAGTTGGCTGTACCTTGCTTGTGCACGTTCCATATAACAAGTGCAGAGCAGATAGATCAAAAACCAGAACAGCTAAAAAAATTACTTTAGAATTAAATTCTAAATTAAGTAATGAAATTCATAAAAGCACTTAAGGTACAAATCCAAAGCGCTATGCGATTATGAGCGGAGTTCAGCAAGTTTTGGTATTCTGGGGAGTAAATATGCTGCAGAGAAACTTCGTTAGATTGAGGCGAGCCGGTTGATGAGTAAAGGCCCTGTAACAGCCCAAAGGTTCCGGACATAAGCATGTCGTTAATATGCATATTGATAATAAGTCCTATATCGATCCCATTTAGTGACATTGAAAACAGAAACTTCGCTAGATGGAGGCGATTCGGTTGATGAGGAAAGGCCCATTTCAACAAAACGTGAATTTCCATACAACTTTCTTTACATTGCGGGCTACCTACGTACGATGAGTTCGACTGCACGATCTAATCCCGCAATGTAATAAGTAGGGAACTGAATACCGGCTTCCTAGTGAGCGCATTGGGTTTTTATTTTTATAGACATGTCCGTGCATACTAATTCTGTTATCTAAAGATTTACAAGTTCTTCTAAAATGGATTAAAATGGATGGCTTATACTAGAATTTAATAAATTAGGTAGAATATGATACATACCGAATAATTTAAACAGATAATAACAGTTTAAAATATTGATGTTTTCTCTGTTAAACTCAATATACCTAAGTGAGACGGTTTACCTCATTAATAAGGATATTTAACGTTTAACACTTCATATTATATATTAACGCAAAAATTACGTGACTTTTGAGTTTCTTTCGGCTTTCTTCGCGATGGTATGGTAATGGAATTTTCTTCGGAAATTAGTCGGACTTATAAGAGTGCTTAAACTATACTTTACTAAGAAATAAAGATAGCTAAGATAAAACTTTAAGTTGTTTCATAACAAATGTGTTTAAATGATAAGATGAACATAAATTTTCCGTTTGAAAATGTTTTTAAAATAAACTACCTAACAGTAATAAACTTTTAACTAACAAACACTCAAAGTATTTCATTTTGAAAGTTAAGCAGCATGAAAAACATACTCGAAGTTGCGTCGTTTCTAATTTTCAACAAATTCTTATTTTCATTTGTTTTACTTAGGTTCTCACTCGTGACTTAGAAATCCAATTGTTTTGATATAAATTCAAATGAGTTCAAAAACTTTGCAGACACAGAAGTTATGATTAATATTTTGCTATCGCTACGTGAGCCTAAGCATATTTTATAACGATTTTTATTTTTATTTGCATTAAAAGTTGAATAAACTGGTATAGATGTAGTAAGGAATTGTTTTTACTTACTTATATTTCGATTTATGAATAATTTCAATATTATTGCATCGCCAGAAGGAGCAATATTGTTCGCGTAGTCGTTGGCCCATACGTTTGGGAGCTATGATGCCAGACATACACTCACAGATACACAGACAAAAGGCGTTTCTTCGCTGAATCGCCAAACAGATTCTTTGAGCGAGCAAAGTTATACTAATAAAACCCAACTTTTTTTTCCGGAGGTTAAAAACAGATACGAACAAAATACAAACATAAAACGTCCATGAATATTTTTATGTTCTTGCAACGAACTGACAGTAGTTAGTGCAATATAACTCGATAGCCAATATAAACGTACTCGTATCGTATACTACTGGCAAAACCGTTTCGGTTTTCAAAATAAAAGGTAAATCTCCGTTGAGTTTATCCACGCTATTGCCAGTAATAATGCAACACGATACACAGGGCAAGAACCAACGTGAGCTTGAAATATTGCTCCGTGAGTTACCCGCTGAGAATACTTTGCGCTTCCTCAAAATATTCACATATCAACAATACAGGAGCTTGTTTTGCATTTCCTTTTAAAACCTTTATATTTTATGTCTTCAATGTAAAATGTGTGACTGCGCAGCATAATTATTAAACATGATTTTTTAACCGGAATGAGATAATAACGAGGAACACTATCAATAGGTTCCCCACATAAAATAAATAGGCATATTTTCATTTGTCATAATTTATTTGCGTATATTTTTGTTTGTCCGAATCATGTCTACGATAAAATAAATAAGTATATTTTCATCACTCCGAAAATTTAATCTATTTCCGCTCTAAAGAACAAAAGGTAACGAACGAACCTACCCAAGTATTTGTAGGGATGAGTGTGGGTGTGCTAGCATTTCGTTTTTGCGAGGGACGCAGTTCTAACCTAACCTAACCTACTTTTCTGCTAGCAGTTCGTTTTTTTGAGGGACGCAGTTCTAACCAAACCAAATCTACTTTTCTGCTAGCATTTCGTTTTTGAGAGGAACGCAGTTCTAACCTAACGTAAGCTACTTTTCTGCTAACATTTCGATTTTCTGGGGCAAGCAATTCTAACCTAACCTAACCTACTTTTCTGCTAGCTGATCGTTTTTGCGTGGGTCGCAGTTCTAACCTAACCTAACCTAATTTTCTGCTAGCAGCTAGGTCCTCTTTGTGAGGGATGCAGTTTTAATCTAACCTTACCTACTTTTTTGCTAGCTGATCGTTTTTGCGAGGGACGCAGTTGTAACCTAACCTAACCTACTTTTCTGATAGCAGTTCCTCTTTGCGAGGGATGCAGTTCTAACCTAACCTAACCCGCTTTCCTTGTAGCAATTTAAGTACCTATGCCAAGATAAATTCTGACAATAAATAATATGCTAAATACCATTATGCTAAACCAAAATACTCGTAAATATGATCGGCCTAAAACAATAGTATGCGAATACAATTTCGGACAAACACAATTTCGGTAAGTAAGAACTTATGCCAAATAAGATGTCTGCCACATTACCATGCGTCGAAAACTTAATCTGCCAAGTCTGTTATGCTAAAACAGTTTCGGACAAACTAAAGTATGCGACATAGAGGGAACCCCTATCAATAGTATTAATCGATATAAAAAAAACTTTTTATCCTTTTTATAATTCCTCCTACACAAAGATTGTCTGGAAGAGATCGCTATTTAGTTGTCTACCTCTGTTTGTTTTTATGGTATCTCGCATGTTTTTGTTTGTTCCTGTGTATTTGAGGTGTGCAATAATCATCACCATCATTGGCCACAGCATCTGTTGAAGATGTTACAGCACTTGTAGGTTTACGGGTTCCCACATCGCCGTTGATGGCTTTAAACTCCTATAGTCCGGAATTATAATGAGGGTCGTCAAGTTGTAGTCTCGCCACGAAAGGAATTTTCAATATTATGTGTTGACGGTTCCGACTGATCAAATTAGCGACCTTTATGAAGGAACAATTTTGGCCAGTTTCCGCGGTCGTCAACTCAACACCACGAACTTGCGTAACATATCGCACAAAAATAGTGACCTAGTTGTTTAGTTATTTTTGTATTAAATATGTACGTAAGATTTTAAAGTACCTACCTATATACCTATTAATGAGCTACAGTTGCCTAAAATAATTTAATTAAATTTATATTCCAGCCTTAATATGTTTTATATAGTTGTTTTCATACGATTATATGAGTAAATCAAAATAATTTAATTGAATGCCTGCGTTAAATTTCACAACTGCTTTAAGTTTATCTAGGCGCAAGGCGTATTCAATCCAAAGGTAAAACGTAATTTACTTCAAATGGGTATTAAATGACTAAAAACAAACCCTTAATTCGAGCGAGGCTGTATTTCAAAAATAATTTCTGCAGCTGGCATTTCTATACGCAGTTAAATTAGGATTTAGGATCGTATTCAATGAATTGAAGCAGCTTATCTTCAAAGTACTACTTATAAAATAAATAGCGTCTGACTGAGCCCACACACCGTATTTAGTCTTCATTAAACATTAAAAAGATTAGAAGCTCATATTTATAACTAATTAAATCAAAATCCACTTAAATATACTAGCAATCAAAGCAATTATTGCGGTCGGTTCGTTTGACAAAATGTAAGTGGTACCACTGTATCTCGAATTTATCTTTATAGTTCGAGATTGACAGAATGTTCGATTGATTTAAGGCTGTAGGTAATGTGGAATGCTTGTAAACGACGTGTGCTCAAAGGACACTAACATGTGCCGATTTCGAAAGCGTGGGTGTAAATATATTGCTTTAATTAAGCAGTTTACTTAGTATTTTATCGACAACAAGAAATAAACACAAGTATTATATTGCGCTCAAAAACCGAAAACGCTCATTGACCGAAAAATGTGCTCAGAACGTGTTGTGGAATTTTGTGATCATCAGTCATCACAAAGTCTAATGAGAAAAATAGACACAATGCAATTTCGCAACAGCTATTAGCATTCGACAACATTTTCTTAGACATAATGAAAAATATCACAGGCTCCGTAAAATACCTTAAAACTTTATAAACGCCTATGTGCGTAAAAATACACTTGTTTTTGTTTTATTTTAAATCAAGCTTAAGTTTTGAGTTCTATGTGTGTAGGGGCAAGTGCTGTACCTGTGGACACTTTCCAGAATTTGACCTTTAATCAATTGTTAGACCAAAACTAAGGGTATTACCAATAAATTATTTATTTTGTTTTAATCACAGTTAAACAATCTTTAAAGTCCACATATATTTTCTACGCTAGCTATCCGAAGATGGCGGATAAAAAATAAAATAAGAAATACTCATTTTGTCCATAGGTACATCTCCTGTTTGTACCTATGGACACTAACAACGTACCTGTGGACGGTAACGTACCTATGGACAATAATCAACAACATTCTTTGAAACAGAATAAACTTCTAAAATAACGTAATTAACAACATACAATTAATCAACATGTAATTATAAGTTGTTCTGCATTTCATAATTACTTTTTTTTCTTCTTGAAATGTATTATTCTTAGCAGAATCTCAAGTATAATTATGGGACTTTAAAAAGCCTCCATAGTCAGCAGATTTAGCATAATCATCGTTTGAGACTTTACATTCTTAAGGAAAACCTCATTTTCTTTATGAAAAATAATCAACAATCAATAACATCATAATGTTAAGTAATCATACAGCCTCCTCCTAAAGATCCTCCTGATATCATTTTTGAGGAGTTCTAAGCCTTCTTCACCAATATTTCGACAGTAATGTTTTTTTTTGTATTTAAAAATTATCGAATTTGTGATTCCAGGCATATCTTGTCTCTTTTTTCCCAGTTTTACTACGAGGCACTAAATAAAACAAAAATATTAATTTTACTGTCCACAGGAACATTCAGTATAATTGTACCTATGGACAGTCCACAGGTACATTTACGGAGGTGTCCACAGGTACAATTTCGGCGGTTTTTATTTTGAATTCATACCGGTCACTATTAATGCTACCTACGACTAACGAAATCTTGTAGAAATAACGTTTACACCACATAAATTAATATGCCACTGCAAAGACACCCGTAACATTTGCAGATTTTGCATTAAACATACTTAAAAAGAAGGAAAAAAACTTACTTTTTGTCACAAAAACTTTCGGCAGCCATAAAACACTCAGTTTCTGCCATCCTTAAAGATGGCGACTAGCTAGTGTTGCCATATGAAAAAAATGCTTTTCAAATAAGTGATTGCTATTGGTCTATGGTTATTCGTTTTCTTGGTATGAGTAGTGTCCACAGGTAAAACCGTCCACAGGTACAGCACTTGCCCCTACAGCGTGACATCATCAGACAAGTACTTGCAGTATCTTCATAGATTGAGCGGATCCGACAAGTGACGTCCGAAGTCTAGTGGGGCTTTAATATTTCGGAAACTGTAAATAGAAACCAATGAAAAAAAAATTTGTTAAAGCCCAAATGTTAGCTGCTAGTTATTTACATAAATCGGAGGATAGTGTGAAGGTTGGACTTCACTCTTCTTCTTCTTGTTTGTAGGACCTTACAAGATAATCCACCGGTTATCTTCATTGAATTATGTGGTACAAAAACTCACACCTAATGGTTGTGCCAAGAAAATGGTAATTCATGTAAAAAGATTAAAAAGATTTTATAAACGTTAATTCTAAATAATATAAACAGTTCTATATTTCTAGGGTGTAAATAATAAAACTATTATTTTTCAGCAATTTTTAATTCAGGCTGACTGTACCTGGGTGCAATTATATTTGTTGTTTTTACAAATATCATCTATGTAACTATAATTTAATTTCTTTATTTCTTTATTAAAAACTGGGATTCCTATCTTAGAAGTTTTTAATTACTTGCACTATATATTGATTGCACTTTTAAAAACTTTACTTGTGATAATATTAACTTATTACTTTCACAGAATTCCAATATTTAATTATAACACTTTGTTTTTTTTCAGCACTAATGTTTACACATATGATAATAATCTTTTATTTTCATGTATCACACTGCGGAGGCCATGGCTGTCCCAGCCCCAGCTCCCTGGGATTTCAGCTACTGGTGTGACTGAATGCAGCACGCATTCTTCAACCAGACGGCGGCAGGATTGTGGGGTCTTGGCCTGTCGAGCCAAGGATCTCACTGCACGAAGATTTTATTTTATTTTTACGGCTGTAATAAATAAATAATTTTATTAATTTTAACTAGGAATTAGGTAGGATTTTAAATAAAAAGATCTTTTGAGTTTTATTAATAATTAAATTTGCGACTTGACAATGACATAACATTTGACATGTCATTATGACATGTACTGCCATAGTCTATGATCGTAAATTTAATTATGAGGTTTATTTTTATTTAAGATTGGTACAAGTATTTGGAATAAATTAGAGATATTTATTCCAGATATTTATTATTTAATGGTAGAAAACGGAACGGAACGGAACTAAAATTTTTCATACAAAATTGTTACCATATTCAAGCACTTTACGTCAAAAATGTGACAGTTGCGAAGGAAGTGGCGCCCTCATTTATTTTCTACTCTTTTGTGTCGGGCTGTACAGATTTCTGGGGCATTATTAATATTCGCCAGGATTCTAATATAAAGGTAGTGGTAGACTGTTGTCACTATTTGATAGTCCTGTATGGATGTTTGAGGCGAGTGTCATAGACAATGTTTTCAAGCATCTAATATAAGGGCAGTGACACATCGTGGTACAATTGTTTGGGGCATGCGACGTGTGTCATGTGTCATACTCCAGGCAGTTAAGGTGGGAACATTCGAGACGATTAAATCGGGTGTTATGTTTAAGCCGGTTACACACCGGGCGATTAAAATAAAAAAGCTTGTCATTTTTGACATTGTATCGAATGGTCTACGTTCTAGTCTATTAAGTCAAACGAGTTTTGGGGGCTAGTGAAGTTGGTGCCTTGCTTTTTTAGCGGGGTTTTTATCAAGGCAAAGCCAGTGTTAGTCAACATGTCGGAATACGTAATATGCCATAGGCTAGTGTCCGCCCATGTCCTGACCCTTGTTATCTCTTAGCAAGAGACCATCTGGGTATAAATGTATGGGTATCCCTGCATAGGTAGGGACTTCTTATGTGTTAGGCAGGAGTAGTTATGTCTAGTGTCTCTATAGTAAGATGAATGTCCCTCGTCCACCCCGAGACGGCGGGAAATGTGAAGGTTGGACTTCACTCTCAGTGGTGTTGGCCACTGATTTTAGAAAAAGACGTGTTTAATATTGGAACGGACGAGTGACGTCCGTCAATTGTAAAAATGTATATTCATTCTGACTTTGGCCTCCGGGCAATAAAGATATTAAAACGTACCTCTGCTCTTTTAATCAGCTCCATCTGAGTGCATTCCCCACAATAGCATAATTTTGGTTACTACGTACTAGCACAAATTTGGCTATTTCTCAAGTACCTAGTTAAACTAGTTGAGCTATTTATTTTTCTGTTTCAAAACAAATTGCTTAAGGTAAACGCAGGTATCAACGACCCATCGAAAATCTGCAGGTAATACCGACCTATAAATTGAAAGTCAATTTTTACGCTTCCTGTACTATTCTAGCTATAGATAGCTGAAGCTACGCACACGTTGGTTCCTAGACCATCATTTACTTTTGCGTTAGTGTGTGTGAAAGTGCAAAAAAGAGACAAAATAACCCAGTTTGTCCGGAGACAGCGCGGGCGCAGTTCACGTCGTACTAGGCCTTAATCCATCAGGCAAGCACGTGACTTTTCTACTTAAGCGATTTATTCGAATAAGTGAGTGCTATACTTTTTGTTGTGTTATTAAATATGTTCCGTTAAGTGTCAGTTCTGGATTTCATACCACATTTTATTGAAAAAAAAGCTATTTGAAACGATAAAACCTTAAAATAAAATAGGACGGTCTTAGCTTCATCAGTTTTAGTTGTGGCAGCTATCGCCGAGTCATAAGTCGTTAATGGCCTCAGCATAGTGTTTCGGTTTTTTCTACATTGTGTTATTATATGACAATAACACAGGTAGTTCAATAGACCAATTGAAATTCAAACATCTGTTCTTTGTCAAAATGTATTAGCGACCTACGTATTGGTGTCTACTTTCTTTTTTATTACGCTTTTATTTTAACCAATATTGACAAATTTTTGGAAGGTAGACTCATGCATCGTTACATTTATAAATATTTGTTTTTTGTTTAAAACTGTATGCATGGGTACATTTTTCTTGTTATATTTATTCATTACGATCTGATTTATACTCAGAAGGTGTAACTTAATAATAAATACCTACTTTTTATGAGTCGCTAATACATCATATGTTTGCACTTACAAGTTTTATTACAGACTCATAAGTCGTTAATGGCCTCAGGATAGAGTTTTGTTTTTTTCTCTATTATGTCATTATATGACAATAACGCAGGTACTTTAATAGCCCAATTTAAATAAAAACATCGGTTCTTTGTAAAAATATATTAGCGACATACGTATTGTTCTCTACTTTCTTTTTATCACGTTGTGAATTGAACTAATAATGACATATTTTTGGAAGGTCGATTCTTGAATTGTTACATTAAAAATTAGTTTTTTGTTTAAAACTGTGTGCATGGGTTCATATTTCATGTTATATTAATTAATTACAATCTGTTTTAAAGTCAGAAGGTGTAACTTAATAAAAAATACCTACTTTTTATGAGTCGCTGATAAATTATATGTTTGCACTAACAAATTGTATTAGCGATCCATAGGGGTCGGTAGTAGCAACAGTAAGAAGCTATTACCGATCGTATATAGATTATTGTATATCTCACCTACTTTGTGACCGGACACTTTCGTTGTTTTTTTTTTTAAACTGTATGCCATGCATAGGGGTCGGTAGTAGCAACAGTAAGAAGCTATTAGCTATTATTATTAGTATATAGATTTTTACGATCGGTGATAGCTGCATAAAAATCGTGAATAGCTTCACAGGCATTTTTGTGAGTCGGTATTAGCAACAATCGACTTCGTCGTTATATAAATTATTTTATACAGTATAGACCTTTATTCAGTAGCCTTTAACATAGAAAATATAGAATTTACACATAATACAAACGTAAAAAAATAAAAACATGAATCTGAGAGCAATCAGCATCCTTAAAAATGATGGTTCATTTTGATATTGCCTTAAGGGGGTCGATAATACCTGCGTTTATACCTTATCTATTTATTTCGTTTTTCACGCAGTAAAATGTATGACAACAACCAAGATTTAGTGATATTCTTCATAAAACTCTATGACATAGATTGCAAAACATTACGCGCCAAAAAGACAAACCTAAACACTTTTCCTATAAGCATCCTTCACTCTAAGAAATATTTTGCAATGCAAGCCGTGTTTTAAGTCTTAACTTAATTTATCGTCAAGTTTAACGAGCGAAGCGCCGTAATGTTAGTATTGATTGGTAACAGTTTAAAACGCTGTAACAGTTTTACGATAGACTTACTTTGACATTGTTTTGAGCCAACGCACCAGTTTAATTGCTGTTTTTACTCGTAACAGTTCTATTAAGCCTTCGCACAAAGCGCAATTTGACTGAAAACTGATATTCTTGTACATGAAAATGGCAAAGTAATGTTGGGCTATGATTTCTAAAGGAATTTTTGTTTTACGTAACGAATTTATGACAACAGACACAAATTATGTTATTTTATTATCGTTTCCATTGTGTTTCTTTCATATGACATTTAAAAAGTTATCTTTGTTTATTAGATTCCACTGTCTAACATAAAATAAAAAAGAATAGAGTCAAACACTAATTGTGTTTTACTAAACGCCTTTTATATATATACCTATATTTAATTTAACAATCAGGCCTGATCTACTGCAAATAATTGGCAGGCCAGCTAAATAATTAATCATCGTGTATCACTTATGCCCGTACTCCATCAATACGGCACTATTCACGAAGTAATTCTGCAAGTGTTAGGTTGATTTAAAGTCGATTGTGCGATAGCATACGGCTGCGAATCTATTTACCGGACCCTTTTCAACACCCTAGACTTTATGATTTCCTTCACGCTGATATGAATCGCCTGAATCGTTTATTTTATTGTTTCAAACCCTAGCTACCTCCCTACGCATTGTGATACTGGTATTTCCGCTAGTTGACTACACAATGTGAGTACATGTGTTTAACTATGTCAACAAGGTGTTATTGTAGAAATGTTTTTTTAAATTATCGATTTTCGGGCTTCGGTCTTTCGGACAGGTGTCGGTTTAGAGAAATGTCGCATTTAGTCGCAACACCTACTTAATTATTTTGTATAAATTATACCAAATGTATGGGTAGATTATGAGTTAGTAAATATCAAAGTAAGTCATCGTTCAATCGTCTCAATCGCTTCCTCATGGGGCCTAAGATGGTTGCGTTAATAAAATAAGTGATAAAGCATCTGTCACTCACACTCGGATTTGGTTAAAACGTGACGGGTGCTATGTCACTTAGTTATCGCGTGATAAAAGCAACCATCATAAGCCCGCAGGCCTAAAGTTCGTAACGAAACTGAGGTAGCAGTTGAAACACTTCTGACTTAAGAGGGCGCCGAGCGTTTGCGACTGAACCATAGAGCGCGGGGAATGCGTATTTAGATCGGCGCGCGGCCGCCATAGTAAAAATGTATGGAGAATTAAAAGCACTTTTTAGGGTTCCGTAGCCAAATGGCAAAAAACGGAACCCTTATAGATTCGTCATGTCTGTCTGTCCGTCCGTATGTCACAGCCATTTTTTTCCGAAACTATAAGAGCTATACTGTTGAAACTTGGTAGGTAGATGTATTTTGTGAACCGCATTAAGATTTTGATGCAAAAATAAAAAAAAAATAATAAATATTCCCCATACTTAGAACTGAAACTCAATTTTTTTTTTATCAAGAAGATACGTGTGGGGTATCTTTGGATAGGTCTTCAAAAATGATATCGAGGTTTCTAAAATATTTTTTTTCTAAACCGAATAGTTTGCGTGACAGACGCTTCCAAAGTGGAAAAAAGTTGGTCCCCCCCCCCTCTAACTTCTAAAATAAGAAAATGAAAAATCTAAAAAGAACATATGATGTTAATTACTATAAAAACTACCAACAAAAATTGTTTTGAACGAGATCTAGTAAGTAGTTTTTTTTAAATACCTAGCTTTGCACCTAATTTATATGGGGCGCTATACATACCAGGTGCAAACTTAACTTAACCACTTAGGGATGGAAAGTGTTTGTACGGAACCCTCGGTGCGCGAGTCCGACTCGCACTTGGCCGGTTTTTGATAAATCTGTACCTGTAATACCAAACAATAATTGAAATATTTGATGCGGAAAAATTGTAATGTAAACATTCATCTTTTTTTTAACTGAAAATCAGAATAGATTTCCATTGTTAAAGTATAAAAAAAAAACACTTAACGCCTGCTTAAGATTTTACAGTTTTCGTCCAACTTTACTTAGTTTTCTAGGGTAAAATATTAATAATCTTATAATTTTTCCACGGAGAAGTTGTTAACACATTCTTCGAAAAGCTAAATATATAGTTTAGAAATGGATTAAACAACTAGTGTTGACGTTGTCTACTTAACGGCAACTGCCTATTTTTTTACATTTCGCTCGGTGCAGTATTAAATTCACCCATTAAAGAATAGCGCGGTAGCTTTAATATATTAAAAGCTGTTGAAAGGAAAATGTACGAAACAAGAAATTTTGGTATTGACTGCACAACAGTGTCATCTCATGAGCGGCAGAATCTGTTTTCAGCTAAAATGATTATTAACATTTCCACAATTTACCAATTGCTCACTCATGCGAAATGACATTCGGTATTCTGACAATCAACACAACCACATTTGTAAGCCTCCTTTGGGCTTAAAATTTTGGGCATACGTTTAAAAACTTTAAACCATGTTCAGTTCATGTTTGAATTTAATTTAGTTCTTATTTGAGACGGTTTGATAGGTCAGTTTGAGATTAATGATGTATATTTTGATATGGCGACGCTGCGGGCATTCTGATGTTATCATTGGCCACCGGTAACGAGGCTGGTGCTATGCGAATGGAAACAGAGGGACCAGTACTTTAAATGCTATTTCGAAAAACATTACATTTAGTTTGATTTTAGATCACTTAATTAGTCTTAATTGGACGCAGCGTTTTCCTTTATATATCTTAAATAAGATTGACATAGCAAATTTAGTTTTTAATTTTAGTTTAAGGTTTCAGCATGAATTTTGATTTAACCATTGACTTTTTCGCCCTTTTCCCCCTTTAACTTAACTTATTACGCAAACTTCAGAAAAATAATATTTCAACAAATCGAAAAACGGGGATTTCTCCTTTTATTGTTACCCATTATTAAATTGTATTTATTTGAATGCCCTGAATAAAAAGTTACATAATTTGCGAAACAAGAAAGCGGACACACACGGACATACAGTTATTTACATGCGTTTAAATGAAAAGTAAACAACGACTGTGAATTGGAAATTAAAAGCTTTGGCTTTGCATTTTCAAGGGTCACACAGGGTTGGTAATAAATAACTCAGAAGTAGCAGCTCATAATAAACCTTTCTATAAATATTTTATGGTATATCTCGATTCCATTTCTTCAATTACAAATCGAGATAAAGGTAACGATACATTAGCATTCGATTCCATCGCATCGCATCGATTACTCTCCACGTGTCGATCTTGATAAGCTACTAATTAAAGAATCGGCCAATCGTTCGGAGAAGTAGCTCCATGACTCCGCAGCTAACGTATGGTCAGTACAATTCTTAATAAAGGAAAGCTAATAGCAGTAAGATCACTGCATATTTTATTTATTTATTTAATTAATCATTATTGCACGAAAGAAAACTTATCGTACAAAAGGTGGACTTAATGTCATGAGGCACTCTGTATCAGTCAACCGTAGGGCAATGCAGAAAAATTGTAAGCGGTGCAACTCTTATAACTTGCACATATTATAACTAACAAAATATAATGATAATACTAAACATCATTATAATATTTTGCTTAAAACATAAGTATGAGGGTACTGACCGACTCTGAGGTCAATCGCTGGTCAGTTTATGGATAAAAAAAGTGGAATGGATTCTCTGAAGGTCACTTTTTTTTTGCATTCGCCTATTTGTGCACTAGCAGCAGATTAACAAGGGATCAGTAACGTGCTCGAAATAAGATGGCTGCACAGTTGTTAAAGAGCATTAAAGAGCTGAGAATGACGATGATGACGTAGATTTCTACGTCACGACGACGCAATAACGTTCCACATTTAAAGGCGCCCGAGGTATCGTCCGTTTTGGCTTTACGAGCGTACCCATTAGGTATTGTCATGTGGCATGCACAAAAGCTTTGTATTAAACCGATTGCAGCGTAAATTAAATGACGCAAAACTCAAAAAATACGGTTTTGAATAAACTCAAAACAAAGTGCTGGCTTGGATACACCGTACGTGCTGTTTTGTTCTGGTAACGTGATTGAACTATCTGTTGTTATCTGTGATGCCCAGCATCTGAGAAAGGTGATACGTTCGAGTCGTAATTGAGAATTCGATGCTCCGCAGCGGAGCAATCAGATCATTTGGATCGCGGTGTTATTATCTCTATTGCTTTGTTTATGGAATAAATGCTATAGATATGGTTTTGATCGCATGTTTTATAACTTTTTTCTCGTTCAGTTTGGTAGATTTAATCACTTGAGGTTCTGAAAATGGATGACAAATGTAAGAAAATGACAGGTCAAAATACTCTCGTCTGTTTAAGTAGATTGACAAAATTTGTTAATCTTAACATTTAATTTAATTAAATTAAGCCTGACACCGCTTTTTGACGTACCTCTGTGCTTTGACTTGAGTGGCAAAGGGCGAGATTTATGTTGATGGTCTTGGTTCTTCTGCGTATCATATGTCTGATTCGGTCACGCAAGAAAACTCCGAGCACAGCGCGCTCCGTTGGCCTTTGGGTAACTACGAGCCTTTTTGAGAGGCCGAAAGTAAGCGACCACCGTCTCAACTCCGTATAATTATTATCACAGATAGAAACACATATTGGGATATTCAATGACGTGGCGCCGTGGTAGTGCACTCAGCCGACGGTCCTGGGTTCGAATGCCGGCAAAGGCAAGTATGTATTAGTATGATGACCTCTAAATATGTTTTTATTTATTTTATTATTTAGTATTATTCAACTATGTATGTATATACTTAAATATGTATACCGTCGTACCCATAACATAACCCTACTAGAGCTTACTTTGGGACTATGTAGGTCAATTTGCGTGAGGTTATTCGATATTTATTTATTGAGATAGTACCTAATAGTTATGTTACTCATTTGAGTGGTACAAGTGTGTTCCTAACGCGAATAACTTACCATCTGTCATCCGCTTTAAATGAAATTAATCCCAAAATCGCAATTTTCTCCACATTTGTTACTGTATATCAAAACTAACATAATAAACTACTGCTAGTGTTCATTAATTAAGCGTTCGCCCTCGTTATTATCAACACCTGCTCTTGAAAACCGTTTAATAATGACGTCAAGTAACAGCTGTGCTGCGGCCGTCGGCGCTACGGTAGTTTTCAGGGAAAATTAAAATCATATTAATTTATTGTGGTTCAGCTAAGTAATTAATCTTCCTATAGTTGAAGGTAATTTTGAGTTAGTGTTAACGTCAACGCTGGTGTAGCGGTATTAAAGCAGTTAAGTAATATTGAGTAGCTTCCAAGTCATGGCTTAGAGATCGGAAGGAGAGAGGACATCAAAAAGCAAGAAATATACAAGCTTTGAGTTTGAGCAAAAACTTGGAAATAAGGATAATTTATAGGTATGTACTTGATGACGTTTGTAAATAAATAAGTCCTACGTATAAAAGGGTATTGGTTATCAACGCTATTAATAGTACTACTTACCTATAATAATTAAATACACAAGGGTAAGAATAGGGAATGCAAACCGGTTTTTTTTTTGTTTGTGAACTAGGTACCGAATATCCGGTAAATCACCGGTAATTGTAATAGAAAAAAATACCGGTTTTCATTCCCTGTTCTTATCCTTGTGTAATTAATTATTCTTATGATTTAAAACATAAGCCGTTGTTTACCTCTAACTGTAATTTCTTGCATTGTATTTCTCCTGTATGTTTTATGAGGTGTGCAATAAACAGTAGGCACTTGTATTGTATTGTATAAGCACGTGATATCCAGCAATATTACTTTTCTAACTTAAACTAAACAATTGATGTACCTACCGCATGTTGTATAAGTATAAACTCTCAAGCTTGCCTGTTATGCCTAGCACCATTAGTATTGATTCTCAAAAGAGATCTGTTCAGAAATAAGTCACCAGAAATCATGACCGCCTCACACAGAGCCAACACCTCCGTATAAACAGGGCCCTAACAATGTACTTTAATGATCAACGAGAATATCAAGATGTATTTAATTGGATTTCGTTACGTGGGGCTTCAGCCGCAGGTGTTGGTGGTGGTATAGATTTTTGATTTATATGAGAAATGGCGAGGTGAGCATTTGAGTTGAGGATTTCTAGATGTCAGGAAAATGTTTGTACCTACCTATTGCCATTTTTCTATAAAAGATTCTATACAAATTCATTGAAAATCATTTTGATTCTATGGAGAGGGGTTATTATTTCAGTGCGATGCAGGATTGCTATCTTAACATTTTTTTTATCCGTTCAATATTGAAGGATACTTTTTTCCCGACTACCCCCAAAGTTGCGGGTACTGTAGGAAGATTTTTCGTTGGCAAGGAAATATAAAACGAATTTAAACTATTAATACAAAGACGCGCTGGACCGGTAATCCAGAGGTACCGGGTTCGATTCCCGGTCCCTTCCACCAGGTACCTCATTTTTCAATTTTTCTTTAAGCTTTGATCTTTGTATTAATAGTTTAAATAAAAAAAAATGTGGTGTACCCACATTAAAAAAATGAGACATTACATGTTTCATAAATTAATAAAACGAATTGTTTAATTTTCTTATGAACTTTTTGATACTCGACAATTAAAATTGTTCTGGCCGAAATATCAGAGGGGATGCTTAATATTTAATTAATCCATCACTGGACTGTAAAGTGCCTTCCTTGTAGGCAACATGGCTTGTTCCTCTTGTGCATTTGTTTTTTTAATACCATTTATCAGTCTCTACGCCACAATTCATGTCGGGCCGTTCCTGACAATTTTTACGTGAGTTTATACCGTTTTTATAATTAGTAAAGATGTCTCACGATAGTTTTAATAACATTATCACAATTCATAAATTTAACATATGATTCGTTCTTAATACCATTACATGGCTATTTCTTTGATGCTTACTTAGATCAGAAATTTAATTTACCCCTGATTTATCCACATTCCACGCGCAGCCGAGACAACTTTATAGCTAGCGTACTACATCAATGTGGTTGTAAAAACAAACCAAATCACATCCACTGCCGTATCCTTGCAACTCGCGTAAAACACCGACCGCTTGTCTTGTACCGTCGATAAATAAAAATGGCCGCTGCAGCATATTGCCTTATACGCCCAGCGGGTCCCCTTGTCACTTAGTCGGGAACTTAAATCAGCTGCCAATGCGTCGCAAATGCACCTGTGGAAACGTCGATTATGCAAATGCTGGGCCTCTTTTAACTAAATACCGCGCTTCGGTGTTGCTAGAAACGGTGGGTCGTAAAATATGCGTTTTTTTTCCTTTTTGTTGACGCATTGATTTGTTTATCCGTTTAAGGCTAATGTCTTTGTGTATTTTTTTGTGGTTGATATTTTATTTAATGACCTGACGCAACTATGTTGAGTGCCAAAGGGTTTTGGCTTCCGTAGAGAGAGCACAGTTCTTGTTTCCGTGCCAATTGACATTTAGAACAACGCGCCAATACCGTTTCAAAGGCTCCCATTTCACTGATATATTATATGCTAGTCACATGATCGACATACAAAATAATCCAAACGCGAAACAGATTCTAATCAATCCAATGCATATACTTTGCAATTTGGATAGGGTTGGATAAAAATGGATAAGTAAGCTCCTAAAGAACATAATCAGCCACACACTATAAAAAAATAAGTTTTTTTTATCGACGAATTAAACGAGCTTCCACGTAAGCTAAGAAAGGTAAACCGTACACATTGCGCCGGACCTTTAGCATGTTCGCAACTCACAGCAATTGAATGGCGGCTAGAGGAATGGTTGGCGTCGTGGCCGGCTACCTAATTTACCTTTAAGGGTACGACATCCGACGTGTGTTGAGTTTAAATGTACGCGAACAAATTTGAATCTATTTAGATGCTCATATACTTGACTTCTGTTGGTTTTATTACATTCAAATCAAAACATTTTTATGTCGCCGGTATTGGATGACCACATCGTAGCTAAGGATTACTTTCGTCTATGCATATCGTCACTGTAAGGTATGATCCAAATTACCACATGGGAATTTGTAGGTACTCCATGACGTAAAGAGGATGGATGTGGAAGGCGGAAGACCGGGTATGGTGGAGCAAATTAGGAAAGGCCTATGGCCAGCAATTGACGATTGGGCTGGTGATAACGACATAATTATAGTAAGTATTTAATTTATTTAAGCGGTTTACAGCGAAAAAGTCGTCACACCGGTGTACGGTAGGAGTCCCTGACGAAGAGCTCCATACGAGAGTTCCAAGCAAGTCGGGTCGTTCCTGACAATTTCATGTGAGTGTAAACCACTTAAAACAATAATTTAATATGTCTTACGATATTTTTACTTGAGGTTTCTGATATTTTTACTTGAGGCTCGTTGCAGTAGGTTCAATGAAATATTTAGTTTTATGTGAAAGCAACACATACCTAATCCGTTAATAAAACCCAATTTGTTTGAAATTAGCCAAAATTTAAAGTTATACATACGAGCAGCCTTAGTTGACAAAAACACTAACACTGATAGCAGTGTTTTTAATAGAATCTTTGTATAGATTCCGTAGGCTTTCCAAAAAAAACGCCACCTCGGTACGTATAAAATTACCACTGACCACGTCCATACGTAGTTACTACTAACTACCACTTATTAAATTCAAGGACAAAGTCTTCTATTCTTCTATTTAGGCGCACTTCAATGCACGAACATTAAGAATAAATGTTAAAGGCTGAACTAAATAATATGAGGCTAGCATAATCAGTATTCATTAAGCCAACTTCATATATCATATTTTATAGTGCCTTTTAAACTAAATGAAAACATTAACGAATGTATACGGTATCTTAACTAGGGGTCTGCAGGAACATCTACTTAAATTGAAGCCTTAACGGAGCTTATGAGTATACTCCTAATTCCTATCACTGCACACTGACTGTATATCAGAAATGCCATTCAAACCAATAAACGTCATAAGTGCAATATCACTGTAACATCGCATACGTCCTTTTTGATTAGCTGTTCAGTTCATCTTGCTTGATACCAGTTACGCTTTGGATTTGGCTCTCGTACAAAATGCAAACGAAACAGATTAGTTTCGGGATTGCGTTGTGGCACTAGCATTATTGTTCGGGTTCAACTAAGTACATTGTCTGGAAAACTAACATAAAACAATGGAAATTACAGTTGCATTTGTGTATATTAAGTTCTACTGTTTTTGTGGGAATTATTACTGTAATGTTCGTCGGAAAATTTCGCTACGGTACTTCATAACTGATGATCGTCATTATACAATGTCTTATTAATTTTAGAATGACTTGCGTTTTTCTCATTTTGTTTAGAGGGTCTTAAACTATAATTACAGTTAGGTATTCATTCTGGCTAAACAGAAAATAATAATTGTAACATTTTCAGATTTTTTTACACTGCCTTCAAAAAATTGCAAACTTCAGTTATCTTAATTACAATTTGCATTGTTATGCCTTAGTATATTTCTACCAAACATATCTGGCTCTTTTTAAAAGTAGTACTCTCCTGGGAAGCTACGGTGGTCTCAGACTTGTTGGAAAGTGCCCTTGCGGTTTACTATGCGAGAGTTCATTGATTATATTACATATTAATGTACTATGTACATGTACAATGACATGACACAAAACGGTAAAAAATGGACCAATATTACAGTTGTTTATGCGCACACCAATCACCAAACGTCTATCGTATTCCCTGTAATATTAATCTCAATTAAGTTAAACAAATTAATCACTTTGTTTAAGAACAGATTCAGTATCTCCAGTAAAAACGGGACTGATTCATCAATCAAGACAAGGATATCTACTTAAAAACGCATTAACCGTCTAAAACAAACTGTCCGGCTAAACAGGTGCTTAAAAAATACTTTTTTGAACCACTTATCTCCATTCTTCTGTAATTGTTATTAACGAATTTGATAACCTACATCAGTATTAAATTGTCAAGAAATCATTTAAGAACAATTTATAACGCTGTTTACTGATTCGAACGCGTTTAAGCCGACAAAGTTGTTTAACAGTACGAATGTGAGGAGATACGATTTGGAATAGAACTTTGTCGTATTATGAATTGATAAACAAGCGATATCTGATTATAAGCAAGAAATGTCGAGAATTGGGGCGGATGTAGAGTTGATGTGGGCCTGACACGGTGACGCCATAATAATAGTTCGAACTCTCGTTATAAAATAAAAACGGCGGAGGCTATGGTTCGCTAGCCGCGGCCCCTTCCATCTAAGACTACGCCTATTTAAAGATACATAAAGGCTGTAATATAGGTACGTCTTGGTCTCACGGTCAGTTGATCTTGCCTTTACGTTACGAGGCGTAAAGATTAGCAAGTTATAGGTACTTACAAAAAGCTGGCAACCATTTTGTTATACGTAGAATACGCATGTATTTTACCTCGATCCTGATGTAAAGTTTTGATGAAACCTAAATAAAGCATAGGCCCTTATACTGTATAGATTTCAAGGACTAGGTATTATAAATAAATACAAAATAAATCAGACGATATACATACTTATACAGATAAATATATACTTAAATACATAGAACAACCATGACTCGAGCACAAATATGCGAATTCATCACACAAATATTTTGTCCTGGCCGGGAATCGAACCCGGGATCGCCGGCTCAGTAGGCAGTTGCACTACAAACTGCGCCAACCGCGATGCCAAGATTCAAATCATACCACAGAAAAGATAATAGTACAAGTACAGAAGGCACACTACTTTGATCTTTACAAAAGCCGCTTTTTTTAGCCGAAAAAATATGATTTATGGCCCTTCTAAAGTCGTCGTCCCCAGCGCAAGCCAAACGGAACGTTAAAGCTGCGTGCCAACGGTAAAAATTAATTGGCTCGCTTGCCGCGTCGCCGAGAGCGAGGGCTGTCAACGACTAAAAATAAAAATGTATTTCCCATTTATTCCTTGCATTCAATATATCTCTATATTATAGTAATATATTTATATTCTTCATACATTATATTTATTATTTCATTATTTAACTATAAAATAATCAATCTCAGAATTTGGACGAATTGAATCCACAACCAGGCCGCAAAACATTTTAGCTTTATTTTTAAACATTTTAATACGTATAAGAACAGATGTTGGTCACTTCGTAAGTGAAAGAGCAGTGAAGCTCGTTTTGATGCTTATAATGACAATGAAGTGACCAACATCTCTGTTCTCTTTGTTTAAGAGTAAACCTTATTTCGTTTAACTTAAAGACTAATTTAGTGTAAAATTAATTTGCACTTATAACGCCTAACATTTTGAAGTGGCAGTTGTGGCCGCAGCTAACAATACAGATAATGGTATTGTTCATCGGGTACAAAGCTAAGTGGATTCGCTCAACCAAAATTATTATTTCTATATAATATAATAAAATAATGCAACGAATGCGTTACCTTAACATGCAATTAAATTCTTGAGCTTCATTTTGTTTTTGCTTAGTTGTCCGATATTTATTTATTTGTTCATATATTATATTCATCACTACACACCTAGTATAAAACAAAGTCGTTTCCTGCTGGCTGTCTGTCTGCCCCTATGTAGGTATGCTTAGATCTTTAAAAATACGCACGGACGCACCGTGCGAAGCCGGGACGGGTCGCTAGTTACAAATAAAACATGTAAAAAGGCGAACTTATCCCTATTAGGGATCTCTTCCAATACATTTCTTTTAACTCTTTATTTATATATTTTATATACTTACCTATCAAACTATCACTCAATCGTTTATTCATTACTTACAAGTAATTTTACAAACTTGATATCAAATATTATTATAAAAACCTCTATGATTGTTGATTTAGTAGTAGACATACTTATTTTACTAGAATTTAAATTGACAAATATCAGCAAATAATCAATTCAAAATTACATAAGTACTTAACAATTAAAATTGATCTGTGTAACCAGTGTTAAATATGGAAGTAGATACACCTGCAATATGTTTTTTATTATTATTCAGTAACTACTTATTATATATTATGTTATTTTTTTTTACCTATCGGCATCCTTCGGACGTGTTGGGAGCTTGGGAGAACGAAAAACGCGTGATTCCAATTTCGATCATTGTTCCTACAACCCGCTGCGATACAATATCTTTTCGCTGTCTTTTTACTCATTTAAACACTTTATATTATAATATAACACTGGTATCAACAGATGAATGAGGAACGATCACTTGCGACGTACATAAATCGGAAGAGCGTGCGCGCGAATTTCGTGTACGTGCGTTCCGAGACAGTGCCTGGCAGCCACTGAATAGTCCCCATGCATGAGGCCACCGGCATGTACTTGTAGCGGGAAACGTTAATCGCGGAGTGCGCCCCGCCTGATCATACTTAAAATATCACGTAAACAAAGCCAATATAAACAGAGGTGATTAGATTATCTTAAAAATTTAATTAAAAGTCAGTTAAATGATCAAAACTTGGGAATGGATTCATCAAGACAAATACAAAGGAAATTGCAACATTTTGCGGCATATCTAATGCCGAACAAAAGCAGAACAAAATTTAACTTGTTAGCACTTTATTATTAGAGCAGGTAACTTTTTAATTCGCTTAGCGAATTGTCATATTTCCCTTTGAGTGTCCTCTAATAAAGAAAGCGGAGGAAGGTCAGTCTAGAATTTTTATTAGCACTTTATATTCAAGACAGCGATGGCAACTTCTGCAGTTTTGAGGAGTAAAATTTGTTTACACGACACTGGCAGAGTCGCCTCGAGGGACAGTCTGTTTATTACGGCTAACTCAATAACAATGAAAATCTTTAGAAGTCGACTCCGAATTGCGACTAAAACAAAAGCAAAACGCCTTTACGACTCCCTTCGCTGACTCTTGTATGGTAATTAACGAACCTAGATTTATTACCACTTGAATTAGCTTTCAACGTTTCATATCATAATCTGAAAACGTTTTACTGTCTCCAGGAATGGATTCTTCGACAACGGTAGTAATTAATTACACGTTATAAGGATTAACGACAATTTTGAGACACTTTCGTCGTACTTTGTTTCGTAAAGACAGGTATTAAATGTTTAGAAACTTCCCTTCAGAAAAAGAACTTTATATTTTAATACCTTCCTGCAAATGAAATGAAACGAGGTAAACTTTTGTGGAATTAAGACTTTTGCTCAAACATTTTCAGTAACAAGGAGTTCCTTCGCATATGATGAAATAATTGCCCAAGTGTTAAAGGCATACCGATGGTTCCGTAGTTTCGTACCCACCACATCACAAGGTCCTCTCATTTGATTTTCGCAAGCCGTCTGAGAATTTTACCTATTTTAATAGTTATTTGTTCGGCGCAATGGCTCGCCGTACATGGTGACATGACCAACTGACGCGTGTGAACCGCTACGACTGGCTACGAATGTGATTTTAGGACTGACATAAAATAGTAAACTGATGGTGACACCGAGCGTCCAAGTGCTGGGGGGGTAGGTTACTACTTACTAGGGCAGTTTGTGACGCCTAGAGAGCATGTCTTGGTCTTACATACCATTGATACAAAATACAGTCATATATAAATTGGAATATAAACTTCAGTTTTTTTTTTCAGTATAATACAAAGAAATAATACATCGTGTCTACAAAAAAGATTATAAATCATACTACTAAGTTCTAGATTTTTTAATTAATTTTGTTTATTTGCTATCATACTCGGCAGTAAGACAAACAGTGTAAGTTGGTTTATATAACCTTCATGCGTAGGTAAAGTTTCATTGGCACCCTATACGGAACCCAAAAAATAGCGGTCATTGTCCAACGGCTGTTGTACACTGCCAGTAATTGTGCCAGTGACAAACTGTGTTATCCCGAAACTCCGGAGAGCTGGTGCCATAAAAGTCACATGTTCGCTCGGCTTTATTACCGCCATAACAATTTAAGGAAGCCGAAAGGGTGGTATGGAATTTCTACGAACTTTTGTTTGTCTCTCAGTCTACCGAATTGTTTTATTTAAACAATGTTTACAACAACTTCATGCACTTTATTGTACAATTGGAAATATGGGCTGGTTATTGTTAGGACAATTTGTTTGTTTTCTGACTCGGCTACTAAGGTTTTGCTTTCATAACTATTGTTGTTTTAGGGGTAATTTAGTTATAAACAAACTTTTGCTCTCTTTACAAATAAAAGCAACAGTTACACTGTTATTGACTACTTCGATAAAGGTTTCTGTTTAAGGTTTCGCTTTCATTACTATTGTTTAAGTGTATTAAGGGATACCCTAGTCTTATAAAAAACCCTTTGTTCTGGTTTACAACTAGCGAGAGTTTCACTTTCATTGAAGTAGTAGGTAGTAGCTGACTTCACCGAATTTTTTGATGATTCATATTTTCTGTTTATTTCTGTAGCTCGTTTGATACAGGCTTACATTCCTTTACACAATCAAGTACACCGCTTCAGAAGTTGCAAGAGCATCGCATTTCGTTTCGTGACTGACTTTTGCCCTGAATATTTTAACTTGGTAAGCCTTTAGGCGCCATCTTTACTGAGTGGCGCACACGTATGGAATTGAAATGAAAACACGAAATATGACTTAAAATTTTAACATTACATTTTCTAAACAATGTTATACGAGTAGTGATATCACTTTGACAGAAGCTAAAGCACCTTTAAATGGTCGGCTTGTTTAATATTCCCATACTAATTTGAAGGTCCAGGAAATGAATGGATATTAGAATAATTAAAAATATTTCACTGGCGTTTAACTGCTTAAGTCTAATTAGCGGTTATCAAAGACACTGGGAAGTATCCATAAATAAAACTTATGAGAGATCAACGACGCTTGCCTACAGCGGGTTTCAAAACTGTACCTAAATTAAAGTTGTCCCGACAACTTTAAATTAGTTTGCACTATCAATTCCTTTACTTCGGTTTTAATTTAAGCACTTTACCTACTTTATAGCGTTTGCATGTGTTTAAAATATCGCTTATAGTAGTTTATGCAACTGTTACATAATTAAAGGCCTTAAAATGCGCGTGTGATTTGTGGTTTCATACTAGGATGATACTATAATATTTCAAGGCCTATTTACGTGCAGTTGCAATGCAGTGGTAAAAATATTGTGTGCAATTTTTTTATGTACTTAATAAGTGTATTCAGTACCACGAGTAACTCCCACGGAGCGGTGGTGGCGCTCATCATCATCGTTTCATCACTGATTTTGATTCTCCATGCCCGACCGCCGTCGCTGCATAGTAATGTAGGTCCTATGGTATCTGAAGTGGGTTATAGTAGTTTAACAATATTGGTGTAAATAAAGATTAAGAGCTATGATTGAAAGCGTTGAAAAGTAGAAATAATATCATTAAGTCAGCTAAGTAAGTACGAGTTCCCTGAACTGTTTAACAGAGAATCACCTTTTATAAAACCAGTTCGGCCGGTCGGCGCTTTGATACTTAAAAATGCACTACATTTAATAAACGCTGATGAAGGGTCCATTTCAAAACATTTACTCACCGCCCCGGACGGATCTTAATTTCCAAATTACGGTCATATCAGCTCGGCTATACCTCATTTATCCGAGTGGCTTGTTAACCAACGTTTAATTCTAACCCAATAAAGTTTAAATATTCCCTCGTAAAATATCTCTATACACTGTTATTTTGAATGTGAAAATTATTATCTCGCAACTCTGCGAAGCTAGCCCCCTAACAATGTTGAGGTATTTTCCATCCAAATTATATGGTCGGCGTCGGCTCGAATGGCCGAGCCGTTGGTATTACGTATGGTACCTATTTATAAAAAAATAACTTGATACACTCGGTGCGCACCCTTGTAAATTAAGGCCGCTGAGCGTAAAGTGGAGACCAATTAAGGAATTTATAGTCAAAATGCGCTGTAAAACAATAAATCCAATGGCTTTCGACAACAGGCCTTATTAATTACGACTTACGGCTTTTTGGGGCAAAGGGGACAAAGGCCAAACCATTTCTTGATGAATATAGCCATATATTTACCAGTTTCGACTCAAAACTTGTTTGGAACTTAACTATTCAGTTGCTTTGATGGATTACTACGCATATAAAATGTATATGTAGTAAATTCTTTAAATATACATTATGCATAAGAATATACTGATAATGACAATGATGATGATGATGACTAGGAATCGTAAAATGCGAGCAAAATCGATTGAAATGACGTATGATAACCAGTGATGACCCTACCATTTCATTGACTTTTGCTTGCATTTTTACGAACCCTGATGATGACCAAGATGCCTATTGACAGTGAAACCTAACCAAGTTAATTATTTAGCCTTAACAATACAAATACTCCAGGAACAAAATAAAAAATGAGTAATACAATAAAAACAAACAAAGGTAAACAACAGGCTGTTTTGTCACTGAATGGCGATTACTTCCAGGCAATATTTGTACATAGTGGAGAATTTTGAAATATTTTTTTTTTTTTTTTTTTATAACGGCACAACATAGTGGCTCCACTTCGCCTGATGGTAAGCAAAAAGGGGAGCCCAAGTCGCAATGGCAACTGACGAGAAACCAACGGTGCCAAGTCAGTTGACACTGCCATGCTGGCCCGAGAGATGCTTCTTCACGCTTCGTTTGAAGGGTCCCAAGTTATAAGAAGGAGGAAACACATGAGCCGGCAAGGAGTTCCATACTTTAATAGTTCGGCAGATGAAGGAATTGCCAAACTTCTTGGTACGTGTGGGAATATTCTCCACGGTGAGGCGATGACATCGCAAGCTGGCACGTGTGGTTCTATGACGGAAAGGGGAGGGTGGGATAAGAGAAAATAACTCTTCAGAACACTCGCCATGGTATAGGCGATAGAAAACGCTCAGCGACCCAATGTCCCTACGTAATTGAAGGGGTTCGAGGAATCTGGTACTTTTCTCGTCACCTATGATGCGGACCGCCCGACGCTGCAATCTGTCAAGCGCATCGAGTAGAAGCATAATGGTAGGATTGAGTAGGTGGTGCATAACATTAATGGAGCATAAACCACACAAAAAACAATAATGAATTGATGAAAACATTTACTTCATGCAACTGCGGCCCATATCCAAAAACGAATATACATATCAAATACAAAATAATAAAAAAAACATAAATAACTGAACTAGATCATATTTTTCAACAACACATACCAATAGCAATAATAATAGTAGGTACATTAAGTACCTACCATGGGGCGGTAAATTAGTGAATGTCCCAGATCGCAGGTATTTCTATCATAAATATGCGTTCTGGGGCTTAACTTATCATCGCCCATGGTTTTTCTAAAGTATTACTTCTTCCTTTGGCCTAGGTTAACGTAAAGACTACTGACTACTGAGTGCTGACTACCGAGTCTTGACATATATGTACCTAGGCTAACTGCACAATAAATTCGTAATTTTAGAATAGCACCATGGGGAGCAATATGTGGTCGTATTTAAACGTGACTATAACAGTCCCGACACCCCGCAAATTTAGCTTCTCCATCTGTACCTACATTTGGCCAATAAATTATACAGCTACTATTTCAACTCTGTATTCCGTAGATAACTATCTCGTTTAAATCACGCACAATCGGGACTCGGCCACGCTGTCCTGATTGTTAAACGAAAGTGGCGGTATACTGTTTACAACGAGGAAAAGGCATAAATCTCTCTAATTTATATCCGAAAACATAATAAGAGGCGAGTTATTCACGCAGTATAAGCTAGTATGTCCGGCCTTGGTATGGGCCGCAAGTAATTTATAGGACAGACTTCTAGCGTATATAAAACTAAATAAAGCTCATGAAATAGCTATAAATTGACTTACAAAGAAAGGCGATACTGGCCGGGTTAAAGGGGCTTTTAGTGAAATGTCACGTGTGTGCTAGAGTTATTGCTGTTTATGACCGCGCGGTGACAATATTTATAACATAGTCTAAAACAAAACGTGGCAAATATTCGTGTGATTAATTCTCTAGAGACAACTTATAAGACGTTGTTTTTGAGCCTTTGTAAGGGAAGGATTAATTTTAGACAAGATTTTGCAGAGAAAAAGGAAATTTGTCACACTTTGCCAAATACGAGTAGTTAAGTTGGAGCGATAGTTTTTACAAAAACTGATGCATGACACGATCACATAGACAAATTTTCCAACTTACCTGACACCAACACTACTATCGGCTTGTTTTTTTTCCCAACCCAAACCAAGATTGATTCTATTTTGTGTGTAGAATTTGGCAGTTCTAAATGAACGCATCATTATTAACTCACTTTCGAGATTAGTATGTTCATTATATTTAAAAATATAATAAGGTGCAAAATTAACTTCGCTTAAACCAATTACGACAACAATTTACGCCTAAATTGGTGCAGGTAACGACGTATACTATGTCAATTTATAACGACCCAAGATTATACAAAACTCGAAAACCTAATAAGGCTCGAGACATATAATCGGCAGCGTTTATCATGAGGACCGATTTTAATAATTACTTAACACTTCCTGAAGGCCGAAAATCACACCTTTAAGGCTCAAGTTGAGTCCTTTTCGTAGCGTCTGACGGTCGGCGGAATGACTAAGAGCTAACAAGACATCATTATAAGGATGTCGACCTCACTTTATCGATGTTTTTGCCGTGTCTTATTATGTATGGCCACGGCAGCAGGAAAGGTTAAGTTTTTGTTTTTGCTATAACTATTTCAGCTATTCGCAAATTTGAATAGAAGAAATATTGATTTCGAAAGGGTTACTTTTTTGTTGGGTAACATATGTAAAGTCATTACAACGGCTTTAGGTTTCTCTGTGCATAATACTTAAAAAAGAACATGACATGATTTGTTAAACTATAAGCAAAATTTGTGGCGTTATCGTAAAAATATTGTGTAGTTTGTCAATACGAAATAGTTTGAATACCTATCATTGTATTTCAATGAGTTAAATCCAACTTAAGTCAGAAATAAAATAAAATGGTTAATTAGGAATACAATCTCAAATGATAATGTGCGATAACGAATCGGAACCAGATAGAAATAAAATAAAATGGTTACTTAGAAATTGTTTCTTAAAAGATAATGAAAGATGACAAAGTAAAGAAAAAATCTGCAATGAACACACTACCGTCACGTCGATATCGATGATTTTACTATCCGCTCGTCCATCGATATCAGCTCACCCCATCACTCGATGTTTGGGCAGGTGGCGAAACACACAGACAAAGGCGGCTCGTATCATTATTCTGTCTCGTTACCGACTCTGGCGCATCAACCGAGGCGCGATATAATTCAAAAGGTGTAATTACGTTGTGTACTAATACGCCTTTGACGCTGGCTTTTGGTAATTCATTGTGTTTCGGTATTGGTCAATTGGGGAGTACAATTAGACTGATGTAACTTATAAGAAAAGTAGACACGTTCTATCAGATTCGATGGATCATTTTAGGGTATCCAGAGAAGAGATACCTTGGTATATCTACTTTACTTAGGCTGGATGTAACCAAACTTTTGATCAAATAATATCCCCATCAGTTTGACAATGTTATCCGATAGTAAGTCCTGAAAGATTACTCAAATCCAGCATTAATCGTTACTTACAACTTTACATCATAATTTAACTTAATACGCACTGTTCTTTCTCATCCATTTAAGAAACATTTGGACGTGCTGCCAATGATTAATACTGATTACCAAAACCATCAAACGACCTAAAAACCTCAGCTTTCATTCGATGAACTCATCAAAGAAAAACTTAAACATTATCACATTAGCGGGCCAGTTGATAATTACCAGGTACATGTACTCACAAAGATTCAGATTAAAAATAGTCTTCATTGCGACCACAGTAAGAGCGCATTGTGTTGATAGGTGTACGTTGATGGGCGTTCACACATACATCATGTTGTTTAAGACGTTACTCGGAATTAGTGAACAGGGCAAGTTCACGTTAATAGTCTTGAACTGTTAATTTGGTAGATCTGTTATCCATAATAGATGATCGTGAGAGTGGTTCTCTAGTACCAAGCCTTCTTCTTCTTAGTCTTATACTCCAAGCGGAGTCGTTGCTATGGGTCGTCAGATAGGTTGATTGCGGCTTTTGCGAGACTTCTACATCTCTCATTCGTGGTACTGCATGTACATTCGGTCACCTAAAGCTGGAGCGCCCCACTGCTGCGCATGGTCGAGCTACACACGTGGGTACAAAAACGCTTTGTATGAAAATGTAGGTAGATACTGCCACAGTTGTGCACGAGCACGCTAAGCACGAATGACGTCACTGATACCAATATTATAACAATGGACCCACGTGAGCGGCGTGTATAGCTTGTCCGCGCGTAGCGTGCGCAGCAGTGGGGCTCCGGCCTAATACTTTGGAGAAGATATTCTGAGTTCTTTCTATCTTGTGCTTCTTCTGTGCTGTGGTGTCTTTTTTACCCTACTGAACGTATTAGTGGCAAAAGGATTAGTTACAGTTCTTGCCAGACTATAATAATATCCTACTGTTGAAGAAAATCCTCAACTCTAGATTTTCAGGGCTCAGGAGTATGGATGCCTCTGATTGTCCCGTCAATACCACTGAGCGGCTATACTAGCATACCATTGTTATAATATATGAGACTTCAGAAGTATGAGTTAAGAGGATGCGTTGAGTCATCGCACATCGCTCTTGTAAATAATAGTCTCTATATTATACCTGATTTTAGGTAATATAGAGGTTGAAAGAGTTTGCATAAGTTTTGTCATCTAGCCATTACAACTATTAAATTTGCAATCGATTTGTATTTACATTATAAGGTAAACCTGTAACATTGTAAATATTACCTACCAAAAGTTAATGAAAGCCAATTAAGCACAAAAATCATTACAAATTGATACGACCCACTTCACAGAGATGGAAATAATTCAAAAGAGCGAATCGAAATAAACGCTGTGTTTAATATTTAACAAATTACTGATAAAATGATCAGACTCATTAAACAGATTCACGTTCCTTTATGTAACTGTAAAGTTTAATTATTATCGCGGCCTGTACAGTTCACACAAAAATGTGAAGGTACTTTTATAAAACTAACTCAACGCTAGGTGGGGAATGATGCATTATACGACTATATTAGGTATTATTATACACATGTATCATTTATCATCATATCAGCCGATAGACGTCTACTGCTGGACAAAGGCCTCCCCCAAAGTTCTCCACAACGATCGGTATTGCGCCGCCCTCGTCCAATTTCTACCCGCGATGGTTAGGACCAAGTCGTCGGTTCACCTTACTGTGGGCCTTCTTGCGCTGCATCTTTTAGTCCAAAATACCGCAGTGCCTTAAGACGAAAGTTTTTAACCAATGTGTGTTGCTAGTGATGAGTTGACGGCATATGGCACTGAAACGTGGTCGCTCACAATGGGCCTCATAAGATGGCTCAAAGTTACTCAAAGGGCAATGGGGCGAACTATGCTCGGAGTTTCCTTGCGGGGTCGAATCTGAAATGATGAGATACGCAAGAGAACCAAGGCTGTAGATATAGCTCAGACAATCGCCAAACTTAAGTGGCAGTGGGAGCGGCACGGGGCATATGATATTTTGGGCTCATCTCACTCAGAATCGTTTGTACATTTAAGTTGAAGTAATACAACAACAAAAAAAAACAAATTACCATTCCAGATCGTCACGTTTTTTATCGATGTTTACTGGAAACATATTTCATAATTCAGTTTGGGACATTTTTTTTCAAGTTTGACTGTACAAACGATTCTGAGTATAGTGTTTTATCGCAAAACATCCAAATTACTTTGAGGTAGATAGCTAAAAATGTACGTAATTCTCAATTCACTAAAATACGCATAACATGCATCCCGTCGACTGTACACTTGTGCAGAGACAGTATAGGTGCTGGTTATTATCATAAATCGTAAAAATGGGCGTGGCTTATCTTACTGAAGCTTAATGTTGCCCAGTAAGTCACATTATATACTGTAATAAACTAAGTAACAGTTCATGCGTAACTTTAACTTAAAGGTCAAAGTAAAATCGGAGAATACGAAAGTAATCATTTATCATTTTATATAAAGCAATTTATAAAGTTCGCAGTGGTAATTGAGTTTTGAGTAAGTATAATATTGGCAGTCCAACATAGACAAGTATTTACCGGTGCGAGCCTGGTAGATTATACAGAAAATAAAAACCGGCCAAGTGCGAGTCTGACTCGCGCACCGAGAGTTCCGTACAAAATTTCACTTAATCCCATCTTAATTGGCCTGGTTGAGTTAAGTTTGCACCTGAAATGTATGGCGCCGCATACAAACGCATGCAAACTTAACGCAACCGAGTTCTCCAAATATGATATTTGAAATGGACTATATTTTTTATGATTTTATTACAAATGTATAGTTTTTTCCACAGTTTCAAGGGACTAGATTTGAGTATATGGTTTTAATATCAACTCGATCCCTCAACGCGTTCCTGAGATTAAGGGTCTTGACAGACAGACGGACGGACTGACAAAGTGATCCTATAAGGGTTCCGTTTTCCTTAGGTAGGTACGTCATGAATCATGATCATGAGCTATGATTTTGCCCTTTTTGATCTATATATCTACATAATGACATAAATAATTACATACCTACTAGGTAAAGTTAATTGTGTGTTATGCAAAATACGTATATTAAGTGGATTATGCAAAATGCGTACTATCCATATTCACAATGAACCTAATAGAGCTAACTTTAGGACTAGTAGTCCAACATTTGTTTATGTAGGTATTATTTATTCATTAAAGTATCAATAATTGTAAGCAATCTGGTCATAATCATAGCTCGGATTAATCATAGCAAAACAACAATTCTGTGGCTCTAGTGAAAAGGGGTTAAAGTGCACTTATGACCTTTTTGCGTTATATACACCAAAATTCACAAAAAAAAATTGCGCATCTTTTGGTGTAATCGGAGCTAAGTTATCTTTTAAAATGACAAAGTTAGGATTGTGCCAAATGGTACATCTGGTGAATTATGTCGTGAAATATGGTGCAACTAAAGTTAACAATGAACAATTTGGAGTTTTGTTTGTGGAGAACGATTTAAGTTCATTTGTCTCTTTTGACGCATCCTGTGTTAAACGATCAATGTTTACTTATACCTTTTTACTAAACAAGATTACATACCTTATAGAATATAAATCGACTTTAATCTGTATTCACGACTTAATGTTAAACATTACTGATATAAGTCGAATTGTATCTTTTAATAAATGATCAATGTTTACTTGTACCGATTTGCACGAGCAATTTACCCATAATTCATAAAAATAAATCGAAATTAATCCATAGTCACGAATAATTATTTAGTATTTATTGGTGTATATTGACTTATACTGGTGAGATATATCATTCTACACCACGATTATTACTTGTATCAAAAAGTTCTTTTTATAAAGTCTCTTCGCTGTGGTTTATTTTAAGTACACTTGAGTCTAATCGATCATCCTATTATAAAATTTGGGTCACCAGTATGTAGAATGACCTGCAGTAGTGATGTAGGCATTTTTTTACAAGTTATTGTACTTGCAATGTACCTATGTAACTATGTTTGTTCGGGTGGGATCTTGCACTTAAATTTTGAAGCAGAATATTTGCAACCGATTGAGCTAAAATCTTTCCCAAGTACCTACTACCTACTTAACATGACAATACAATAATATGGTACTATGGGGCTGGTCTGATGATGAAGCTACCCCTAGGATTAAAAGTATTTTTTTAGTTTGTTACACAGAATGGCAGGCCGATCTTGAATCGATCGAATGCTCAAACTTGTTGAGGAGAAAGGTGGCAACAATTTCGTCGACTCTATTAGCACTCCAGAAAAAGGCAGATCATAGTGCTTACTGATTCTGACTCAGAAAAATTACAAGAAACGAAAGAAACCGGAACGGCAGAAGAAGCAGAGCAACTTTCGTTTTGGGACAAAGTTGGTCAAGGACGAAAAGGACAGCCTAGAAAAAGTGAGAAAGAGAGAATAAACATAGGGAGGAAAGGAAAAAGAGGAGACATTTTGGTAAATAGTATGAAAGCAAAAAAAATAAAGAGAGTTTAAGATGCTAGGAAATTGTAAAATGAAATGCGAAATAAATATACAAGAAGAACTCAGAAAAAAATATTTGAGAGTTAATTGGGCTTTAGGAGAATGTAACAAAAGGGTTCAGTTCATTGCTAGGTAATTTAATGGACGCAACAACAAAGAATAGACATTTAAATAAAACAATTTAAACGGATTATATCGCGTATATTAATTATTTGAGCCTCCCTGACGTTTCAGTACCTTTACAGATACCGTTGTCAAAGGTTGACTGAGAAAAACACAATTTTTCTCTGTCAAAGTTACATTTGTGCAAACTAATAATTAATATACGCGATATAATCCGTTTAAATTGTTTTATTTAAATGTGTGACAGTCGCGGAAACCGAAGAAAGTATTAAAGAATAGACAGTTTGCAAATTATTTAAAAATAAAGACAGAGTGTCATCGCATTTGCAGAGGCTGCTAATGCGATAACCATTTGACGAAACATCAAAGTTTGTTCAAGGAGTAACTGACAAACTTAAAATCAGTGAAGAACTTGTCCTAGATTCAGCGAGATGGATTATGCTGAGTACCACAAAAATAAGTAAAAGTTGATTGAAAGCCGTCGAGAAACATATTTCATTATTTCCTGTATATGAAAGACTTAACAGCGGTCCAATACGGATATGGGTAAAAAAACAGTTTAGATCTCTTACGAAAATTTGTTATGTTCTGGGGATGTGGTAGATTCCTATCCTTTGGCGCCAACAGAGTACAGGCAAGAATTGATTTTATAAAAGAATTGAAATTATACAAGCTGACACCCAAAATGTGATACATGTTATTTTCCGTGTCTTAATATTCACAATTGCGATCAAATTTTAATATTAAGGTCTCATACGTAGTTTTTGTAATTGTAATTTAACTGGAAAGACTAAATTTTGTACTTATCTCGTTTTAGGTATCTTCTTGTATCGCTTAATATGTTATTCTATTAGACGATTGATTGAGGAAAGTCCAAATTTAGTTAAAAACTATGTGAATTGTTTTATATGCTAATGTTGACTTTTTCGGTCATTTTTGTAATAATGAATCAATAAAAATAAAGATCTTTTATTGCCACTGCACCGCAAAAAATGGATATAACTTTTAAAAAACCATTGGTAAAAGTGTGTTTGTATTACAATACACCTAAATTAAGTGCGTGCAAAAAGGTAAAAGTTTATTTTCTTAGGATTATGTCTGAAATAAAGCTCTTAAATGATAGGTTTCGTTTAGTCAGGTATTTCTTATTTAGGGTGTTCATGTATTTTTCCTTTATAAAAGGAGATAACTTCAAATAAACCGAACAGCATGTCCATTTTCACTTTCTAAAATAAGGGTGAAAATTGGTATAAGTTCAGTTATATTCCCGAATAGTGTAAATATTATGGGTGAAAAAGGGTATAAAGTCAGTTATGTCCTTACGAACACTTTTTGGCACGGATATAAGTCACATTTTTTTTTAACCGTTAACTTTGGAGAAGTAAGAATATTACCCCGCGAAAGAGGATTTTTTAAGTGTTAAAACTGAATTTAAAGTTTATTTGTAAGTATAGCGGTTGAAGTACAGTGATCAAAAGTCTGAATAAATTTAAGCCGCAACGGTTTTTTGAGTCTCCTGTAAAGTAGTGTTTTTCGAGTTTAACCCCTTTTCACTAGAGCCACAGAATTAAGAATTGGTTTTTGCGTATTTCCATATTTTTTTTCGCAATTCTTGTTTTGCTATGATTAGTCCAAGCTATGCCCATAATAATCAAAACGAAACCTTTATCTTTGATAATAAACAATCAGACAATTTTAATTGGCCCACAATTCAAGCACACTCATAACAACTCCTACATCCAATGATATAAAAAGAGTAACTCTCATTATAACTAATACATAGACAACTAGATAATACGAAAGTGTAGGCGTACCATAAACTAGGATTCATTACTTAACTATCAAAATGATTAGCAGAAATGTAGGCTGCCAATTTGTAATATATAGCCAAATCATTTTTAATTGCTAAAAAACTTAACGGCGTATGTAATAACAACATGTCAATCATGATTTTAAATCACTATGCTTTATTTTGGTATGATTGCTTTGGATAGAAGGTATAAGTCATGATGATTGATCCGGTGTTATTATTAGGCAGTTTGTTGGGTAGATTTGAAGCAGAGTCATATTTCGACGAAGTTATGCGATATGACACAACTAGGTATATAAAAGTCGTTTTTAGAAGCTTTTATTTAACTTGCAATGTAACTATGTTCGGGTAGAATCTTGCAACTGAATTTTGAAGCAGATATCTTCAACCGATAGAGCTGAAATTTTCCATATCTGCTTAACTTTGACGACAACACAATAATATGGTACCATGGGGCTGGTCTGAGAGCCGAAAGATGGCCCTGGGAAATCTGTAAAAGATAAAACAATCTTACCGAGTTTAGGGTCTTTAGAATCGTATCGCATCAGTGAGATATAGATGGATGTTCAAAGAAAAGTACAAAAGCTTGTCAAACAAAATAAAATTTTGACAGAAACTTATCTCTATTCGCAATGCATTGGGTGACATCAGTAAGTTTATGTTTTAGGGTGATTATTTGAGCGCCTTATTATTACTCTGTCCGTAATTTTGGCCAATTCATAGAAGCAATCAACATAATTTTGATAATAATTTAACACCCCGGGGTTTTGGGTCCTACTGTCGGGCTAGTGTTAAATAACTTGAGGCCTACTGTCGGGCTAGTGTTAAAATCAGACTTGCGCCGAAAACCCCTACCTACTAAGACGGTTTGAAACGCTCAAAATATAATATTTTTTTAAGGAAAATATGGTATATAATAAAATTTTGAAAAATATTGCGCTTCTGCGTATTTTGTTCTTTAGTAATTCGGAAGAATATTTTGTCGGGGATTATGTAACACCGCATAAGTAACCAGTGTAGACCCGAATCAATATTCAAACAAATGCTAAGTATTTTATTGAAATGAGAACTTTATCGACAGTCGTTATTTACGCGGTATTGCTCTATCCCCGACGATATGAGAAGAAATATTATTACGACAGCGGTTAAAATAGAGGATATAGCTAAAGTAGAAATGTAGCACTACAGGCTACATGCGAGATTTTAAATAGATGTTAGTGTATAATATCGAATTTAGGCACTGTGGGAATTTAGGAATTTATTTATTCAGGTATAAATCTGACGTAATCAGTGGGCTTGACGTTCGATGTTTTAACACTTTTAACACAAAAATTACGATTTTTTTGCACGTTTTAGCCAGCTGTAGGCCTCCGGATTTTTATCCATATTTATAAATGCAGCATGAACTGTGAGTTATGCAAACATAGTTTGAATACATAAATCCTATAGTATCGGCACCAGTAGTTTTTAAATGAACCTGTATGTTGCGATCAATGAATATGTATGTGTGTGAGATACAAAGAAAAAATCATTTTCGCTCATCCTTGCTTGTATAGCAAACAAAGCATGTTGATTTACTTACATTAAGAATTCGAAGTTAGGCAACTTGTGTACTTTTTTTTCATTAGTATTACACACCAACAGACTATAATTGACTTTTAAGGCAAATATAATTGGATATAGGTGGTATACGATCACAAAGACATATATTATTAAAATGGTTATCGAATAGACCACTTTGCTAAAATCATATGTAGTATTTTTAAACTGTACACCTTCATTAGCTTATAATGCGTTTCACCGCTATAAGACCAGTAAGTAAATTTCAAAAAACTCCCGACGCTGCTCAAGGAACCCAATTTAAAATGCTAAATCATGTAGAAAATCTTGAAACGAAAACGTTTACGAGCGACGGAGCCACTTTTAAAAACTACGTCCAAGTGCGGTCTCTGAGTTTTGCGGTAACGTGTTATCGCGTATAAAAAGAACATAACGAGGATAAGACATAATAAAAACTATATAGTCTTAAAGAAAAATATATAAAATATATATATATAATTTTACTCTGGCTAAAGCACATAAAATACGTAACCTTAAAAATAAACATAGATGTTACTAGTCAGGCTTGTTTTGTAGGTAAATGGACAGAAAAAACATATTTACAATATTATAAAAACACGAGGTTAGAGAGGGGATAAATACTAAATAAACTACTGATACTAAAATAAAAGTAAAAATGATTATAAAAATAACATCCCCTCCAGCACCTCTACCTGTGACATGGCTCCCAGTGGCGTCGTTACCTCGCTCAACTGCAAAGCCGATGCTTTGCGAGAGGTAAGCGCCAGCCAAATTAAAAATTAATCCATTGAACGTTTGTATCTTATTTTTATTTTTGCATATGTAGATAGGTATTTTTTTTAATTAACCAATACATCCTACTACCGGTCATTCAATCAATTTGTGCCATATCACATATCAGTCATTGTCACACGCCAGCTGGTCCAACAGATATTTCCAGAGCTATCCATTCCACATTAACGTCATCGTCGAGTGCAAACGCATAAATAACACGTTAACTACCCGGACGGTCGTTGCACGTCGTTCCAGCACGTGGTACTCATAACATTCATAAAATGATTACGTGAGAAGAACCAACTGAGTCTAGCTCTTGATATATGCGTTTTCCTGTAGCCTAACTTTGTGTCTACTTTCTATTGTCGAAAATCACATGGCGACACTGTGGGGGCTGCAGTGTTATTAAAAAAATTATAGACAATCTTTGTATTTTTTTTTTATATTTATGACTAGCGTCCCGCCCTGGCTTTGCACGGGTGCAATGCTGATAAATCATGCATGTATTATACCTACATATAAACCTTCCTCTTACATGACCTACTCTATCTAATAAACGCAACAAAATCGGTTGCGTAGTTTTAAAGATCTAAGCATACATAGGGACAGATAGATAGACAGCAGGAAGCGACTTTGTTTAATAAATTAATTATATCCTAATATAAAAATACATTCCTTGGTATGTACCAAGGTAATAATATGCTCTCTGCAAGAAGGAACGGCGCACGGGTTCAATGCATTTAGCTATTCAATTGTAACCTACCTTTCGTCATATTTTTATGCATTGGTTCATAGCATGAACTGCTTGCCTAATGATGGTTGCTTTTATCGCGCTATAAATAAGTGACGAAGCATCCGTCATGTTTTGACAAAATGTGAGTGTGAGTGATAGATGCTTTGTCACTTATTCATCGCGTGATAAACGCAACCATCATAAGCCCGCAGCAGAATAAGAGGAGGATCTATAAATCAAGTTTTTTTTAACTTATTAAGTAAAATTAATAGTAAAATCTATAATAATATTGAATATGAATATATGAATAAGTCACAAAGATTGAAATCAATTTATTTTGATTTATGCTTTCTACGTTATACAATAGTTACGCGTAAACACAACGTCGACTAAATTAATAAAGAAAGCTTTATGATATTTCATAAAAGTCCTCATTCTACATGCCTAGACCTCAAACCATCAAAATAACAAGAACAACATTTGAAATTAATGTGTGCTGTTTGATAGTACCACGTAATATGTTTCCATTATCCATGTGCCTGAAATATCGTAAATATTTATCCCAGCTACAACCTCACTGGACGCATTTCCCGCCATGTAACTTGTAGCAACACTGTATAAACATCAGTTTATGGCGACATTACGAAAATCGCACTGGGACTCTAACATCTTTATTCACACGTCGGGCCCACTATAAAAATGGCCCTTATATCGACCTTATCAATTTTATACGTTGGCGACATTGTTTTTCTACGACGTATTGGGATACTTTATCTGTTCCATATCAATAACAATAAAATAAACCCAGGTTTTATCTGAAAGTAAGCGTTCAAATTCTGTTGAGAAGATGGCGTTTTGTGATAGTATCTTAAATCATTATTGTAAGCCGTATTCAAGTAATAATGATGTCATTATTTGTTATCTGAGATATTTGAACGATTTTCGAACGATCGCTTTAAAACGCTGTGGGAATATAACTTTAGGTATATATTTTTTAATCAACTTTGGTTGCTTATTTAGCCGAAATTGGCTATTTCTCAAGTACTGGTTGAGCAATTTTTTGCATTGTGATATGACTAGTTATACTGTATTTTAATAGGCATAAAAATATATTCATTTAGAAATTTCTAATTAAAAAAATTCGGGAATATTTGATGGACCATTTTTAGCATCCGTTATTGACACTGTAGAAATCAAATTTTAAGTTATATAAGACAAATTAATATATCCTGTATACACCATTACCTCATTCGCTTATCGTCTCGTTTCCGTATTTTATGTAAATAAATACAAATTTGATCTTGCGAGGGGTCATTTTATAATGAAATTTGTAATTTAATTCATTCGACGCCCATTAGCTCGTTCTGCTCGAAACATTAAAGAATTAGATTCATATAAATTGTCTTTTTATCAGTACTACGGTACTTATTACTCCTTTAGTAAATTAGTTGAAATTTAATGTAGATTTTATTGACGATACATTTTAAAAGCTTATCTAAGCTGTTATTTATATCGTTTATATTATGTATAACGTCAGAGCCGTAGGTAATAAACCGTCCCAGTTGGTTAATGTGCTAAAATCTGTCCATTATAGCAACATACATTTAACTACTTTTTTATGTTTACTTCATACCATATGACTGTAACTGAATTTGTGAAATAAAATTTTATCTTTATCATACAGTTATCAGCATGATTGATGACTTTGATTGGTCGTTTAATTGTTCAAAAGAATCTTTCGTCGTAGCTCATTTTGATTTTTAAATATGCATAAACACCATGTCAATCTAACAGCCATTATTGTGTGAAAGGACAGACAGGATTTACAACATTATTTTTTCATTTTAAAATCCCCTTTTTATTTAAAGAAAACTTTCATCAACCCACGCTCAATACCTACGGTTAAGTTTGCTTTGTTCCTGAGCTCATTTGGCGGCGTCGACTCTATTAAGCAAAAAAATTAAACAAATAAAAAAGCAAATAAAAAGCCGAGACCCGCGTCCCGGCCATTCAGGCGCGAATAAAAGTGTTTAATTAAACGTTGTTATTGATGGGGTCCCGCTAGATGGCGTTTAATCAACAGCCTGTACACTGTACTGAGTTTCTTTGAGTCGGTCCCAGATATGTGTGATAATATTTTAATAGTTGTGCACGAACCTAAGTAAATATTACTTAGGCACAAGTCTGTGCAAGATATTTAAACCTTACGTTAAAATATCAGTTCATTTCAATTTGATTCGCATTTTTTAACATTACATACGAAGGGTTAATACAGTTAGGATGATTTAATAAAGTAAACCTATTATTATTATTATGAGGTAATTGCGATATGAGTCTTAAATGTAGCTTGCGAAAACCCTTTTCATACATTTTACTAAAACCCTATCTACCTTAATATCTATCGTAAGATTTTTTTATATATATTTTTAGATCGATACTTTGCTCGGTATTTCCGAGATAAAATTGGTATAACTGATTATTGATAGTAGCTTAGGTAGGTTGGTACTATTGATACAATAATAATATGCCTCGTAAAATAATATTCGGCTTGGCATGATTATTCTTGATTATTATGTATTGAATGCCTACTTAAATTCGAAACGTAGGTGGGGGTTCGTTTAGCCAAAGTCCGAAAACGCCCTTAGCAATTGGTCGTATCTGTACACACATCTGAACCGCCTTTAGACTTTATTTTTAATTCGGCTTAATTGTCGGAGTTACGAGCCGGCCCGTCGCATTTAATGCTGGAAACCTTTATTGGACTCGCCAGGACTGAGTCGATCGTAATTGGTGAGGAAACGTGACATTTGAGAATCGGTAGAACACTGTTTTGTTAATTTGTCGTCGATGTATCTTCCTTAACCGATCTACGACAGATAGAGCTGGGGTTAAATTCAATGTTTCAAATGAAATATTTTAGTACATTACATAACTATTTAGGGCGGTGAATTCGTGAATGTCCCAGATCGCAGGTTTTTGTCCTGGAGGATGTGTGTTGCCATAAATATGCGATATAGGGCTTTACGAATTACGGCCCGTGGTTTGCTTACAGTTTTACGTCTTGCCTTGGGCTTAGGATGACGTAAACATAAATTGGCTCCTTAACGCACATCTCAAATGCACTGGAACAAACAAAACATGAGACTTGTAATAAAAACAAACAGAGGTAAACAAAAGCCGGTATTTTGGCTAAATAGCAATCTCTTCCAGACAACTGTTGGGTAGTAAATAATTAAATAAAAGTTAGACTTGCGTAAGGGGTGGTGGTTCTTGGTTGCTTTGTTTGATGTTGGCAGGTTGATGTTCTTGAATATGAGGATTTAGGTTAGTTGGGAATTTCGAGATCTTTTTTGACAACTTGCTTGCCAATGTCATTTAATAAATAAATAAATAAATATTAAGGGACAATCATACACAAATCGACCTAGTCCCAAACTAAGCAAAGCTTGTACTATGGGTACTAGACGACGATATACATAATATATAAATACATATATAGATAACATCCATGACCCAAGAACAAATATTTTGCACAATTTTTTGCCCCGGCCGGGATTCGAACCCGGGACCGCCGCCGAATCAGTAGGCAGGTGTCTACCAACCGAGCCAAACGCGTCGTCAAATTTAATGTAGCTCCAATAATAAAAGTAAATCACACCAGATTACAATATATCCTCAATAAGCCATAGCTATGTACCTAATCTACTTCAATACATATATGACAGACATATATGACAGACATATATGACAGACATATATGACAGACATATATGACAGACATATATGATGGAAGTTGCACGGGCTGATATTTATACTAATGTTTAAATAGATATTTACTCAGAAGACGTCTGTTGGGTTAGTAAGTGGCGACCACGCACTGGAAGACGCGACATAGATAGTCTGATGCCGTTCTTTAGGGTGGATCAGGAAAGGCGTTTTCAACGTCTTTTGGATAATGATGATAAGGGAAAATACCCATCAATTGGCGCTAAAATAATCACTTTAACAAAAATATACCGACGTGAACGAAGCAAAAGAAGAAAAAAACAAAAAAAAATAATTCGGTCTTCGAGTAATTGGGAAACATTTATTAAAAGAAAAAAAATTAAAAGCACCGACAAATTGAGAACATGATCTATTTTTTGACGTTGGTTAAAAATTATGTTACTGAAGTGCTGTTTGCTCAATTTCCTCGTAATCGATAAACTCGTAAAATGCAGTAAAGCAACAGCAACCATGCCCCGTTCCTTAAGACAATAGTTTCGCAAGAATGTAATTGAAATGTCAGCCTTAATTTGTATCTAAGTTCGTTTCAAGACTCCACGCTCGTGCCATGATAACCAGATTTAAACAGTAAGACAATGTTTTCGTCTTAAATATGTTGAGGTTTCCTTTTAAAACACTGCCATAGCTTAACACTGCTATCTCTTTTATTACACAAATTAAACTAAATTAAACAAGTTAAAGAAGTTTTGCAACGCATACTATTTTTACGCTGAATTGAATATTCTTAAAAAAATAATGAGGTTATTTTGAGAAACGAAACACTACAAGTTTCCTAAAATGTCGCATTTAGTTGCCCTCCATCTTCCACTTTTTTTCAGTCTCTCAGGCGGCTTTTGTAAAAAGCAAAAAATAAACCCCTCTACAGTGATCTTACGTAGGCACCAACTTATTGAGTAAAGAAACGTTAAAATAGTCATATAAACGGCATACTGTTATATATGTCAGTGTGACGTTGCCACGTTACACAGAGTGTTAGCAAGAATGCGTTTTCATTAATTTCAAATTTTCTTACAGAATGACGGCGTTTGTTGAATGAAAATGGTTTTGTCGAGATAACTAAAGTAGGATATTTGTTAAAAATGTTCCGTTAAAAGTAGCTGTGTACATTTTAACTTATTTGTGACAGTGATTTATGAACTTAAGGAAACAAAGAAACCAAAACCGTAAGAGATAATTGGGTTGGGCGTTTTGCTTAATACCGTCATATTTTATCATCAACATTATGTTTTAAGTGTCTGTATACGTAATTAGTTAAACTAAATTATAAAAACGCCTGTACATTTTTCAACATACGGTTTCTTTATAAAGTTCTACGGTTTTTTTTTTTTTTTTTTTTTATGTCATAGGGGGCAAACGAGCAAACGAATCGCCTGACGGAAAGCGATTACCGTCGCCCATAGACACCTGCAACACCAGAGGAGTCACAAGTGCGTTGCCGGCCTTTCAGGTGGGAATACGCTCTTTTCTTGAAGGTTTGAAGGTCGTATCGGTCCGGAAATACCGCAAGCGACAATTCATTCCACAATGCAGTCGTGCGAGGCAGGAAATTTCTAGAAAAGCGCACAGTTGTGGACTGCCAACTATCTAAGTGATGGGGATGAAAGGATTGTCGCGTTGAACGATGGCGGAAAGAAGCGGCAGGAATCAATCCGAACAACTCCTCGGAGCACTCCCCGTTATACAAGCGATAAAAGATGCAGAGAGAGGCTACATCTCTACGTAGCGCCAAGGAGTCAAGCCGATCTGAAGTTCGCTGGCAGTCGACGATACGAGTCGCTCTCCGTTGAATACGATCTAAAGGGAGAAGCTGGTACTTGGGCGCCCCAGCCCACAGATGAGAACAGTACTCCATATGTGGGCGAACCTGCGCCTTATAAAGCTGTAGGCGATGGGCCGAAGTGAAGTACTGTTTCGACCTGTCAATCAAATTTCAGTTTTATACTTAACTAAACAGTGCCGACTGCAACATTGTCGCGTGAAACTTTTAACTTGATCGCACTCAGGTGAAAAATGCTCAGTTATCCTCTTGTACCAAAAATCTGTCCAGCCATTTCGGTGTGATGAGCTCCGCGCGCCCATACACATCGAACATCGCGTTGTTAAGATTTTTCCTGAAATATCCCTTCTCCTTAGAAAACTGTTTTTCGATAGAAACAACTTTAGAATAGTACAGATGTATCCCGGTAAAAATTGCAAATCAATATTTTTGAATATTCAATTGAATCACTTTAACTTATCTGAGGAAATAAAAAAAAACAATGTGACGTTACACATGAGCCCGAGATATTGCCACTTTTTTTTTAGCTAAATGCACTAAAGAAATTACACGGAGTTTTCATACATCCTTTCCTTTCATACATACATCCTCCTCCTTAGTCGGTCTCTCAAGTGTTTTTTTTTTTTAATTTATTTATCATAAATAACTAATGTGGTATGTAAATTACTTACTTAAATTATAACTTATCAACTGCACTAATTTTACTGCTACCCATCAACAACAACGCTGCGCCCCGCGGCACCACGCTGCGCGAGTCGCACCCTAGTACCTAGTAGTCACTAAGGTCTAAAGTCGCATATTTTTTATCAATTTCACTACTCAAAGGTTGTCTGGAAGAGATCGCTTTTTAGCGATAAGATCGCATATTATCTACCGTTATTTATAAAATGAATTTGTCTTGTTTCCTCTTGTAAACTTTAGTTAGTGTGAAATAAAGCATTGTTGTAATGCAATATGAGTACCTACTCAGAACTCCTTTTCATTTTCAAGCAACTGTACCTACCTCATGTTCCTCCCGCCGTTTCATCCATATCAACTTTGTCGATCAGAGCTTATCTACACAGGGGTCATGTAACATTACCTAAATTATTTACGCAGATATCCAACTTTTGGTTCAAATCCGTCCGTGACTTATGTGGCCTATTCACGACCCAATTCGGGAACTGAGATTATCTGCAAGGGTAAAGGCGACGCATGTTAGTTTCTATGAAAGTTTTAGTAATAACTAGTTGTTGATTTTGGAATAATTAATGGGTTTTAAGTTCAGAGATTGATGATTTGGTTTTAATTTTGTAATGTATCTAAAAATATTAAATGGTCCAAATCTAAGCAAATCTGAGTTGTAAAACATTGTTACAAGCATAATCTATCTTTGTTGACTAAGTGACGTAATTTGAGAAGTAGTAGAGTCGAATGAAAAGAAATAGATACTTACCATCATTTGTTTGATGTTTATACGTGTCGTTCCGATTTGCTATGGGTATAGTTTTCTCTCTAGTTGCAAAAAGCATTAACATGGTTATGTTACTCCGAGAGTGCTCAAAAATTTAAAGGAAGAAAACATAGACATAAGAAATATAACCAAGTACAAGGAAAGTTTTAAAAGATGCCTTTTTGGCTAAAGGGCTAAAAATATCTACACATTTTAGCTAAAAAGTAATTTTTACGTACGTGACCAAGATGGCTTGTTCACGCGTACGCCATCTTTTATTTATTGTCTACGTCTACTTAGGCTACGCATATTTTTCTTTTATTTTCATGATAATGCATAACGGGTACTAAAAGGATGATCGTGCATAGCGGTATATCATCAAAACAGTAAATTTACCTTAGCAACACCCTCACAATCAGAATTCCGTGTAGCGCCCGCAGACGATTTCAACAATCGATTTAATCGTTCTCTTAATTACGAAATTAATGTCAGAGCGCACTCCGGTAATGCCTCTGCATTTACTGCAGGAAACACCCTACCTAATTAAAAATGCAGTAAGTTTATATAAAAGCCTATACAGGGTTACTTTCTTTTGCATTTCGAAGCACTTACTTGATCACATTAAGACCATGCAAAAAAGTTATTGAGGCTAAAAGCAAGGTGAAACGTGAGAAATTGTGGTACAATTTCCAGATTTCCTTCTTTAAGTGATCGTTTTGAAATGAACTTTTTTTTAGATTTTATTAAGATATTTAAGATTCATAGTGTAGGATACTTTTTGTTCAGGTTTTTTTTCTTTGTCTCGACTATCCAGACGCTTACTTCTATAAACTTAACAAATATATAGGTACCTTAGTTGTGATCAATTATATTATTACCATTACTACCTAATTACTTGCCATTTCGTTTTGAAATAATTGAGAATAAAATAGGGACAGACACCTATATTATGTTATAAAGGAAATTATGGCCTGTTTTGAACAGTGTGGTTCTATCGATTTCACGCTGGGTATACCTAACTTAAAGTTAAAGCACAAACGTGCACGTGGACTGATGAAAATGTCATCCACTTCCTTTTTTTTTTGTTGCCACGGTAAGGTAAAAAAATGCACTAGTTATTTTTTTATGCCAACGTTACTTATGTAAGCATGTTGTTCGACAAAACCGCATCTGGTTTTTAAGACGTTTTTAAATTCATTAACGTTTTATTGCGTTCATTACTTAAGACTTGTCTTAAATCTTAAACCAGGTAACCTTTGAATTTACTGTTACTGCATTGTTGGGTATGTTTTCAATATTTTTTACCAATTTCTACAATAAGGATCTTGATTTTTATGTCTTTCTCTAGGTCCAGCACCTCTAGCTTAACTGTTATACGCGACTTTTTCTCGCGCGAGATAATCACCCGTCTTTTCTGTGCAGTAATGTGAGAGCGTGACGGGTAGCGCTATGTCGCGCGACAAGAGTCGCGAAGCATAGTTGTGCTAGACAGGCAGGACTGTACAAGGAGAAGACAAACATAAACATAATTTATCAATAATTACCTAATTATAAACATGTTCATGTTTATTATTTTATTAAAGCTACAGAAAAATCTGTTATTTTTTGGGAATGAGGCGGTGTCCTACCAATAAAACTTTCGAGGGATTTGAAATTCTTCATTCATTCCCTATTTTCTACTCGTCTTGCTTGCAATGTATTGAAAGAAAAGAGACAAAATTTGTACAAACTTGTGCGAGAAATGCTGACCTCAACAAAGTTAATTTTAAATGAGTCCTAACAAAAAAACAAAAATAACCAACTGATAATTATCATTTCACCGGTATCTTAAGAAAACAAAATAGTCTTATATTAGAAAGTGTTATTAGCAGTGATTTGCGCAACACACATAATGATATCCAAAGATAGCATGCAAATGTTAGTATAATTCACGATCACGTATTAGTTATGATAAAAACAAACATATTTGTGCCGATCACAAAAAGAAAAATAATCCAATTCGAACTCTTTTCCATTGGACATAAGAATCGGCAGTGTTGTTGTTGCGTGATTAAATTCATGTTCGATATTGACGAAATGTAATGACTATGTATGCACTTATTTTCGTGCGTAAGAATAATGGTCGTAATAATAGAGCAAGCCAAGTAACCTATGAATTTGTACAAAAAGTGTTCTAGTAATTCTGGTCAACTTTGACCTTAGATACGTTAACGTATCTTTGGTGTGAATGTATTTTTTTCTTACCGGTAGACTCGGTTTACTTTTACTAACTAGGGAAATATTATTCACTATTACCTGCTCATTTCACGGGATTACTACAATATTTTGGGATAAAAGTAGTAACAAACATACAAACATACTGACAAACTTTTGCTTTTATAATATTAGTGTGATTATTTTTTAGGTACTGAACTGTGTTTGTTTCTGAATCCATAAATAATATGTATTTTTTATTAACAATTAAGTACATGTAATATGAAACTAGCGCCACTTTATTTACCCCAGGATGTTTTGGGGACAGCAACTATAGAACTCAAAACTGATAATATTTATAATTTAATCAACATCAAAGGTGTTTTCCTATTGTAATTACTTTTTTTTCTGATTTAGACAAGCTTTAAAGTTGACCTCAATAAAATAACGTAATATGGGTATAAAATACATAGATAATAACCATTGGGTACATAATAAAATACCACAGAAGATTCTCTCTTTTGATCTTCGCAACAGCCGCCTGAGAAGTGTATTTATTGGTTGCTTGTATAAAATGCATCGTAGTTGGTCTAGTGCACGGTGCGGTGTGATGACCGTCCGACGAGTGTGCGCCGCCACTCCGAGTGACCACGAACGCCCGAACAAATGCAGAAGGTGTGTTTTATTCGTATTATGACCAAAAATTTATTTCAAAAAGGTAATCATGAAATTTCAAAATTTCTGCCTTTAATATTTGTTGTTATAGAGGCAATATTTCGCGTTGTAAATCGGTTCTATTCATTCATGAGATACAGCCTGGAAACAGACGGACACACAGCGGAGGCTTAGTAATATATTATGGTCCCGTTTTTACCCCTTGGATACGGATCCCTAAAAACGATTAAGTAATGCAACAATTATTTTATCGGTTAAATTATAGCGAACCATACAATGTACTGGTATTATCAATATCAAATATCACATTGTAACCCTTTCAATACATCAACATTATACCCTAATTGAACTCGTAATTACCTAAAACAACACATCATGTAAAATATAACAAGCATCTATAGTAATTAATCTCGCTACAAGTTAATAGAGCCTAGGGCATATAACTTAATGATCAATAAATATAAATTTCAATTACCCGATGACTAGCGATGTACTATTATTGTAGTTTAACAATGTATGCAGCCATATTTAATGTCTAACGTATGTGAGGTTTAGTACAAGGAGCTACGAAACGAAAAATAATATTAAAGATAAACCTATTTTTAAGTTCTAATGCAAAACAGGTTATTTGCCAAAGTGAGGTTGGAGCCGGTAATAATTATCTAAAGTAAAACCACCTTTCCATTCCGTAGTTTAAATAAGGACTTTAAAGTCTTATCATAATTTTGAGGAAAATTTGACTTGTGTAGTAGAAAAACTTAGCACCCTCTTATTAACTTCAGCGTTTAGACCTATATCCTTTAACCATTTGTGAAAACCCAGCTGTTACTAGTATACCTAAAAAAAGCGGAAATCAGTCCGAAATTTCAACAGACATTTAATTCCTACAATTTTATAATAGGAAGTATATAAGTATTTGTACACCTGCGCACACCTTTGTGCTCGGCTCCACCTTCCACATTGGTTTGGGTGAAACCGTTGCACGTTCGTAACCAGTCGTAGCGACACCCACACATGGTGGGTTAGTTTTTTTTTTTTTTTTTTAATAAATAAATAAATATTAAGGGACAATCATACACAAATCGACCTAGTCCCAAACTAAGCAAAGCTTGTACTATGGGTACTAGACGACGATATACATAATATATAAATACATATATAGATAACATCCATGACCCAAGAACAAATATTTTGCACAAATATTTGCCCCGGCCGGGATTCGAACCCGGGACCGTCGACTCAGTAGGCAGGTGTCTACCAACCGAGCCAAACGCGTCGTCATGACAGATGTCGCCACACCTCCTGGATTAGTTATTTCATAAATGTGTCTCAAACTTTGTAGGTACATTAGAAAAACATTCATTTTTAAATCGGTTTATCTATAATAAAATACGATCGTTAGTTTAGCTACATCATTGTTTTTAACAAACTATTGTTCCACTAAGGATGGGACTTGATACGAATTCACGGTATTATGAAGCAAACAATCACATAGCTCAAATCACTAACAAGGAAAGGTATGTAGGTACTCACTTTTAGTAAAGGTTTGCCTCCCGGAGTACAGTCAGATGCAGTGTCACGTAACTCCTTGTACCATACTAGCATAATCAGACATATAGGAATAACGATAAACTCACTTATCGATTAAACCATTGATACAAAAATCAAATCACTTATCGATGAAATTGAAACTAAACAGTGACTTAATAATTTTGAAAATTCATTTGCATTCGTATTTTTGTAAAGTGTTTATTTCAGGATTATTTTCCCCATTACTACATATGGCTAAATCAGAGTTTGTTTTAAACTTTCCGGCGTTAATGGTTAAATAGTGCAATAGTACTAATTTTAGCGATTATTTTAACTACGCTAAATTACCAGATACACACTTGCAACTGGAGCTGAGAGCGATCACAAGTATAGTATAGGGGAAAAGCATATAGGTGAGATTAATAATAATATATGACCAACCCCTACCTGTTACTCCCAAATTCCGATGTCTTGACATATTGTATCTCGAATCTCTTCAGTTGCAGGCATAGAAAGAGATGCAGAAGTTGCTATGGCATTCGTCATACAATAAATGACAAAGCATGTTCTACTTCTCTTTAAAAATAATCTTGGAAAATAATACAGGCTTTGTAATTTAATAATAGCATGATAAAAAAAAACCATCACAGGCACGCAGGCCTGATTCGCTGGATTTCCTTACGCATGCAACTAAATACTCTTTACTCATAGGTTTCGTAGCTCTATGCTAATAGCCTTAATAGACCTATGTAGGCTGGCAAACAGGACCTAAGCCGGGTGCACACGTGTACCGACATAGGCGGTGTAACGTTGCACGGCGACAATAATTTAACGTCACCAGCACTTGCATTGAAACCGCACCACAATTTAAGAGCATGCAATAAGGGCTGCATTGTATGCTAGTGTCTCACGTTACCCGCATTCGTGTTCTACGCTTTATGCCTGAGTTAATCCATTTTAAAGCCTTTAAAGTTGTGTTTGGAGTGCAGCTCTTGGGTTCAGATTGATAAGACACGATGCAGAAGTAGGTTTAAAGTTTTCCTTGGTCGTTTCAAGGCAGTCGAGTTTGAAGCTGATAACCATTCTTGCAGATGTTTGACTTAGTTGTTAATTAAAATAGTTCTGGTATCTACCATGAAAAACTTAAAATACAAAGATTAACTGGAATGGGTTGCTCTTAGTAATAAGGCCACATTATTTTCATATAGACAGATGTTTGCCTGATTTAGTTAGTCCACTTTTGTCTTTTGGATAAATAATAAACTACAGAATACTAGCACTACAATAAAATAAACCTGAGGCTTAAATCCCACAAATTCGACATAAAGTCAAAATCCGCTTTCTATATCGTCCGTAATGACCTTATTTAGACGAAACCTCAGACAAGTCCTAGCAAAGCGAAAAACTTTAGCTCTATCTAAGATAGTCATTAGGTTCGTCCGTAATGCCTCCTCGCGAGCGCTCTCCAATCTCCCCGTTATGACGCTCCCACACTCAAGCATAAAAAATCAGGTAATGTAGAAAAGTTTTTAACTGTCTAGGTCAGCTTGGAAGACGTGCGGTAGAGTGTTTGAATAATAATAAATAAATATCAGACAACCTCACACAAATCGATCTAGTCCCAAAGTAAGCTCAAGAAGGCTCGTGTTGAGTGGACTCTTTTTTCGCACAACACTTGTAATTTCATTTTATGATATTTACTCCTTATTGCAATCTTTCTTTGTTTCTTTCATTCTTGTTATGGGAACCAGATAACGATATACATACTTATATAGATAAATATGCACGTAAACACATTGAACAACCATGACACAAGCATAAATATTCGAGTTAATCACACAAATATTTGCTCTCGCCGGGATTCGAACCAGGGACCGCCAGCTCAGTAGGCAGGTGTTCTACAAACTGCACCAACCGCGCCAACTGCGCCAATCAGGGGCAACCGAGTGAAAAATGTCCTGTTGGCCGTCTAAAATGCCGCTGAAATGACAAGTTAGAGAATATAAATCGATTTAAAGTGGATATTCATAAAATAGTATTTCTCTAATATTACATTATTTCTCCCAGAAACATAGTGTTTCAAATGTATGATAAACTAAACACACCTTGCCTAAAACTAAGCAACTGTATGAGCTCTTCAAAAATCTTATCGAAATCTGTCAATTTTATGACTATAAATTTTGTGACAAACAACTACCTCCATTATCACTTAATTAGTTGTTGCTGACATAATCATTTCATTGCGCGAAATGGCTATTTATTTTGTTTTCAGTTGATTTTCTCAATAAGCGCTAAATCAATTTCGATAAAATTTATATGGGGCCACCTCCGAAGTATCTATCAAACATACAGTCGAATTGCGAAACTCATCCTTTTTGACGTCAGTCGAAAATAATCCACGCTGCAATATAAAACGTTTTTGTTACATTCGCAACACATATTCGCCTAATGTCTGGGAGCGCCCTAACGATCCACGTAAGAGGATTGCCTCTCCATAAGGATATAGCAACAAATTCACTGTAATTTCCTTTTTTTTCTCACGAACACAAATCTGAATAGATCTCATGGTAACATTGGGAAGCCGCGGTTATGGCTTATGGCTCACGAGTGAGATGTGCTTATCCATGATGGTGTAGAAAATTGCTTATTTGAATCCAGTCATCTGGTTCCCGTGAGCTATTTTGCACGCCATTTTGGAATACGAGTATGTTCGCACCAGTGCGCGTCTGTAATGAGCTGTAATAAAACCTTTACTGCTCCATTTGTTGTAGGTTGTGTAATGTTTTTCAGGCAGATTCGTTTTAAATCTCTATTATAGTATTAATAATTCGTAACTGATGATAAAATAACCTGTTATAAAACACAAAGCACTGTATTGTGTGTATACTTAAGCCTCCGCAGCGCCGACCGCGTGCCTAATGATGTCAATCACCGTTCAACATTGCTTACTATATTTAGAAAATGTAACACCGTTTATTTTACTATAAAAATAACCCCTTCAATCCTGTGCTCAATAATCGCATAGGTAAAAACAAATTATAGCACGTACAATTATATATAGCGACCGCCCCGTCTTCGCACGGGTGCAATGCTGATAAATTAACTATGCATTTATTATACATATAAACCTTCCTCTTGAATCACTCTATCTATTAAAAAAACCGCATGAAAATTTGATGCGTAGTTTTAAAGATCTACATACGGACAGACCAGGAAGCGACTTTGTTTTACACTATGTAGTAATTTGTAGCTTCCAATTTGGAATTTCCAACTAGGAATGAATGTTAAAAATGATAAAAAACGGGTAATTTTTTAAAACTCGCACAATGTCGAATTTTTATGAATAACTCTTTGGTTAGAAACATTAGATGTTTTATTTGCTCAAAGTGAAATGACAGGTATTTCGTACCTTTTGCAATTACCGTATTTTTGTTCATTGTAAATGTATGGCACGTTACATAAAAAACACACAGATATGATAGATTTTTGCTGCTACAGTATACGCAACGTTTTAGTATTTTACAATTAAAATAAACCACGCTTAGCGCGCTCGTGCGTCAAAATAAAATTGCACCGCCACAAGCTATGATGCTGTACAGTAAATAATAAAGCCCCGCTTTAGACCATTACAGCGACCGTAACGCTTTGAAAACTGCAACAACTGCCCATGTAATACCGCTTTAATAAAACTTGAGTTTCACAAGTTATAGTTGACAGGTAGTTAAGGCCAGGCGGCTACTGTCGTTCACTTTTCAAAGCCTTCTGACTTAGTTCTTCCTGATAATTTCTCTGCCGGAAATTAAACGTTGTGGCGCAAGGGAAACGGGAAACTTTAAATGAAAAGTGTTAACTTTTAGCCTGTACATTCCTTGACGAATTTCTTTATGTTGTGATTATCTTGTAATCTTACGCGCCACCCTTCTGGAAGTTTCGCTGAAGAGTTAATGGCGTTGTCGCGTTTAGAAGATTACTAACAGCGTAAAAGCTTCATCAGTGAATTAAAGGCGTAAGTGCTGACGCCCGGAGTCACCCCACATACAAGCGCGCTCGAGCAAACGCACACATAGACTTTGGTCACGGACACGTCAAGCGGATGGCCCTCGCGCTCGCACTGGTCTGAACTGGTCCGAGATATCGAGTCTGTGAGCAATGTCTATGTGTGCGTATGCCCGAGCGCGCTTGTATGTAGATTGATTTCTGTACCTGTTTTGTGGTAGCACACAGGCTGCATAAGAGCTTATAAGTAGGTACAGCCCTTTTACGACTTATTTTAGGGCTGTATTAAGCTCTTAGTCATAAATAATAAGTTTTTTATTTGCTCAAGATAGAGTACATAATTTTAAGAAGAGAAAAATAAAATGTTTATACTTTATTTAGACTAAAATGAATATAAATCAAACCTAAAAATTACACACACCATATTCATATTTATACGTTTATAAGTTAATATAACATATTTAATGTACGCTAGGAAGGATTTTAATCTGTAGCTCTTTCTCTTTATTTCTTTAATTAAATTAAATCTATTATAGTAGAGTTGTTAGTCCGCTGTTTTCTAACATAATTGTGCGCATCGGGTTACAAGCATGAAATTTCTACCACAGATAGAGTATTCCACGGTGATTATTTTCAGATGTGGAGGGAAGTCAGATTCATCCCCTGTGAGGCGGGAGAGCGGAGTGAATACGGCCAAGTATCCCTCTTTTATTTCTTTATTGCTGGTCAGTTAAGTCTACCAGGACGTGTTTGGTATCGTTTCCGTGTAAAAAAATATCAGAAATTAATTTTTTATGTTATTTTTGTATAGTTCTATATAAAAATATGGGTGTAATGGCCGAAAAGGTAAAAATGACAACAAGTTTTTTTATTCAGTGAGGTAAATTAGTTAAATTTCGTGAACATTTTCAAATTACTATTATTATTTCAAAAAGCTCATTTAATCTGGTTTCGAAAAATATATGCATGTTCGGCACTTCTCATACAAACAGTAGCTTAAAATATATGTTTACGTCAGCGTAACTAACGTAAATCTCCGAACGCATCCTAATTTGCTTCATTAAATACATTAAATAATGATTATTAACATGCTTTTACGTATCATATTTACCATATACGTCCTAGAAAAACAAATTGATGTAATTAAAACAAAATATTTTTTTACTAATGTATCACGAGCACACGGGCTAATCTCAACATCAACAATTTATTTGTTACTGTTTGTATGAAGAGTGCCCAATATGTATATATTTTTAGAAACTAGTTTAAATTTGTTATTTTGCAATATTTTTCTTAGTTGTAAATATTCAGGAAATATAACTAATTTGTCTCCCTGAATAAAAAAAACTTGTTGTGATTTTTACAATTTCGGAAATACAACCATATTTTTATATGGTACTATGAATAAATAACATAAAAAATAAATTGCTGATATCTGTTTTACACAAAAACGACACAACAAGTCCTAGTAGCGTTATCTGATATAATATAAAAAGAAAAAGAGGACTCCTTTGTCCTATTTACCCCGCTTTCCCGCCGCACAGGGGACGAATTTGACTTCCCTCCACATCTGAAAATAATCAGCGCAGAATACTCTATCTGTAGTAGAAATTTCATGGTTGTATCCTGATGTACATAATTTCGCAACTTAGCAAAATGTACTAGAACACGCAGGCTAAGCTTAACATCAACATTTTTTTCAAGGTACTTTTTGTATCAGATGTGCCCAATATGTATACATTTTTAAAAACAAGATAGAATTTTCTGTTTAGTAATATTTTTTTAAAATGTGTTTATTCAGGATAGATAACTAATTTATCGTTCTGAATAAAAAAAACTTGTTGTGATTTTTACCTTTTCGGCAATAAACCCAAATTTTTATATAAAAGTATTCTTAAATAACATGAAAAATTAATAGCTGATATCTATTTTACACGAAAACGATGTCGCACAAGCCCTAATAGCCTTAACTTATCAGTAATAAAAAAAAGAAAAAGAGCAGTACTTGGTCCTCTTCACCCCGCTCTCTCACCACACAGGGGACGAATCTGATTTCCCTCTACATCCGAAAATAATATGTGTGGTAGAAATTTCATGCTTGTAACCCGATGCGCACAATTTCGCGGCTTAGCAACTCTACTATTATAAATATCGTTTCGTCATTTATACAATTTGAATACTCTTATAAAGCATGTGTACTAGTTGGGGTATATTATTAGACAATCTATATTCATTGCTCCTACTTTCTAGTTGTCTCATTATCATCAGAGTGATCATAGTCTCGATGATGATGAATTTGTACACGGCTGATCTTCGTCCTCGGTCCTCTCGACATGGGTGGTCACCTTCGCAATTTATCTCCACTTTACTCTATAAGCAGCATTTTGAGAACACTGAAATGCTGGTGGCTGTCGCTGTATTTATCAGATCCGTCCATCATTTTTAATTATTGCTATAAGATACAAAAATGTGGTGTTAATTTACCCACAAAACATTTCCAGATATAATTGTGTTTCGAAATAAACATCAATTTATATTCATACTAAATGTATGTCAGTGTATTCTTTGACGTTATTACTTATTTCACAGCTCGAAGACTCCTAGAACTTCAACGCGTGGAGAACGAATATTTTACGAGCTTTGTTCTAACTTTATCGTAGTAATAGCAAAAGTATTCTATAACCATTTGTATACAAAAAAAACAGCAAAGATACATAAATACAAAATCCACAAAAAAACTACTTAAGATACATGAAAATACCTTTTTTCCTCTACTACTTTGGTATTGTTTGTAAAATATCTTCAACACTAAAACATAAGTAGTAAGTTACAAATGCAGGTTATGAAGGGGGAAAAGTCACATTTCTTTTCTTTTTCAGTACAAAATATTGACTTTATCAAATCCTTTTATGGCTATATGGTTTAAGTAAATACATAGCTAAAAAACGGGACCCAGTAATTATTAACCCTGTTTGGGATAATCATATTATGAAATGAGAAATGTTAGGTCATTTTTTTAAGACTGAGGCATGATGCTTTCGGTTATTATACAGACATCTACTGCACTAACACCCTTCAATAAAAAAAAACAGAACACAACAATGCATAGCTTTGCGATAGAAACAAGCAAAACCATCGTAAACACGAAATACGTAACTCATATTCAATGGAATTTAAACAAATCGCATTGTTGTACTTGAGATTAAAAGGAATCCAACACCGCAATATACGAACCCGACATAAACCAAAGTACACCACTATTTTGTAATGTAAAAGCCGCGTTTATACGAGAGTTGAATAATTGCTACCGTCACAACTCCGTACAATAAACTTGCCACGGAACACTGCACACAATAAAATCCCGTTTTACGTCTTTGATTGGCTGCGACTCAGGTTTCCTTATGACCCCAACGTTCATATGCTAGGCTTTTATGTCTAGCAACTCGTGCATTTTACACGTGCTTAGACCACCCTTTGCGCATTCAAGGTATTTATAAAGTGTGTTTAATTTTGGCTTATTAAATAGACAAATACTTATGACTAAAATGCAAATGAATCATGGCTATTATATATTTTATCACAGCTGTAGAAAGCATTGGTAGGCCCGAACAAGGTGGACAATAAATCTGGTAAATTGCGAGAAGTTTATTTTTTATGCCATTGGGGGGCAAACGAGCAAACGGATCGCCTGATGGGAAGCGATTACCATCGCCCATAGACACCTGCAACACCAGAGGAGTCAAAAGTGTGATGATAGAAGATGATACTACTGCTTCCCACACTAAATTAGAGATCAGCTAGATTAAAGTCATGCACAGACATAAGCCTGTGCGTGGCAGCATCCCATACCATGGTGCCTAGGTTTAATCGGAACATTGCTCCTCCAACAGACCTACAGGACCGCTATATCGTGCCTAGGTTTATGCTGGCCTACAAGGTCAGGCCAATCAGTTACCGGGTCTAAAAAAATATATGGATGAGGGAGAGGGTGATGGTGATGGGTGGGGATAATTGGTTGTCGTAGAGAACCCTAGGGGAGGCCAAGAGGAGGTGAGGAACGTTTTTCGACTGAGACGATGATGATATTCTTTCCTGGTAGCCGCCTATAGTCATAGGTAAACGCCTTACTTAATGAAAAACGTCGAAAATATTTTGGCGAAAAATAAAAAATATCTAAATCCCCTGTTTTTTTCTTAACACGTTCACTACGGCATCGGGTCTATTATATCCGATGAAGAACTTTCCTCCGGTGCGGGGGAGAAATTGCTGTTCCTACCGTTGCTGCGGGACAGATATCTCAGAATTTTGCAGGAGTAGAAAAGTGACAGTTAGTGTTTTATCGATGTTTTTTCGAATATAGGCGGTTTACGTAATAAAAACTCATCGGATCTTTTCGACCCCATGACGACCAGAGAGAAACTGTTTTCATCTAGTACGGCTACCGGGTCCTAAGGACCCGATGCCCGATGACCCGATAGCCGTACTGAATGAAAGTCTAGTTGAGCCAGTGACGTCCAAGTGTGTGGGTGGTTATTAATAAAATTACAGTGATTTACGAGTAATACGAGATAAGGTGAATTATCGATCATGAAGCGGTCGCGGAAAATGTTATTTATGTGTGACAAAAATGAAAATAAACATGAAACTGTGAAAAAGAAAAAAGAGGATATACGTGCCAGAAATTTTATAATTGGTAAGCGAAATATTGCCATTAATAATGTTTATACAAGCCCATCAACTGGCCAGACACTCCAAATACGACAAAATATTAAAAGTAATTCAAAATGTTATGTATCTGATAAGTCTTAGTTAGCCTATTAAAATTAATAACTATCGATATCGGTATATTATTTCCACCCCAACACTAAAAAAATATCGACAATGTTAACATTCAGTGCGGATATCGGGTCTAAAAGATCCGACAGATTGTTGTTTGTTTTGCAATCAAACCATTCATTGAATCTACCTGCGTTTTGAAGATTGGTTTGGTTGTCTATGTAAGAATATGTTAACATAAATATATTTGCGTGAATGGCTTTAACTACGTACATAATCACAATTAAATAAGAGTATACCCAACGGATCTTTTAGACCCGTTAACGCACCACGGTACAGTTACACGTCGGATCAAAAAGACCCCATATCGTACCCAGGTAAAGTCACAAAAATTCTTTGCCGTAGTGAACGTGTTAAATGAACAAATTTCCATTAAATCCTTTTTTCAATTCAGATTCTCTGATATTTTATTGAAATACGAGCGAACAATAAAATAACTCAACCGGATTGAAATAAATTCAGACATTGTGTCAATTATCTGCGGTGTTAACACCGATACAATTGGACAGAAATCTCTATAATCTAATTTCATAGTTATCAATACGTAATTGTGAGAGAAAAGCAATTATTTCGATCTGAATTATGCATAGGCATTCGTCTCACTGCGGGCCGTCAAGAACATAACAAATGATCCAAAAATATTTCGGGATCATTTTGAACCTTCTTTAGTAATTACGGCATTATCGATTTGGCAAGCTTAATTTGGTCATAATTAGAGCCTACCTCAATTCTGCCGTGCTGTGATCTATATTAAGAGAATGTTCATGTATATTGAATACTTGATTTAATATATTTCGAGCGCCGTAAATTGATTCAAGACTTTTATTGCTGAATAAATCTTTAGCCGTTTGGGCTATATTATAAAAAGCTTTGAGATTTGTCAACATTTTGGATAACCCGAACTTGGCCAAGCAAACAAAAAGTTAACCAAATTGATTCTATGCATTTAGGCTAGGTCTTTACGAATCAGGGTGCTAATTCAAGTATAGTTTGAGATAACGCCAAATAAGCGATGTATAATGTACATAAGTATATTTCAGGTATATTCCCTTAAACTGTCATTAAAACATGATGTTTTTTTGTAGCATGACTTGAACTGTATAAGGGCTGTTTAGCCCAATCAAGTTAAGTTTGCGTCGGATATCTATGGCGTCGCATATCAATGAGCCGAGCCGCAAACTTAATGCAACCGGGTTGACAAATTAGTGACGATATTACGTAGTAGCGACTTCACAGATCTATCCAAGATATCAGAGAGATATTATTATGTAACTAGATATATGGAATTAAAGCCCGAGCCCAAGGTTTTATTCCTTGTTATAATATTGATGATAATTATCATAATATAATTCATATCAGAACTCACAGCCCATGTCGTATACAGAATCGGATAATTCTAGGCTTATGGTAGGATTAGTGGTAACATAATATATGTGTGTAACATATTCAGTAATTTTAACTGTTACCGTGAGTAACTGACACGACTGAGTATCCGACACAACACGACATGATTAAAAATAACCCAAGTTGATACAAACACACCAAAATAATCTAAATAGAGATGTTCTCCATCATAATTAGTATCGTAAAAAATGGTAAATTTATTGACCGCATCAACTTGTTCCGAATGTGTCAATTTATTTTATTTTTTCATCAAATACTGCCTGATTACCATCTCAAATCCGTTGTACGGCGTAACGTTTATCGCGCGTATAAAACACGTAAAAAATTGTACCATAAATTCGGTGGGCATGTATTCTACAGCTTATTCTAAACCCTTCGCCATCCAATATTCATGTCGATATAGTTTTCGTCCTCGTCTAACAAAAGAGGAAAGAGTGAGAAGGCAATAACGAAAACGATTGTGAGATTGTAATTTTCTGGTAACGAATTCCACCTCGGCCAGTAGAAAGGTCGTATGAGTATAAGAAAATCCTGGCACATAAGCCTATTGGATACTTGGATGTGGAATTGGTGGGGAATGTTTTTGGTCTGACCGTAGCCGGATGACACTGCTGGTCTGTGATTAATTGTAGCTACGATTGAAGCCGTCGAACCCCCCACTGGCAGGCGAAATGGAATATTGTGTGGCGGCAACCGAATAGCCGAATAGAGCCTTTCAATAACGGAAACTAATTTATATACTTATTATACACGTTGCGTCAGATATAACAACAATTAGATAAGTAGCTGACGCAACCGAACAATATTAGAATCGTACAATTTGCTAGCGCCATGTGATACTTCTATGCCATTCTAAAATGAATACTCAAGTGTATCTTACAATAAAATGGGATGGTGCCCTTTTCGAGATAGCAATAGCAATGTAATTAAAAATTACAGCTTATATTAACGATTCAAATGGGCGGTACCAACGTGTGGAGTAGGCGGGTTGCTACGTGTGATTTCCGCTTATGAGTTCATGGCACCGCTCATTGTGTCGAACGGGTAAGTCAATAATAGAAAACTATAGCATTATTAACAGAATTAAATGTCTCACGAAAGTTTTAATAAGATTATTGAATTGCAATTCACCAATAAGTTGGATTGTATATACTATGTAACGATAGACTCCAGCATCAGATGCGAAAAATACCTACTTAGCAAACAGAGTGTATGTAACGATACATACAATAATACCATTACATAAATACAAGTCACTCTCGAACATAATAAGATTCAAGAAGCTACACGTTAGATAATCTTGATCGTATCTTTATTAATAATACATAATTCATATCATAAGATTATATAAAGCTCCCAAGATACCCCGCTACGATCATCGATCGTCGACAGGCGAAACAAAACAATAACGATTCGCGCTCTTAAAATTAATATTAAGAGTTAACATCTCTTTACTGCGCGGATCTTCAGTTCTTGTCCAATAAAATTATTAAATGCCTCAAAAACATCCTATATCGCTGCCTCTTATATTGTTTATGATGCAGGTGGATATAAATTAGTTCAGTTTAACAGAACTCGCTCTTCAGGGGTCCTCGGAACAGGTCCAATCGGTTAATTTGTTTCATGTTTTTTAACCTTTTTATTGTGCACGGAATGAGTCGGAGAGTCCTTGACTCAACGAGGTGTAACTAAATGGTCGGATTTGTAACGAATTTCATTGATCGACTGGCCGTGATCCGTGATCACCTGCCCGTTATCAAGTCAATCTATAATCAAGTAATTGATGCTTTTTATTGCTTTTAAAAACATTCCTACGAATTGCGATGATTTTGATGACCACAAGTTTATACCGAATTTATATTTAAATAGCTATGAGCCAATCATTTTTGGTTACAGTTAAAGCTATCGGTTTTTAAGTTGTTTCTGCGTAAGTTGGTAAGGACGGTAGGCAGGTAAAATAACGCCAAGCAAAAGATTAGGTTACACTTTAAAGTCCCTCTGGCATATTTATATTTTTATGCAGAGTTTTTTATATTTTTTTATACAGTAAATGTTTACATTGAAGTGGAAAATTGTAAAAAAGTATTTGGTTTACGTTAATGCAAAAATAAAGCTAAGTCCATACTAATCCATACTAATATCCATACTAATATTATAAATGCGAAAGTGTGTCTGTCTGTTACCTCTTCACGCTTAAACCGCTGAATCTATTTTGATGAAATTTGGCATAGAGATATATGTAGTACAAGATACGAGGAAGGACATAGAGGATAGTTTTCATCCTGAAAATTATACCTTAAATGATTGAAAAGTGAGTGAACATTTCTGTTGGGGTACGGTGACCCAGTAGGAAATGTAATTATTAGACCAAAAGCACAATTGCTCTTACATTCCACGTCAAGTTCCACGCGTACGTAGTCGCGGGCAAAAGCTAGTTATTAATAAAATCACTTATCATAAGGAAATATTCGGAAGGCTGTTTGGCGTTAGGGTGATGGGAAAGGTAAACACGTTGAACCAGTAATCCAGAAGTACCGGGTTCGATTCCCGGTCTCTTCCACCAAGTTACGCATTTAAGTTTGTCTTTGTGCTTTAATCTTTGTATCAATGTTACTATTATAAAATCATCATAGGAACTTATTTATTACCTGCAGAGTGCATCACCAAAAGAAACGTGTAAAAGAAACTTTTTTAATTACCTATAGCCGGTTGCGCAGTTAGTCGAGTGACCGTGTTTTGTGTTGAGTTATCAAATAATCGACCTTATTGATGTATGGGCTACTGTCCATGATTTATAGTGGCTTCCGTGTAACATCATTCCTCTGCGATGATTTTCAATCACATCCGATGCTTCGTTAGCGTGTATCTTAGATCATTGCCGCGGAGCTAGGAAAATTGGAGAGGGCATTTTAGGAACATATGTTTCAGCGGATACCTACGAAATTAATGTGGTAATGAAGTTGATATCTACGTTTAATTAGGCTATTAATAACAGGTATTGCTGTAAATATTATGAATTTGAATGACACAAAATTTTACTCACGCTTTTTAATACACACGAAACAGAGCTGTGCTGAGCAGTAGGTAATACGCGTATGCTTGTTTCGCTGTACAATTTTTCGTTTTTCTACCATTAAATATCATTTTATTATAATTTAAAAGTGGTAATGACACTACCGGACTTAGTAAAATGTGCCGATTAGTATTCATCCCACTTCTGAAACTCACAAGTAGGATCAGTTGTTTATATCTTACAGAAAAACATTAAAGCAAGAAAACAAATGAAAAAAAAATGAGTTGTCTTGTCCATTGTCATCGGTAGCAGCTTAGCAGGCAAGATCAACAAGTAGTGCCACGGGACATATGTAAATAAATTGTTAGACGATTCCCGTTGCGGGCGAGTCGATCTATCAGTAATTCACGATACATTATCAATCACCACTCCATGATTGATGGAATATGTATTTGTTCGGTAGCCAGATATCGCTTGTTTTTTACTTAATTAAGACTTCTACATAAGTCGAGTGCCTATAGAAACATGTTTAGTTGGTATACGTACATGTGTCGGTTCGAGATTTTTGATTTTATCTGTTTATCTATCGAAGCAGGTTTTAAGATCGCGCCAGGGAATGTCGTCCAATCTGTTCAGTTTATATTTGATAATAACAAACTCGGAGTAGATATGCGATGTTATCGCGTTTCCGAATAAAATAAATAAAAGTTATAATTCGTTCGGACAATTTAACTACTACATTTTATAAACGATCTGTCGCTAGCGGCGGTGGGATCATATCAACGAGTATAGGCTTTATTTAAAAATACCAATTTCTTTTTACGTTTTGACGGTTCATACTGCAACGAATGATAATAAAGTGGGTTATAATAAAAGTTTTTATTCGGCATACCAAAACAGAATCGCTGAAGGGGATTATATAACCAAAATATATGAATGAAACCTACACATTCACACTACATGAAATAATCAATTTTTAGCAATGAGGTTCCTGTTATCTATATAGGTATAATAAGGAACGACAGACAATCAACAAAAGACAGTTGATCAAATAAAACAAATGCTTTTACAAGTCGGACCGCCTAGTCTTTCGTCTGCAGAGTTCCTAAAGGGCGGATCAGTGACGTACAAGTTGTCCGTGTAGCTCAAGCTGTGACAGGTACCACATTCGTATTAACTTTTTGTCTCATTTCAATGACACGACAATTTTCCATTCCGCCGTCGATACGAATGACAAACACTCGTCACGGCTCCGCTCTGTCCTTCTTCTGGGTCAGACAAAAGGGTCGAATCGAATCGAAATGTCAGCCATTGTGACGATACTAACTATTTATATTCGAATTCTCTTCTAACATTCCAATAAGTGTCTTTTTGGCTATAAATTTTGTTAAAATACCGTTTAGTGGGACTTGACGATCTGATTTCTATCTAAAACTCGCTTTTATGCATGTTGTAGACAATAAAGAATTTTCGTGAATCTTGATTACTAACGAAATATTTGTGCTTCGTGTTAAATGTTTTGTATAGTAAAACTTTATTTTTATCGATATAATTATGCAAAGAAATGAATTCATTGGTAAATTATGATTTATGATCTACACTTTTAGTTTTGGTAGGTAAAATTTGCAATATTATTCTAAATAATTAAACACATGTTTAGAAAAACAAAACTAAGCAACTAGTGCGAATGCGTTTATAAAAAATTGGGCAAGTGCGAGTCCGACTCGCGCACGAAGGGTTCCGTACCATAAAGCAAGTTTGGTGTATGGGAGCCCCCCTTAAATATTTATTTTATTTTATTTTTAGTATTTGTTGTTATAGCGGCAATAGAAATACATCATCTGTGAAAATTTCAACTGTCTCGCTATCATCGTTCTTGAGATACAACCTGGTGACAGACGGACGGACGGACGGACGGACGGACGGACGGACGGACGGACGGACAGACGGACAGCAAACTCTTAGTAATAGGGTCCCGTTTTTACCCTTTGGGTACGGAACCCTAAAAAAAACGAGTTAATAAATTTAAGAGCATTAATTTGAGCAAAGGCTTTATTGTCAATGATATTTTTGATTGCAGTTTTGCTCATAAATTAATGAACTCGGCTGTACCAGTTTATAATCTAAATTCAATGTACGCAGAACCTCAACGGACTAAGCATACCGTGGAAACTTCGCTAAAGTAATCAAAATGGCGAGTAACTAACTGTAGAAACTTAATATTAACCCACAAGAACATGCTCGGACATGACGCGTTGCATGTAGCCTGGAGATGTCTGCTCGTGCTCGAACTTGCCGGCTATGTGGCCGAAGGAATACAACTTTCAATGGTGTTTAAGTTGAAATTGAACGAAACTGGTAATAGACGCGGCACAGGTACAAATAAAAAAAAACGTATAATATTATGCATGTTTCATACTAACCATATGATGGATGAATTAAATTGCAATTATTTATTTATTTAAACTTTTGTTGCACAGAATACAGAAGTAAAAGTACAAATGGCGGACTTAATGCCATGAGGCATTCTCTACCAGTCAACCACAAGGTCAAACAGAGACATTATTGGTGCGGGAAGGGTGTACAACAATATACTTACTTGTATGCACACGATGCAAATGTCGAAACAAAATACACTAGTTACGTTGATAAATACCTATTTATGGGAATACATATATATGTGTATAGTATAGAGCGTGTATATTTGATATTACGGGGTGTTAGTATATGCACTTATTAATATATTGATCCGTAAATTATTGAAAAAATCTAACTTTTTTTTCCATATAAAATAATTCAGCACGCAATGTATGTTGTTTGTTGACACTTAACACGTGATGTCACGACTGTCACTAGTAATAACTTCTAACTACTGTCAATAAAAGACGTTAATTAAGTTGCACGATGGTTATTAAAAATTAAATCAAATTAATCGTTACGGTTCATACGCCTGCGATAATGATTTTCCACGTGCCGTCCTTGCACTTCAATGCAGGCGTTACAACGTCGTAGGATTGATTGTCGCACATTCTCCATAGGTACTTCCCGAAGATTATGAAATACTTCTGTTATTTTTCCCCTCAGTTGTTCAACAGACTCTCTAGGTTGTGAATAAACTTCATTTTTCACGGCTCCCCATAAGTAAAAGTCTAGCGTGAGGTCTGGAGAACGAGCTGGCCATCGACGCGGACCGAAACTTCCAATCCATCTGTCTTGAAAGATTGCGTTTAGAGCATCACGTACAACAATTGCAGAGTGTGCCGGAGCCCCATCCAATTGCAGCCATGTCTGCATACGTTCTGCTTCCGGCAATGCGTTTACGTACTCTGCCAAAGTGCCGTTTATCAGTTCGAGAAATTTATCACGGGTTAGATTTCCGTTAATAAAGACTGGTCCGATAATTCGATCTCCATGGATTGCCGCCCATACGTTTACTGCCCAGCGGTACTGGTGGCCCGTTCCTTTTATTACGTGCGGGTTCACTCGGGCCCAATAGTGGCAATTCCTCTGATTCCATACACCGTTTCTGGTGAATGTACTTTCGTCAGTCCAGATAATTCTTGACAAAAATCGGCGATCATTTTGATGTTGCCTGCGTAGCCAATAACAAAATACTATACGGGGTGGTAAGTCCCTAGGTAACAACGCGTGAGCTTTTAAAAACTTGAACGGGTGTTGTCGGTCTCTTTTAAGAATTTTGTGAACCGTACTGTGGTTCATAGCAAAACGCCGCCCTGCTTCTCTTGTGCTACTTTCGGGATTTTCAGCAAAGTAGCGTAAAACCCTCTCCTCTCCCTGAACAGGAACACGTACGTTATTATCTGGTCTCACGACTCTTCCCGTAATAGGAACATCCTCACGAACCCGTTGTAATGCACGAGTTATAACACGAGCATCTTGGGGTTGCCTACGGTCTGGAAATCGCTCCATGTATAAAGCTATTGCTCGCCGTCCTGTTTGTCTAGCTTCACCATAAATTAAAATCATGTCGGCTAATTCCCTAGAGCTAAAAGTTGATGGCCTTGGCATTTTTACCAAAAAATTACAACACTTATTCACCAGACAACCTATGTCACAACAAAGTCCTTTATTTTAATTTGTAATTTGGTCTAATGGCATCCTAATCTACCAGCTAGCAAGGAGTATTTCATTGTTTGTCCAAATATGCAATAATATGTGTCTTTATGTTGGTACTAAGTATAACGACATAAAATTAATCTTGAATGAAGTAAATACTTTCTTGTATTTACCTTTTTATTCAAGTAACCATATCTGTGTTATCCTTTCAGGTTGAAGTGTATAATTGACGTTATCTTGTCAATCGTTTGTTGATTATTTACTTTATTGTGTTCGTTATAAATTAAAATATTAATTTATGTTTAAAATAAGCGGTTCAATAACAATAATAGAAGAACTAGAAAATATGTGTAATAGATTATTAGTAGATAATTCAAGTGCATGTGATTTGTGGATTGCCTCAATCTGAGTTACAATAAAATTGTAAGTATTATTTTCTAAAAAAAATTTGGTTTTATACCCAAAGAAATAAAATATTAAATGCGTTATAATGTACAATCATTATTAAATTCTAGTTGCCAAATAGTCATATTATAAAGAAAGTAAGTAGTCAACAATAATTAAACAGTACGTAAAGACTCAATTAGCCTTCCATGTGTCAAATAAGTGTACACCATACATTGCTGCTCAGAAAATTTACAAAAATTAATTACGCTATGGCAGTTAACGCTAAATTAATAATTGTTACAAATAACAGTTTATAGCACTTAATTGTACGTCTGGCTTCAATTTGCTGTTATATCAAATATATATTTATATGAGTAATTATATGTACGTACAGTAAGCTGCAGGGAAAGAAAACCCAGGTTTCTTAATTTTTTAGCAGAGAATTCTGTATTACTGCAGCGTTTTGCACGAAGTAATCATAGTTAGTCCTACGAAATCAGTGCTTTGATACATATGTGATACATATTAAGCTACAAGATGCCTCCTTTTGTGACACTGTTTATGAAACTGAAATTGACGTTTCACAAATAAATTGAAGTCGAAGTATCTGCGCATATCCCTACTAATCCAAGAAAATTAGATTGCAATATATGGAAAATTTGGCAAAATGAAAGGACAACTTTTATCTATCAGGATATGTAGGTTATAGAGCCAAGTTTAATTTTATCTACTCTCCCCCCCTCTCAGGGGTGAGCGTCACCCCCCCGCGCCCTCGAATGTGTCCCGGAGCGCGGTATTTTCCACTTTAGAAGAAAACCGTGTACGATACATACAAAGTGTATAAGAACGAAGTAATCCTGAATAAATTTACTATAGACCTTTCATACATACAAAAGCGATAGCACTTATACAATCAGCGCAATCTGTTACCAAATACTAACGTTTTTAATTATTGATCTTTTTTTTCTGCTAAAAGGTTAGTTATCTCAAAAACTGCACACTTCTCGGCCAAAATATGTATGACAAAAGTAAAGAATGGACAATGTTCTTTCTAAAAATGTATAATTTATTTCTGTTACTCTTTAATTTACCGTTGCAATGCTATTTTTATAATTTAAGTCATTTGGCCATTATTATAAATATAAATATTCGTACTAGTTAAACGGTGTTACTTGCAATACCATAGACTTCTTATATGTTTTTCTGTAATCTACAAGTATTGAACTATATTCTGTATTTTTTTTTTTTTTTAGCCTCACTATTTTAGGAAATAAGGGGTGTGTGGGGAAATCGTCAAGTTTTGCTCATTTTCGTAAATAACTTCAAAACCGTTTAATTTAGAATTATATAATACATATATTTGAGATGTTCATAATGTACCCTTTCATTTGATATGTCACACGATATACTATGCCATTTTTTTTTCTATTTTGCCCCCTAAACTGGCCCTCATGTCAAAATTTATTTATTTGCGTTACGTTACGTTACACGTCCATGTTTGGGTCATCAATTTACATGCGTGTACAAAATTTCAACTCAATCGGTCCAGTAGTTTCGGAGCAAATTGGCTATGACCGACGGACGGACTGACACAGACGCACGAGGGATTCTACTATAATCATAGCAAATTTTCTCCGAAACTACTGGACCGATTGAGTTGAAATTTTGTACACGTATGTAAATTGATGACCCAAACATGGACGTGTAACGTAACGTAACGCAAATAAATAAATTTTGACATGAGGGCCAGTTTAGGGGGCAAAATAGAAAAAAAAAGGCATAGTATATCGTGTGACATATCAAATGAAAGGGTACATTATGAACATCTCAAATATATGTATTATATAATTCTAAATTAAACGGTTTTGAAGTTATTTACGAAAATGAGCAAAACTTGACGATTTCCCCACACACCCCTTATTTCCTAAAATAGTGAGGCAAAAAAAAAAAAAAATACAAAATATAGTTCAATACTTGTAGATTACAGAAAAACATATAAGAAGTCTATGTGGCATTGCAAGTAACACCGTTTAACTAGTACGAATATTTATATTTCGCATAATGGCCAAATGACTTAAATTTTAAAAATAGCATTGCAACGGTAAATTAAAGAGTAACAGAAATAAATTATACATTTTTAGAAAGAACATTGTCCATTCTTTACTTTTGTCATACATATTTTGGCCGAGAAGTGTGCAGTTTTTGAGATAACTAACCTTTTAGCAGAAAAAAAAGATCAATAATTAAAAACGTTAGTATTTGGTAACAGATTGCGCTGATTGTATAAGTGCTATCGCTTTTGTATGTATGAAAGGTTTATAGTAAATTTATTCAGGATTACTTCGTTCTTATACACTTTGTATGTATCGTACACGGTTTTCTTCTAAAGTGGAAAATACCGCGCTCCGGGACACATTCGAGGGCGCGGGGGGGTGACGCTCACCACTGAGAGGGGGGGAGAGTAGATAAAATTAAACTTGGCTCTATAACCTACATATCCTGATAGATAAAAGTTGTCCTTTCATTTTGCCAAATTTTTAGCTAATCTTACTGAATTATACACTTACAAACACTACGCACAGCAAGGCTGAGGCGATTCCCTTGCTGCAATAATCAAACGTTAAATTGGATATCAAACTTGAATGAAACAAACTTTAATTTACTGCAATAACTGCTAACTCAACTAGTTTGAAGCTACATTTACTGACCAACCTCGTGATTTGAGGCATCGCAGCAACACAGCGTGCTACGAAGGTGGATAGTTTTGAGTAAGTTGCTGTGGTCGGGCCCGGCGGAAATCTGTGAGTTGCAACCACATACACCGCTTATATTAGACCCGTGTTTGCTGACTCCACTTGTTCGTAATTAGAGAACTCAGGCGTCCGCAAATAAAGTCCTAGCCGAGGTATTAAACTTTTTGTTCCTTTGTCTAGGACAAGGGATGGACATTGGTTTGAACTGCGAGGTTTGTTCCGCTTCCATGTTGATCTACTGTCTAATATACTCCTCTCTTTATTGTTGTGATCAATTAAAATAGAATTGAACGCGATTTGGAATTTACATATACCTTTTTAAGTCAAAATGTACGAATACATTATTACGTATATCAATTTAATGTGTATTTTATTATTACGAGTAATGAATAATATTTGCCGCTTAAAAATCTGTGAAATATAGAAGAGTACTGAATAATATTTGCCGCTTAAAAATCTGTGAAATGTAGAAGATTTCGTTACAAAACTTGGATACTACGTACTTATTAGACAATAACAACTAAAATAAAATATGTCCGGCTGACAGATAATAGAACCCATTTTAAAGTACAGTTGCGTGATCCCTTTTCTTAATAATTGCAATGTTGACTTGTAACCACTTTTGGATAATCCTCTTACGTAGCTTGTCGAAATGTCTTTTGTAATTTTGTAATGGTAATTGAATCTTTGTCTGCCTTTGCAGTATCTTATCTCACGGGATAATCTGTTACGAAAGATTGGTTCCGTCTACTTTATCTGTTTGCCTTTTGTAATTTTAATGAGCAAGTATTTGTTCGAAACACCTGATTATGCAGATTAACGTTAAATTTGGTGAGCCATCCCTTAAAATGTGAAGCTTTGTTTGAAAAAGTTAGTTTAAAAATGATAGCTTGATTTAATTTTTTATTTCATATTTAAGCTTATTAAAACTTTCATGAGACATTGAATTTTTGTATTAAGCGGTTTATACTCACGCGAAATTGTCAGGAACGGACCGTCATGTTTCGAACTCGTATGGAGCTCTTCATCAGGGGCTGCTGCCCGTCCACAATAGCGGCAAGTTTGTGACAAAGTACAAAGACATATTTATATCTACCTATATTTATTTCAAAAAAGGAAAAACAAAGAAACAGAAAATAAAAAGCTTAAATACTACTAACAGCTATGTACAAAAAACATATATTTATTTAACATATATATTTAACATGGCATGTGGCATGTGTTACTTTAGGATACTCTTACTTAATCTTAGATATTCAACAGATTTTAGCTCAGAGATAAAAGTGACACGGTAAAATCGGTTACATTTTATTAGAATAATGCTTGAACCTGAGAATTAAGCTAAAATGGCTGCGCGAGCGAAACCTTACGTAGTTTTTTTTATTATGCTGTCGAATTACGTACTCCTGTAAGGACAGTTGTGTTTTGATATAAAAAATAAATAATAATATTAAATCAATTATTTTATAAACGCTATTCCGTGTGCTATTCCGGATATATTTGGAAGCAAATTGGCAGGCATCTTGTAGTTTAGTTTTAGAATCCTTCATTTCTGTTTAGTATGTCAAACACTTCTCTCTTTCTTCTAGTCTTTTTTTTTCAGATTTTTAAAGTATGTTAGTATTCTTTCAGTATGGAAGGTAATTCAAACCGTATCGTATTCAGTTCTTAAGATCCAGAAGTGGTCAAAGTTCGAATAAAAATAAATCAATTTGAAAGCAATAAAATGTTACATTATAAAAATAAATATACATCTGCTTTACACAGTTAAAGTTCACTTTGATTATTTCGTACGACAATTGTTTTACGAGCAGTCGAATTTAAATCTATTATTTTATTCAAAGCTACTTTTATCGCTTAAAACAGCCTCGTTTATTTTTTCTGCAAACAGGCCACGATAAATCGTTAAGTGAGTGAGAGAAATTCGATATATCGCGTTAAACAGGCTTTGGGTCCCGCTGTGAGCAGTATAATTTGCCTGTACAGAGGCGGCCATCCTATACTACCTTCATCATCTTCATACGTCGATATTCTGTTGTTTTAAAAATAAAACTCACTGGCTCCCACATAAAGAAGGTTTTAATATGAGAATATCTGATAAAATGTGAGTTTTCGAAAGTAAACTACGCTGGAACCATGCGGCGCGGGTTAGGGCCAGTGCGCACTAAATGAAATTCCATAGACACCGTCACCTAGCCAAAGGTAGATTTAAATTAAAAATTCCACTGAAGTTTACTGGACTGCTAAGTAAAATCAAATTGAAAAACCATCTTTTTGCTCAGACTATTCGGATTTAGAAGGATTTTGTGACATGATTATATTCATTTAGCTTATCTCTATTGAAAAAAAAAAGTGAGCAAATAACAATATTTAAAAGCGTCGTCAATATTACTGCGAATAGTGCAAATTAATCTCGTGCCATCTGTTCAATTATTTATTAATGATATATTTGGTTAATTTTAAATTGAACTTACATATGTATATCACGAATTCATGAATCATGACATTTACGATCCATTCGATTCAGTATTTGTCTGTTGATAAAGTTTACATCATGATTTAGTTGGGAATTGATACATAATGATATGAACAAGTGGTAATAATAATATAATGCGGTCGTCGGGCGTAGCCACGCGACCAACCGACGCGTGCCTGCCTCTAGGAGTGCACAAACGCGCACCGTGTTTGCTGTAACAAATACGGAAGACGCAGCCGGGCACCCTGGTGCGTATGTTATTTAGCCGCTGGTGATGTGTAGTAAGCCATTTTGACAAGGAGTCGCTGAATTAATTATGAAGAACGGTGATTTACTTCCACAATTGTCATATATGTATTTTAAAATGTACCTACTAACTGAAGGATACAAATATCAAAAACAAAGTATGACATCGAAGCAGATACGAGTATACTGCTTGTTGTTTCAGTGCTTAATCGTAAAGTCACGGTAGCTCGAGGATAGAGCACTACTTCGGATAGGGTTCAATCGGACCTAGAATGTTATTGATCACGTGAAGTTTTGTATTTATCATATGCATCAATTCATAAAAAGACAACCAGTTATGCCAAAAGCGGTTGTTAAGAGTAGTAAAATAGTGAATTCTCGTAAGTAGTAGCAGTAACTAACCCAGTGTACCGCGTGCTTTAGGGCCGTCGCCGCCGCGTTGAAAGGTACGTGCGCCTATTAGTAACGACTTAGATCGAAAGCTAAATAATTGCTCCAACCTGTTCGTGGTATCTTCCTAGAGGTTTTCTTTGCTTCTCCCGTTATTCACGTATTTATTAGTTAATGCTTTTACGTGTCGGAGCCCTAATTCTATTACATCCATGTGTTTGATTTCTTTTATTACTTTGATAGTTTTATCTGTAATTAGTATTTACAAAATTATGTCTATAGCTATCAGCAATATCGATATTATTTTCAGATACTTCGTTATATACATGGGTTACATAGAATAACCTAACAAGATTGTCCAAGCTAAAGCATTTAAAGACACTCATTATAAAATAAAATGAAACGTGAGCATGAGAATAAGTTAACAGTGCTTTTCCTTTTTAAAATTGGTTAATTTCTATACTATGTTTTTCACCACAGTTTTATAAGAAACTAATAAATAATAAATAAATAAATATCGGATAACCTCACACAAATCGATCTAGTCCCAAATTAAGCTCAAGAAGGTTTGTGTTATGGGTACTAGATGACGATATACGTACTTATATAGATGAAACATAGAACAACCATGACCCAAGCACAAATATTCGACTTCATCACACAAATATTTGCCCCGGCCGGGATTCGAACCCGGGACCTCTGGCTCGGTAGGCAGGTGTCTACAAACCGAGCCAAACGCGTCGTCAAAATAATGAATAATGAATTGATAAGAAATTAAACATATATTATTAAACTAGCTGTGCCGCCCATACGGGATAAAAAGTAACCTATGTGTTAATCCAAAGTTTCAGCTACCGTCATAATAAAATTTACCAAAATTGGTCCAGCTGTTTGAGCGTGAAGAAGTAACTAACATACACATAAACACACTCACAAACTTTCGCATTTATAATATTAGTGTGATGTTAAACCGGCTTTATAATATTAGTGTGATGTTAAATTTATTTTATTTCCCACGATTTTTATAAGAAAATGTAAAGTAAAGGATTAAAAAAGGGATCTAGCGTTCAAAAGAACTTGTTAACCAACTGCAGTACAATGTTCCCACCCATGCACCGTTGACATTTAGAAAAAGGTATCAAAAAATTCAAAAACAGCCTGATAATTGGCACAAAAGATGGCACAATGCAAAAAAGACGTTCGGACAGAGCATTATCTTTTGTAAGATTAATATTTTTGTTCACCGTTTTTTAGGAGCTCAGCTCTGAGCCGCTTATTTTTTATCCTTTTCGTATTTTGTTGAAATTATGTTCTAAGAAACGAGTGGAGACGAATTAATCTATTTCTATACTGTAATCAAATTCTAAATATATAACGAAAATCAGTTTTCTGCGAAGAGGGGGGATTATTTTAGGAAAAATCATAGCGCCATCTGTTGTTAAAAATATCTTAGTTCGCTCCGAATTGATGACTTCATCACGCCGAAATGGCTGAACAAATTTTAAAGAATTTTAGCTGAACAACCAAATATGGTTACGAGATGGAATATTTTTTTAGATTAAGTGGCTCCCTACAGAAATCAGCCAATTTGATGATTTTTACATCGTATCTAGTTTGTGGATTATAGAGTTATAATGTCCTTTTTAATATATATTGTAGTATGGTCTATGCTTAACACTTTGTAGTGACCCGAATTTTGATTTAACGACTGTGTATTTTATAAAAAAATATTCGGTGAAGGACCAAAAATACACTAATCTCGTTTCTACTTTTATCCCCGGTGTCTATGTAAATATCTTACATTTTATTGTTCTAAACCATATTCCACAAAATTTGTTGTGAAGCTTTTTCTATTTTTCTTAATACTTTTCGAGAAAAACGCAAAAAACCGTTTCTACAACTTTTTCCCCGAAAAAATCGTAAACTTTGACGGCCTGTATCTCAAAGTCAGTGACATGTGAAAGGTACTTGATACGGTATTTTGTTGTGGAAAAACTATGTTATTATGATTAGCTATTTATAATATGGGAAAATCTATCACAACAGATCGAAGGTCATTGAGAGCGGGGAGCCCCTTAACGATTTTTTTGGAAAGTAAACATAAAAATGTGACGTTGTAGTAGTTAAAACAGTAGGGCACACAAAACTTTGGTTGTTTCAAAACTATAATTATGTAGTTTAAGGCCACCTTACGGGGTGAATCCACCAAGGACTCTTCTGATTTTAAATACTTAATGTCATGTACTAATGTATGTAAAAATAAAAAAAATCTGCATCTGAGACAATTAGGTAGTTACTTACGTTATATTTATAAACCTACGTAAACTAGGTAACTTATTTCAAAACTACATCATAAACATCTCTATGCCACTTCTTTTCTCTGATACAAAAAGGGACTTTTTTTAAATTATGAACAAAGCTCATAGTGATAATGTTTGCTACCTGAGCATCGTTGCCTTCTAGACACCGCTTGTGAAATATTGCCCGCCAACCCCTGTCACATATCCACCTTATAAAATAACAAAAAACATCGTATGAGGGAGACGGGTTATGCAAAATTGATACATAATGAAAAGGACAGACAGATTGGCTGCAAAAGAAATAAGCGTCCTTAATTGCTTTGATTAGATTTCAAAGAGATTAATATACAGATTCACGCGTTTTGTCAAGGTTCATATTTTCTGATTTTATACGGTGTGACTTTTATAAAATATGAAATGGGTTTTTATATTGAATGGAATGTTTACCCTTCTTAGGTTTTGGTCATTGTGTGACGCGTATTATATTCTTTTATTGCTGGCCTCACTGTCAACATAAGACCGATAAAAAGTTAAGAAGGAAAGAAAACATTTCACGTTGCTTCCTTGCGGAAGTTTGGTTTGGTTTTTTTTATTAAGTTTCATATTTTTTCACTTGGGTGACGTAAAACCTGGATTTATGAAGGTTGATTTTCTGGATCGTTAATAGGGACTGTATCTATTGATCTAAATCAGTTGGCTTCCGTACCGTCGGCTAAAAGCTTGGGGACCAAATATGCGGTTTCTTTTTGCTTGTTTTAGATAAATGTTTGTCTGAGATGCTATAAATTTAACATTCTTATGTGAACATCAATAGTTGTTTAATTCTTTGATTTTTATGGAACTCACAGAATGTCTTGAGAATTTATAGGAAAGTATCTATAGTAACATGAGCGGTTTGAACCGATAGTTTCAATTATGACTAACAAAGGTTGTAATAAAAAGTCCGCTAATTCGCATACATTCGCATTGTAAGTATAATGAATATAAAGTCAATGAGTAAATAATGTTTTAAATAAACTTTGATAGAAAATTAAATTCAGCTATTTGTATTTCTATTTAATAAAAAATGCGTTCTTAGTCGTCAATATGTAAACATATCGAATTTGGGTAAAATTATTTACTCGCTGGTAAACCTCGCTCTGATACCTTCAATAACATAACTCGTTTCTTTATCTTATCCCGCACATTATACTCCGGATAAACTGAATTTATTTCTTCGTTATTTCTCTTGATACCGACCAAATTTAAGTAAGAGTATTTTGAAGAGGCTAAAAATGAATTGCGTTAATTTGTCGATATCCCGTTGCGATAAATTTTAATTTGTTACCGTCTATTAGCGTCGAGTGAAATAAAGATACTGACTCATCAATTAATCTAAAACCACTACTAATTTAAACGCTGAGTATGATCGGTTTCTTGGGAAGAGGGTGCTTAAAATTGGTCCAATAGGAAACTTAAATGTCAAATAAGATAAAGCAACTTTTAAAATAGAAGCGGATCTTTGACTCGTACTTAAGTTTTATTGACGCTTTTATTTTAGGACCTCAATCGCAATCACCTAGAACAAGCTTCTTGTGATCACTTCCTTTAAAAAAATGGATCGTTTCATAATCGGGTTTTTTTACAAATCATTGTTCATTTTCTGTTTTTAATTTTTAAACTCCTGCCGCTCCTTTTGAAGCACAGTAAAGTTGTGTGAAAGTAACGTAATGAAAAATAAAAGGTGATCAGCATTTTGAGTTTAAGTAACCTGAGTTTTCTCTAAATTAAAATACAAGAAAATGAACGATTTGTAAAAACTCCCGATCATGAAACGATCCAAATTTTTAAAGGAAAGGTCATTGCAATTTGTGAGGTCATAAAATAAAAGTGTCAAGAAAATTAAAGTACGAGTCAATGAACCCTCTATTTTAAAAGTTGGTTCATAAAATAGAGTGGGGTACGGCTACCTCATTTAACAACAGTCGGTTCGCAATTATCGGATAAAAAACATTTATTCGAGCGCTCAACTATTTCACTGGCTGTACAGTCAGCATCAAATATATGTCAGCATCATTAATTCATTGCTGTATTACTTTATTGATGTCTTCTTTTCTTTGTCGTTACACTCTTGGCATGGAGTGGTCGTGGCTGTCATTCCTCGTGTGGCAAGCCTAACCACACGGCGCCATTCTTCTTTCACAGCCGCGCGTCTGGTGCTCTCGCTCAGACTAGAGGGCGTTAGTGGCCGATTTGAATTGTTCAGTCCACCTCATGAATGACTTTATATTATATTTATATTATGTATATGGGCGTAATTGATAAAATTTCAGATCTGCAAGTAGTAATAAATTGAAATCCATATAATTTCTATACCTAGCTAATTTGATTTGAAGATATTTTGGAAAAATAACATCTAAACCTAAATAACATCTCAAATGGGAACTTGTGCTTTGTGGCTGTTAATTGCGACGCACAAGAGGAATAACAGTACTATTTTTTTTTAGTAATATACCTTTGTAACTACCACAGTACTGCTCTTACACAAGCAACAGAATTACTACTACAGACAAAAAAAATATTAACAAGACTTTCTCTACCAGTCAACGATAGGACTGAACAGAAACATTTGTATGGTGCAGGGCCTCTTATATTATCTGTTACATAAAAGAAGAATACGTTCTGGAGAATATGTATTTATATTTTTCATAAACATACACAAATATGATACACTACACACTTAGGTATATGCACTTATAATATTTTGTTTACGCAGTGACCAGTTTATTTATCATTCCCATTAGAACGAGGAACTTTTGAAATGGATTTTCATATGAAATCCAACATTCACCAGTGTTAAAACTATTGATACCAACTGTACAGAATAATGAAAGAAATAAATCGATGCGTGGGCGACGTTTCCCCTTCGGCGAAAATGAGCGAAAACGATTGATCATTATTCATGCCTGAGCTGAGTGAAACACTTCGGTGTAATAACTTCGAAGTATCCCCAATAAGTATAATACTTGAATTCCAACGCGTTTGTCCAAAATAGGATTGCGTAGTGTAGTACACCGCCTACAGAGCCGGCGGTCCTGGATTCGAATCCCGGCCGGGGCAAATATTTGTGTGATGAACTCAAATATGTGTTCCTGGGTCATGAATGTTATCTATATATGTATGTATATTACTCGTATTAAGCATATCGTCGTCTAGTATCCATAGTACAAGCTTTGCTTAGTTTGAGGCTAGGTCGATTTGTGTAAGATTGTCCCTATATGAATTAATTAATTTAATTGAGCAAGACTTCCCGTCAAATTGCACTTGCAGCCTATGCACCAACGCGGACCTGGGTTGGTCGGCTCCGTCTTCCATTGTTCGTGAAAAATCAGCGCACGTTCGTAGCTAGTCGTAGCGGCGCACACGCGTCGGTTCGCGTGTCGCCATACCCTATAACTAATTGCGTCGTTGCGTTGCGTTTACACTAACAACTAATAAAATAATGTAATCGGGATTTTGGCAAAATTAAAAGGATTATCGCTCTGTTTCTGTATTTTATTGTACTATTGCAATGTTGTGTTTGTTGATTGAATGTATTAGTGTATTTGTTGACGTAATAAAATTACTTATTATTTGTAAGTAGGTATGTATGAAATAGGCGTATGTAGAAAAACATCATAGAAGTTGGATAAATCAAAAGCACGCAAACAGTCAACCCCTGGGTAAAAAGTATTAAATTGCTTCTAATATAATTATTAAAACACCAACATTCTCAGGAAAGAGCAATTAAAATTCGCCCAAAGAACGACTAGAGGAGTGTTGGCAAATTGGGGGAGGTTTTAAGTTACGTTTACGGTAGAAATAATAATTAACATACCTCCTACAAAATATGCCTTATTCCTCCTATAAAGAGGAAAACAAATGAAATATTTTAGATTCATACAAGACAGGAGTTTAATTTGAGCGTTGTATTGGCTATCGCAGTTATTATGCCTTTGATATATCCGGGTGTGTTTATAGATATGTATGCTAGATTACAGCGCCATCGGGTAGTCTTGGATATGGGACAAGATTTGATAAAAGACTGAGGCAAACTTATAAGATAGGACCCAAACAACAAGGTCTTAGACGATCATTTAAAAATAAACCGGCCAAGTGCGAGTTGGACTCGCGAGCCGAGAGTAGCGTACAAACACTTCCCATCTTAACTGGCCGGGTTAAGTTAAGTTTGCACTTGGTATGTATGTCGCCGCATCCAAATGAGGTGCAAATTTAACACAACCGATCACGTTTGTTGTATCGGAGCCCCACTTAAATATTGATTTTATTCTGTTTTTAGTGTTTGTTGTTATAGCGGCAATAGAAATAAGTACATCGTCTGTGAGAATTTCAACTCTCTAGCTATCACGGTTCATGAGATAAAGCCTGGTGACAGACACTAGACAGACTGACAGCGGAGTCTTAGTAATAGGGCCCCGTTTTTACCCTTTAGGTACTAACTCTAAAAAGATTTCAATCATCTACCATCGATTAACACTAAAACCTCACGTCAAGCGTGAAACCAGCGACAAGTGACAAAAGAAAAACACAGATAGCAAACCATCTGTCTCATAGTCAACTTAACTAAAAGGATTAAAATGATATCTTCCGTCGTCCGACATCCAGTGTGGTCCGCCAAGCGTGAACAGAGAATCTCTTGTCGAGTTCTTTGAGAATGCATTTACGAATTTTGTTACCTTAAGCTCTTAATACCTTTATCCTATAGTAGCTTTTAATTTTAGCATTCAGAAAGTATAAAAGGGTTGATTTTTAATCCTGCTTTCCTGTAGGCAAAAGCGTCAGAGCCTTTTGTTACTGTTCGAGGCCCTATTCATCTTGCGGTAAATTCATTTCGATTTCTATAAGAAAATGTATACGTTTATAATAGAAGTATAAAGTTTTTATACGACCTTTGGGTTTATTCAGAATCCTATTAAAATTTATTTTCGTTTGGTGCAGCGTAGGAAGTAGACGATTAATATTCAAAGCTTTTGAAGTTTTAAGGGAATTTGCTTTGAAAAATATAATTAATTGCTCAATAGTAATACAAAGGACGGTTGTGAGCTCGCTGTTTGTTTAAGCTTTAACAGTTGATACATTCGATCGAAGCTAGTTGGCCCCTCTGTACCGTATAACATTGGTCCACACCTACACTTTGGCAGTATAAATTGTTTTACACTGAACATTTTGATTGCTAATAGTACACCAAAATTTGGTGTACTATAGGAATCAAAATTAATATCAGCTGCTGGTTATATAAATCGGAGGACTGACTACCTGAGGGCTACTATAGTAACCAAAATAAGTTATGTAATATTAGCATAATTTTGGAAACTATTAAGCACACTTTGTCTATTTCTCTAGAGTTAAACTTTTTGAGCTATTTTTTCAGTGTACTACAGCGCATAAAATAATATACTACAATAAAAAAAAAATAGTAGCTGTTGAAATATATTACCATCATTATTTATGTTGTACGAAAGTTCCCCCGATTGAATGTAATGTATTTACATATAATTCCTAAGTGCATCTTTTTAGGGCATGAATTGTATCTTTGTAACTCAATTGCATTGTGCAAGTTAAATATGAAATAGGCTTGGCTCGAATTCATGGGGTTAAAAGTTCTTGAAAGGACACAACAAACCTCCCATAATTTCATTTAAACTCAGGACAAAAATCTATACAATATTGTTAATTAGCTATATCTTGAGGTAATTGATACAAAGATGTACCTACATTAAAAATAATGAGGCATTTCATATTTCATTAAATCAGCTATTTATTTTCAATTATAATGAATCGAAAAAAACCTATTTTATCGTGCACAGGTTCATAAAGAGAAACAAAGAGAAAACCTAGTTTCAATAAGACGTAATTATATTAATACAGTAATTCTTACAATTTCACTAGTTTCTCAAATATATACTGACAAAATCGTTTAAGTTTATGGTAATTAATTAATTATATATACATTCTTATATATATCTTTAGGTAATTGATTTGTGTTGTATTACTGTTTGTCTGTAATCTTTGATCCTGCACCGACAACATATTTCTGTTTAACCCAGTGGTTGACTGGTAGAGAATGCCTAAAGGCATTAAGTCCGCCATTTGTACTTTTACTTATGTATTTTGTGCAATAAAGTTTAAATAAATAAATAAATAAATAAAATCAAACAGATCCCAATTATCTAATTTCTAAGTAGTATCAACTATATAGGTACCTATTTGAATTCTGGTTAAACTGTTACAGTTAGTGCTTTTCAATTAAACCTTATATTATGATCAATTTGTATCGTTAGAATTACCGTGACTACATTTAAAATATTTATAAATATTACCACATTGTCAAGTTTATTTTAGTAATATGGACTTCTGAATAAAAGGCAATAGTTATTCATAAAATAACTGTTATTGGCAATAATAAAATTTGATAGTTCCCCTAAAGTAACTGATTTATCATTTACAAGCCCCAAAGTTAAAATCCTTGCGTAATAAATAACACATTACACAAAATCATTTTACAAAGCTAAAGGGTTCGATCATTTTCATATCATAACATGCGATAACGTCCATTCAAACTTTGAGGGTTGCACATACGTGCGTCCGCTGCCTTAAAGCTCCGTGAAAAAAATAATTTATTGTAATAAGTCCTCGTGAACATTCGCAACCGCTCGGCTCATCTCGCCCCTCGCCCCGTCCCCACCACCGAACGTATACTCGACTGCAATGCCTGTACTCGCATCAGTTTACTCCCGGCAGCGTCGACGCACGGTCGCGCCGCTCGACGCTACGTACGGACGACATTTCAGTGAAACACGCTTATCACTTACGTATTTCAATAACAACACCTGGACTTCAATAAATCACGGACCAGTGAAATGGACGAAATTTAACAGAAGAAAACTTTATGTCGAAGTTTTAGTGAAATTTGTGAACTTTTAGTAAATGTGAACTGTTTACGTGATTTTGTTTACGTCTCGACGATACATTACCGAGCTGTGAATTGATATCGTCTCATTATGTGCGTTAATGTAACAAGGACTTTTCGTTAAATTGACGCCGAAATAGACTTTATAAATTGATGGATACTTCACATCCGGCAAGGGGACGAGACACACAAACACCGACGGAAAAAACATGACACTGAGCCCACTGTGTCTTGTTTTCTTTCTTCCTTGATATTTGATTTACCCCATAATGGCTTTCCAGAAAACTTCTTCAAGAAAACAACTCTTCAGCCAAATTTTATTTTGGTTTGTTGTCGGCCTTAACGTCGCTGATCAGAGCTCATTACCACTCAAATATGAGGCTCCAGATGATTGTCAGTGGTGGCTGCGAGGCCCAAATGACTCCCACGAAGTTTCCCTCACATGTAAACTTCGTACGATAAACAGTGAATTCGACACGACAAACTTCAGCGTCATCCCTTCAGAGCACACGACGTCACTCAGAATAGAATGCAACGAAGATATGATGTACAAGAGCTCGTTAGACGACAGAAGTTTCGCGCATTTAGTCAAACTACGTGAGCTTGTTTTGGATAACTGTAAAATCGGAAGATGGCCGCCTGGTGTACTTTCCGGCTTGAGAGATCTTCGAAATTTAACGATCCGAACGAAAAACACGGAGTGGGCCGCTATGAGCCTAGAGATAGCATCGGAGAGCTTTGCGGCTGTTCGACAGTTAGAAAAGTTGGATCTGAGTTTTAACAACATCTGGTCGTTTCCTGAAAACTTGTTTTGTCCGCTAACGAACTTAGTGTATTTAAACGTTTCGTCGAACAGACTGTTGGATGTGAGTGATCTGGGATTCCGGGAACATGCGGTTCACCAAGCTCTCATTAGTGAACAAGATGGACCGCCTCCTTCATTATCGTCCCTGCCTCACCCTTCGTGCTCCTTAGATATTGAAGTTTTGGATGCTTCAAGCAACCGTTTTGTATTAATGCCCGAAAATGGCTTTATGTCTTTGAGAAGATTGAAGGAATTACACATCCATGATAACGAGATATCTATGGTATCCGAGAAAGCCTTGGCAGGTTTAAAGCAGCTACAAATAATAGATCTTTCAAATAATAAAATTGTTGCCCTGCCCCAAGACCTATTTAAAGATTGCAAGCCAGTCATAAAAGAGATCTACCTGCAAAACAATTCCATAAGTGTACTATCACCGACTCTTTTTGCTAACTTGGATCAGTTATTGGCATTAGACCTATCAAACAATCATCTGACGAGTACATGGGTAACTGAAAACACGTTCAGAGGTCTTATAAGAATGGTCTTGTTAAATCTGTCTAATAATAGATTAACCAAACTAGACCCGAAAATATTCAAGGATTTATATACTCTTCAAATATTGAACGTGCAACACAATTCACTGGAAAGCATCGCTGCCGACACATTTGCACCCATGAATAATCTACATACACTGATATTGTCCTACAATAAAATATCACATATCGATGCTTATGCCTTAAATGGCCTCTACGTATTGTCCCTACTATCTATCGATAACAATCACCTCGAAGAGCTCCATCCTGAAGCATTTAGAAATACATCCTCACTGCAAGATTTGAATTTAAATGGAAATAGATTAAAGAAAGTACCAATAGCCTTAAGAAACATGAGATTACTGCGAACATTGGATCTAGGAGAAAATCAGATAACATCGCTTGAAGAACCCGGCTTTGTCGGTTTGCATAACGTATATGGATTGCGACTTATTGGAAATAAGATAGAGAACATAAGCAAAGATGTATTTTCTGATTTACCTTCGCTTCAAATATTGAATTTAGCTCGCAATAAGCTAAAAAACATTGACACCAATGCCTTTGATACTCTTACAAATTTACAAGCCATTAGACTGGACGCTAACCAGCTCACGGACATCCAAGGTCTATTTGTAAATATTCCCTCTCTGTTGTGGTTAAACGTGTCAGATAACCAAGTAGAATGGTTTGATTACGCTTTTATACCCACGGGACTTCAATGGCTGGACCTACACAGTAACAACATCAAAGAGTTGGGCAATAACTACCGCCTGGACAAAGAACTGCGCCTGCAAACATTAGACGCGAGCTTCAACAAAATGACAAAAATATCCACCTTTTCTATTCCGAGCAGCGTGGAACTTCTGTTCTTAAATGATAATCAAATTACACAAGTTGAAGCTCAAACTTTTGTTGGAAAAACCAATTTAACGAGAGTCGATTTGTATGCAAATCAGATAACTAGTATGGATCTCAATGCGCTTCGTCTCACTCCGGTCGATCCAGGCCGCCCTTTGCCCGAATTTTACATTGGCGGAAATCCATTTCAGTGTGATTGTACAATGGAGTGGCTACAAAGAATTAACAAACTCGATCACCTAAGACAACACCCTAGGGTAATGGACCTAGAAAGCATATACTGCAAATTGTTATATAACAGGGAAAGGACTTATATTCCGCTTATCGAGGCGGAATCATCCCAGTTTTTGTGTACATATAAAACTCATTGTTTTACGTTGTGTCATTGTTGTGATTTTGACGCATGTGATTGTGAAATGACGTGCCCGTTGAACTGTACATGTTATCATGATCAACCGTGGTCGGCAAACATTGTGGACTGTTCGGCTGCTGGGTATGCGGAAATACCCAACAGTATACCTATGGACGCTACTGAACTATATCTAGACGGTAACAATTTTGGTGGTTTAACGAGTCATGCTTTTATAGGTCGTAAAAACTTAAAAATATTGTACGCTAATAACTCAAATATTGACGCTCTGTATAATAATACGTTTAGTGGACTAAAACGCTTAACAGTTTTACATTTAGAAAAAAATAACATAAAAGAGTTGCTCGGTTTCGAATTGTCGCCTCTGGAGAATTTACGAGAGTTGCATTTACAAGACAATAAAATACACTACATCGATAATCGAACCTTCATAGAACTGAGGCATTTAGAAGTGCTGCGTTTGGAAGGGAATAACATTTACGGCTTTGCGGTGTGGCAATTCACAGTGAATCCATATTTGGTGGAGATAAGCCTGTCTCGCAACCCATGGTCGTGCGATTGTCAATACTTGCACAAATTCAGAACTTGGTTTAAAAATAACTTTGGAAAAGTCGAAGATGCAAATAAAATCACCTGTGTATTCGATAACGTAACTAACACTGTCGGCCCACTTATGGCTGATTTCAATTCCACTTGTAAAAGCCACGTCGGCGCAAGCTCTTCAATTATCGAAAACCAAGTTATAAATGATTACCTTCCACTGCTCTTAATATCTCTCTGCGTATTTGTTATAAGCTCTGCATTAATATGTGGAGTATTTTACTGGAGGCGCGAGCTCCGCGTTTGGATTTACTATCACTGTGGATTCAGAATGTGTTATAAGAGCACAGCTTTTGATGACGAGGCCGACAAAGATCGCCTGTTTGATGCCTATATTAGTTATAGTGTAAAAGACGAGGCTTTCGTGGCACAGATGCTAGCGCCCGGCTTAGAATCCACCGATCCGAGTTTTCGGCTTTGCCTACACTATCGAGATTTTAATGCCTCCGCTTACGTAGCCGATACCATCATCGAAGCCGTAGAGTCGTCGAAAAGGACGATAATAGTCCTATCTAAAAATTTCATCAACAACGAATGGTGCCGTTTCGAATTCAAGACGGCACTCCACGAAGTACTAAAAGAGAGACGAAGAAGACTGATAATAATATTACTAGGCGAGCTGCCGAATAGAGATATCGATCCGGAGTTGAGGTTGTGTCTGAAGGCGAACACGTGTGTAGAGTGGGGTGATAGGCAGTTTTGGCAAAAACTGAGGTTCGCGATGCCGGACTTGAGGAAGTGTCAGTATCACCGTTCGACGGTGAATATTTACGCGTCAGTGTCACCGGTGGGGGCCGGGCGGGCGCCGGCGCCGCCTCCGCCCCCGCCGCCGGGCAAGCTGCCCCCTCTGCTGGGCGACGGCCTGGCGCTGTCCGCAGGCGTGCATGTGCACGACGCGCACGCGCACCGCATGCCGCCGCACACGCAACTCTGGGCGTAGCGTATGCTCCAACGCAGGTAAATCTCTCCCTTAAAACGCTTAAGCGTATTAGTCCAACAAAAGTGATAATTAGATTTAAGTACTTTCCATAATAATATTTATTTTAGTGTTAAGCATCACGATCCGCATTTACATGTACTATCGCCCAACGCTACGGGTTCACACTTTCTCAACAAAATCGTCTGCAGACACAGTTTTAAGTATTCACGCCTTCTTTTATGACAAACCAATTAGGAAACAATTTGTAAGTATATAAAGGTCGGTACGGTACCTTTTCTTTTGTTTGACCTGACCAGACACAACATCTGGTGACCATCGAATTCGGCCTTTTCCATTAGTTTAGTTGTATTTTAAACGGCTTTGTTGTTAAATTTCGAATTATTGGCTGTGGCTGAGAAATAACAATTCGTGGACGAAAATTGAAAAAAATTAAAAGTCACTTGCTCTCGCTGGGAACCAAATCGCATTTTGTTCACTGTTATCTCGCAGCAGATTCACCATGTTTGAGAAGCACGGTTAGCATAACTTTGACACGCGATTCTTTGTCGCGCGACAAATACTTACTACCTGTCACTTTTTTTCCAATACCGTGCGAGCGAGGCAGGTGACGCTAAGTCGCGCGACAAGGGGAGTCGCGAGTGAGGTGAAATTTATATTGCGCCCATACGTGTCCCGTGTGGTGTCCCGGTGAGGACCACGTATGAGCGCAGTAAAATTTTTCTTTGCGTGTTGATCTTTGTCTTTATAGCAATATAATTTTATTATTTATTAGGTATTTGCTATGGAATTAGTTTCGGCTCGAATCATCTTATAAATAAAAATTGGGCAAGTGCGAGTCCGACTCGCGCATGAAGGGTTCCGTACCTATACATATATATAATCTATAACAAGTTTTTTGTATGGGAGCCCCCCTTAAATATTTATTTTATTTGGTTTTTAGTATTTGTTGTTATAGCAACAATAGAAATACATCATCTGTGAAAATTTCAACTGTCTAGCTATCACCGTTCTTGAGATACAGCCTGGTGACAGACGGACGGACGGACGGACAGACGGACGGACAGCGAAGTCTCAGTAATAGGGTCCCGTTTTTACCCTTTGGGTACGGAACCCTAAAAAGCAGGCCTATGTGTATTACGACAAAAAACGACTAAAAGGTAACGAGATATTTATCTAGTAATTTCTGCTCTTTCTCATTTACGTAGGTAATCAGCAATTGCTTCGGGACCTTTAGGCTTAGGCTCACAAAAGTTGGCTGTTAAAAGTAAAAAATTCTGATTCAAGGAATATACCACGTTGTCTCTTTAGGAATGTGATCACCAGATGTTCGGTTGCGTACGATCCATACAATTTCGAACGGTATTTTTATAGCACAAAAAAGGGGTTTGCAGTGATTTCTGGGTCATTCTAATTTGTACCGTATTGTTAAGAAAATTTAAATGAAAATTAATTCACAAGAGTTACTGGTCAAAAAATCACTTGCCGTTTCTATTGGTGGATGATGTAAATAGCGACCGCTGCGAAGTGCATACGAAAATAATCCTAGAGGTGTGTACCCGTAGCGTTGGGCGATAGTACAACTATTGTTAGTTTATTCTCAGGTTGTTGCGTACGGATTAATTTCCTACTATCTGCGATAGTAATTTATAGGTAGCCTACGAGTGATCGATGTAAATATTTTGTAACTAAAAATATGAAACGAATAATCTTTTTAAATTTATTTTTATTGCTTAAATTATTATAATACCTACCAAAGTTTAATGTACAGATGCATTTATAATAATAATTTGTTAAAATTATGATTGTCATTAAAAAGACTGTAAATATTGAAATATGTAAATAATTGTAAATACGTATCAAAAAGAATACGAAAAGATAAAAGCGAAATAAAAATCATTTTCAAAATTATAATTTTGTTTTGTTTCATTTTGTTTTAAGTACCTTATTTTAAGTTGCTTTTTGGTTTTTAGCTACAAATTAAAAAACGCTAAAATACAATTGCCTACCAAAGAATAGGAGGAGTAGTAAAATTTTAAAAGCTAACCTCGAAAGAGTAATTGACATATGAGCCGTGTTCAAAAAAACATGTATATAGTTTAGTTTAAAGGCATAATAGAAACAAACCTACAGTCGCGTTCTTTGTGTTACAAAAGATTATACGTAACGTTCGTGACACAAAGGAATCAATTAAGTTTTGTTTTAATTATATACCTTAACAAAGCACATGTCTTTTGAAAACGACTTAAAAAAATAACCAGGAACTAGAACTTTTATTGAAAACAATTTATAAAATCATGAAGAAGTCTTTGGCAAAGCATCCATTTTAAATACCTCCAAGCAAGTTCCCGCAAACTTAGCCCGTTTCAGTGTTCACTTAGTCAATATGCAAACATGTTGGAATTTCGAAGTCACTCTAAAGTTGAGTTGAGTGCTGGTAAAAGGAGCCCTATAATGCGGTTAGTATCGTATGGAACTAAAAGTGGCGCAAGCGTTCTTGTACTATAAATACTCCATTTATGTATAGTTTACGTTAAGCGGTAAAAAGTCTTTGGGAATATAAAGGATAAGTGACGTAATTGTTTCCTATTTTGACTCTATTATATTATGATACGTATAGAACTATATTTTCTTTGTAGATGATTCCTATTTTTCATTAATCTATAAAAAGAATATAGTTATGCACGTAACATAAAATAATAAAGTAATTAAGTAGCAACGGGCGGTATGTCACTAAATGACAATCTCTGTCAGACAACTTTTAGTATGACATATATGAGTGGGTATAGCATTTCTAATTGAACATGTTTTAAGTATAAAGCACTTATTTTCAACTATGCTACAACGCCAAGGCACTTCTAATTGAACATAAAGCATTTGAGCAGTAAGCACTTATTTACTCAACTATGCTACTGCGCCATATTTACACATATATGTGATCACTAGTTTTATCTGCAGCAAACATTACCTTAGTAAACTTACACAGAGTTTCTATGGCATCTTTTACGAACACCAAAAAGGCGCAAAGTTCAATGGTTAGCCGAGTTTTCATTCGCCGGGCTCATTTGTTTTTTTCAACGTGTATAAATATTCAGCGCGTACTAAAAATTCAGTAGGTTTCTGGAAGTTTCTAAGTATACGCAGTAAAGTCAGTCAATATGTCACGTTATAGGCACCACTGGTACTAGTGACGTTGAACAAATCTAGGTAAGCCATAGCAGCTTTGGCTTACTACTTCAAGAACGAAATGGATACGGGATTCAAATGCCCGTAATTACACAAGTTGGTTGGAATTGCAAGAGTCTCGCCACTAATAAATAAAGTAAGTACATAATGTTATAACTAAATATTGACGTGTGTGAAGCTTTAAGACGTCCAAAGATTTAGTGCGGCTACACATCGGTGGCCCAATATTACAAGGTTCTATGTTACATTTTCAGGGCAATTTAAATTAAGCTTAATGAAATTATAACAATGTTCTTAACTCGTCAAAAGTCAAGCATAGAACCCTGTAATAATGAGCTAGCGACATGTTACTTTGTTATTAACGTTGACAGCTGACACCCATTTCTTAATTTTAATTTTGCATACTACAAGTTAGTTAGCTAGTTAGTTTACTAGCAAGTTTAAAATAGCTTTAAACTACTGGGAAGGGTAGAAGCATAGTACTTAGTCATGGACTAAAATCGTAATTTATCCACTTTACTTATGACGCTGTTAAGGTCAAAAACTGACGAACCTTTTCTTTTCATTCCGCAATTGTACAATCAAATTCATTTAATTTATGTTACGAACAAAAATTTAAAGTAATAAATTTAAGAACTCGACTGTACAATATAATAATGAACAAAACCAATAGCCAGATAGATCTTTTCATCCCGGGTTTTTGGGACTCGTCATACAAAAAATCTTGGAATTGGAAACCGTACGTTCGAATAAAATCTAACGAAGCTAACTTATTAAATAAAATCGAGTACTTAATCAAGTAAATATTACGACCAAATAACATAACTGCTGTTCATTTTAGTTACTCAATATATCCTCCCAACCTAGGTGCAGAGTTCTTAGTGCCCGCTCAGGTAGGGCAAGTTTCCTACGATGCACTGCAAAATTGAAATTACAGTCAGGTTCTAATATGGTTGCCCGTGTTTCATAGTTAGGTAGCTACTTGCTGTTCGTATTTCATAATTTGACAGGAAATATCTTGTGGCTCCTTATCCGCTCAAAAATGCTGATAGTTTTAGATATTTGTCTTTGTCTCTACGATCGAACATGTTTCTTAACATATTTTTAATGTTACTAGTTAGAAAAGGGCTATTGCAATTTATTATTTATTGGTATTTTTTTATATTTTGAAACCTACTGTTGAAACTTGTCATTGATAAATTTGTTTTCAAAAACTACTAGAAATTGACAAAATTGACGCAGAATAACCTTATTTTCGACTGCACGCAATGAAAACATGACATAGCTATGTTACTGTCTAGAGCTCAGGAAAAAGTATTATTCACTTAAAAAGTTGATTGAAACTATCAAAATATTTATCAAAATACCAAAAAAATACATTTTGAAATGTATAATATAATAATCTTACTGGGAAGTTATCATATTATATCTTTTATATTATATAAAAGTTTTGTCTCGAATGTCCGATTCCAAACTCACTTCCAAAAATGTCTAAGTAGTAAATTACGGTAGGTAAGAGTATAGACTTAAAGTGAACGTTGAATCGAAGTATTATTTATCACACATAAAATAAAAAGTATACATTTAATCACTTCCAGTACGTTTCACATCCGTGACCAAACCCAGTTCGAACTAAATGATAAATTGGCAAAAAACAGAAGCGAGAATTAAAGTAACATTGTCAAACTTTTACAAATGATGCCCTTTGACTCCGCCACCCGACGTGACAAGCGTCATATTAACACTTTTTGTCTCTCCAGCCTCATGAAACTGCTATTATCTCAGCGCGGACAAATCAAAACGAAATCAACATCGGGTTCCCTTCTCCATTCGCACCCTTATCAACGGGACGGGTCAGCGTTGGAATAATGGGAAAACTTATTTCCACAAACCCGGGTCTCGATTTTATCGGATACACCCTGTTTGTTAGTTAGTCTTTACAACTGTAAATTGCTAGAAGTTAGTTTTGAGGACGACTTTAAGTAAGGATTCGGAGAAGACGTTTACTCAAATAACGAATGGCTTGCTCAATATTATAGGAATTCTATGTTAGACTTTATTTAGAGGTCGCTACCGGAGCTCTCGTTATGAAATAAAGTAGTAAGAATAAAAACACAATGTTAAACTTTTAGAGCAGTTAGAATTAGATTCATTTCGTGAAACACAGGACCCTGTAATACGTATACAGCGATATATAATCATTATTCAATGCAAAGTGTTAGTAAAATAAAACTGCTAACGCATCTATGAACCCTAGTGAGCATCATAATGATTGTTGAAAACAGTCAAGTCGAAACGAACAGTTACGTGCGTATTGTATAGAATTCCCGTGCTCTCCTCATAATATACAGTTATGATGATTATAGCTCGTGTCCGCGCTTTTGCACGTGTTTTTGATTACCCTTAACCCTTTGAATCCCAACGACAGCAAATCACGACGATGGAAAACATAAAAATAGAATGTAGTTAATTTAGCGTCTTGGGTATAGTTTTTCAGTGGGGAACTCGGTGCTTCAACGGATATTGATATTTATATAAGTCGAACCTCAAGCTATTGCATTTGCTTTTTATTAGAAGATGTGTATATTTCATTTCAACACCTTTAGGCTCTAGCACAACGTGAGATGCGACTGTTTCTCGCGCAAGATATATTACCCTACAAAGATAGACATCTTTCTTTGCAGTACTGTGGCCGCTATGTCGCGCGACGAAAGTCGCTAAGCACAGTTGTGCTAGACGGGCTGATCGCTATCCCAATTTTACTATTTTAGACCGTAAATAATAATTTACTAGCTTTTGCCCGCAGCTTCGCTCGCTTCGAACTCGTGGAACCGTGCCTTTTTTGGGATAAAAATAGCATAACTTAAGTTTAAATAAAACAATTTAAATGGATTATATCGCGTATATTAATTATTTGAGCGTCCCTGATGTTTCAGAACCTTTAAATATTAATTTAAACATGGGTAGTTTGCACAAATGTAACTTTGACAGAGAAAAATTGTGGTTTTCTCAGTCAACCTTTGACAACGGTCTCTGTAAAGGTACTGAAACGTCAGGGAGGCTCAAATAATTAATATACGCAATATAATCAGTTAAAATTGTTTTATTTAAATGTGTGACAGTCGCGGAAACCGAAGAAAATATTATAACTTAAGTTATAAACAATATCTGTTCCGAATTTCGTGCCTACCAGTCGTTGCAGTTTGAAGAAGTAACAAACATGCACACACATACACAAACCGTCGCTTTTATAATATAAGTGAGATTTTGCAAACATTAGATATATATATACGTATCATTACGTATGTAGGTACTTACTTGTTTTCCTGTAGCGTTGGTGGGATGTTTTCGTGAACGAAATGATATTACTTAAATATTATACATAATCTTAATAAGGTATTAGTCAAACAACACACCCAAGTCATTCCCAGCGCAAAGGTAGCCATCACACCATTATTTATTTTATTATAATATATATTACTTATAATACAGCCATCAATATGGATTAGGCAAAAATACGTAGCCTTATTCTCTTTCATAAAACATATTCGCATAATGTTAACACAAGAGCGGGATAATGGAATTAGTTGGTAATTAATTTCGGCACTCCTCTGAAGAGGGATGTAGATTAACATTGTGCGGAAAATTTTAGTTACGCCTCTACGTTTTGATAGTTATTAGAGAACCGCAATAGGGCTCTGTGTGCTTAAGTTTAAAATTTAGTTATTAGGGGTTGAACGACTTTAATTGTAATGTGTTATGGGACACTGCTCTGTTTTTGATCAAATTACTCCATTTGAATTATACTAGTTATATAGATGTCGCGTTATTTGTTATTATATGATTTATATGCCCGTATATATAAATAAAGGTACCTATAAGTTTTGGTGGGATAAGACTAGACAGTTAGTTATGAGACTGTGGTAGTCTTCTCCCGGTGATTGCCTTACCCTACTCCTACCTTACCTTATAGTTCACTTCCTCGGTACTTTAAATTTAACAGATTTTACGTCATTGCACCAAAATTGTACTTGAAATATATTAATTAGGTAACTTAAGCTAAAAACTTTGTTTTCTCCGTACGGGTAATGAAATCATGAACTTTATTCTGTAAGTACGTCACAAGGTTTTGTAATAAAAATAATACTAGGTAGTCATACAAATGTTCTCTCCAAAAACCAGGTTTAAAACCTAATGCTATTAAATCAAAACGCAGAATTATGTATTATAATAATAGCTGAACCGCCAAAGTTGATATGCAATGTAGGAGCGTTTGTTAAGTGCCGCACGGGCGCTTTGATCGATGTAATTCTATTTTAAATGTCGTTAAACTCCAAATAGGAATTCTAAGATATAAGCTTACTTAAACATGGAGGCTTAACAAAGAGACATCTGCTGGGAAAGCGCCATATGGCACGACAAAAGACGCATACGCAATTTAATAGCACTCTAGTCTAAAATACCACCGGCCGTATAGAAAAACGTATATTGTCATTCGATAATCCTTTACGTACTTTAAAGATGTCACTGCAAGAGATCAGCTTTCGTCTAGGCAAGTATTGGGTTTGCGTAACTCAATACCAATTGTCAAACGCATCCAACATACAATATTACCTCTTCGGTGCCTCGAAATAAGAACCACGCGACATTTCATATCGATATGTCGACCACAGACCGCAAAACAAGGACAATTGAGGACAAAAGCAGCTCAGATAATATCCCATCCCTTAATCACATGCACCGCTGCACTCGAAATAAAGTTTGGTAGTCCAATAGAAAAACATTGGAACGATTCGTTTGTTCGAAATTCTATTTTGAGAAACACAAATCTATTTATGCATTAACAACCGGCCGTACTACATTTTTTCTGGTCGAATTTGTTGTCAAAATGTTAAAAATTCGGGCTGTCGTTCTAAATTCGAATAGGTTAAAGGAATGTTGCTCGGGGCGCGATCAGTGTTACAAAAGATTATCGTTAATTTCAAGGATTTCGTGACGTTCTTGTACTTTTTAGTGTCGTTAGTTGAATCTGGAGTTTGGTGGGGAATGTGAACCGAGTGTCGGTGTTGGGAATTTTCGGAGCGCAGTAAATGGCTCGGTGGGACCGTCATTACGGCGGGTTCATTCCGGGTTCCCAGCATTAGAGTCGGATGTCAGTTTTATAGTCTCACAATAATATATGTTTGCTTTATTATTATTACGATGGAATTATAATTATTATATTATGCCTAAATTGCATAAATGACTCTAGTTAATAACTGTAATTGAAAAAAAAAATAGGATCTGCACTCACAAGTAAGTGTAGGTACAGGGGCCCAATTCGAGTGTCGATCGCCAAACGTCAGATCACCGTTAGATAACAGTCATCTCTCCGTGATCTCGCCTTTGAACTGTCATTAAAACGCGATGATGAAGCTCATCGCGTTTTAATGACACATGTGACATATCTCATCTCAGTTTTGTAAATACGAAGGCGATAACAATTGTCAAAAATGCTATTCATGTATATAAATTTCTGTTTTGAACGAAACGTAACGGACTAATTTCACGTACTACGCGGTCAATTAAACTATGCGCCTGTTATTTATGCCGTCACATACAAAGGAAACGAAAATTTAGCGCGTCCGAATTGACGAAGTTGCGATATTCTAGGGATATCGCCACTTGTCAAGTAGGCACACGTCAAAAGTGACGGATGGCGATGAAAAGGAGAGATCTCCATTATATCTCTAAAATTGGTCGAATACCCCCCCTGGTCTTTATTAAATATGCCTAAGTTAGGTACACCTTTTTAAGAAAAAAAAATGTCACGCATGAAACATAACAGCTTCAATCGTAGGTAAAGTTACATTTAGCGCCAGGGATTAAAAACAAAAAAATCATGTATTTTTATTAAAATAACGAAGGTTTATTTTAAATTAGTAATTTTCCTCAAACAAACAAAATTGCTGAATTACACTTAAAACCTTTTTAAGTATATTCACATTATTATTTTTTGCTGCACAATGTAATGAAAACATGCATAGTCTTAGCCTTCTATTGAAAGTAGACTTTTTATTTAACGCAAAAAACTCAAAACGCATTTATGACCACGTTATTTATACGACCAACTTAAGCGTCATCGAGGCATTTCGATGCACTCGAATCTTATATTTGAGGCTCAGGGCCGGGCCAAGTATGAATAAAGCCAGCGTATTACCGGAAGGCTGTCCCCAAGGCAGCCACGGTTTAGATAACCCAAAGACAGCGGTTTCCAGCACCGAGTGCCAATAATTGACTATCAAACTTGATATATCGCTTTCTCGGCGGCTTGACGGCGGTAGTTGGATGACTTATAGCCGGTCTCCTTAGGGAACGCCGGCGTTTTGTTAACTCTCGCAAAACGGACTCTGATTTTCTTGTCAGGAACTGATTGCTCGGGCGAAATTTAAAAAGCTAATGAGCTCGGCAGAAGCAATTAGCCGCGCAATAGTTTACTTTAAATATGTGCAGCTTCTGGAGTGAGTTATAGTTTGACTAATTTAAGTTAAGTATACTCGCAAATCTCGTCGTGGAAATGTTTCGGGGAGAACCCTATTTAACCGTTGACTTTTATGGTCGAGTCGCTGATGACGCTCATAAAACATGCCCATTTTTATTTCGAAACATCAGTCTTTATTAGAATCATATTTTTGCATTAATTTGACATATATTATTTAAACATAACTAAACTTGGTATTTTTTTACAATGACCTGATTTGCACCAGTGCCTTTTGCCATGCTGGGGCGATAAGCTTTAACCAACAAATCTCCATTTAGAAAGTCTACAAATTTTGTCAATGAGTGTTTCTTGTTGTACGTTTTGCATTTAACCGCCTTATAACGTAAACGTCCCTGTGTTCTCGACACGCTAATGCCCAATAGTTGACATCATGCTGTCACCGCTACTGCTAATGACATAACATTCAATATAGCAACTATAGGGACAGTGTCGAGCACAGGGACGTTTACCTTATGCCGTCAACACCTCTAGTGAGAATTTATGACCTAACTAAATAGTGACACTTACTATATTAATAAGATCATTTCTTCTTCTAATACTTATTTACTTCGTTTCCTTCATTGGCTTCATTGCTGCAGGGAAAGTAGCTTAGGACTCGTTGTTAACATATTGTGAATTGGTTAGAAATGGACTTATCATTATTTTGAAAACATCATGCTTTACTTAATTTAAATAACCAAATTTGTTATTCACAATGACATAAAACGTTGTCACTTCAAACCAAGTAAGTTTCGGGCTGTTGCAATAATTAAAAGCGTAAGTACCTACTGAAATTAGTTATTGACGAGTCTGAACGTTGGTTACATGTGTTAACAAAGGCTCAACCCATTGAATATTGAAAGCGACGCTATAATTTACGAGTCTGCCCTGCTTAAGCTTTGGGTTATGAAATTTTAATCAAAGTTCCTAGCCCTCGGAGAATTGGCGCGGATACACTTTAATGGAATCTATTTTAGTATTTCCTTGTTTCTTGTGCTTTAATCAGAATATGTTAGCGTGTTTGTGTGTTGGAGGTGTAGACCTCAAAGTGCGGTAAGCTACTTAGATCCACGGTAAAAGCATTTTGTTGACGCTAGAGTGGTACAATCTGCTTCAACTAGACTGTAACAAAGTACCAAATTCTATTTGTATAATCAAGATGGGATGAACTACGTGCCAGGTACCATACTAATAGTAAAGTAGGTTATTACTAATAGTAATCTTACACACCGGCGTGCACCATGGTGCGTGGCAGGAATTGATACCGGTATCAAAAAATTGTTGTTTTTTTTTTCTAATTTCGCGTATTTTTTCAAATGGTATATATATAGAACTTTGAAAGTAGCAGTATAATATAAAAATAATAATAAGTGAAACACTGAAATTGAATACCTACCGGTATTTTTTGTGGAGCTAAATACCGGTATCCGACCCTTGGTAGGCGGTGCACATTTACATTCGGAAGTGATACACAAAGTTGCAACCACGGGCTTCACAACTAATCGTTTACACAAACAACCGATAAAATTCCCTTGTCAATATGCTTTTGCGAAGGTCCATAGGAAGAACCTTCTGGTACTTGATTCCATGGTTATGTTACAGACTATTTCGTTCCTAACTATGTATATCTATACTTTAACTCTTGTGTAATGTTTAGTTTTTCGCTAGACGTCTTAGTTATAATTAGATAAAGAATAGAACTTGATACTGGCACGTTTTGGAACACAGTAAAATCCTAGGAATTCTTTTATTTCAAAGTTAAATCAGAGCCCGTCTTGAAATCGCCACTTCAACCGTTGTCAGTTCAACGAACTCGATCTAGAAAAATAATTTAAAGAAAGAACGTCGCTCATTTTCAGTCTTGGTGCTGACATCTGCTTGATCATTAGCACAACCCGGGCCATAATTCGACGTTGCATTGCAGTATCCCCAATTTAGCAATATCTCCGTTTTATTTCGGCCAAAAAATATACATAAATGATGTGTATCGCTTTTGGCTATTTCAGCTGTATTAAGTGACATTTACACGTGCCAAATGTATATTTGAAATTTAGCGTTATAATCCCTAATCCTGAATTATTAGCGCACCAAAATAATAATTTATATTCATAACAAAAACATTATTATTAGTATGAGCCCATTTTGTCCCACTGCTGGGCAAAGGCTTCGTTTTCCACTGCTCTCTTGTTTGTGCTTTATCTGGCCAGCCCTTGAGAAAAAGTCCAAATCGTCGCGCCATCGCCGACGAGGTCTGCCGCGTCCCCGTCTTGAGTTGTGTGGCTTCCACTCTGTTGTATTTTCGGCCCAGTCGAACAAAAACATAATGAAAATAATTATAAATATAAACTTTATCATATAATACGTTTAGTGCGATATGTGACTTGATAAAAATGTTGTATGATATTCGTATCAGTGAGAAAGAAAATTATTTATTATTTCGATTATTTCAAACAGCTTGTCGAGATCGTGACCATATATATATACCATTGGAAACTTCGAATTTAGTCCCAGAGTGTTGAATAAAAAAATGCCGCGAGCTGACACGTATCCATTAATTTTAGTTTGTCATACGCTACTAATTTGTAAAATTTACTGCGCCCTACTAATAGCACTGTTTCCGGCAACATATCACCGAAATATTAAAGATTCTAAGAACTTTTTCTCAGTTCGGAACTCGTAAACGTATTTATGTGTCAGTTAGCACCGATAATCGTCGGTGGCGCCCATCAAAACGTAGTTAAAACCATTTGTTAATGTAAATGCTCCAATACATCTCTTTGGCTACTAGTGTGGTCTAAATACCACATATTTAACACAAAACTATTAACTGATGAGTTTCTTTCGAGTCTTGCAATATACTAAAATGTGTTGAAACAAAAACTGTACTATATCCTCCAAAACCAAAGCAATATGTCAGTTATTGATATATTTTTTTTATTATGGTCTATATTGTATAGACTTTGTGGTTTTATCTCGCCAGAATACCTAGACTGAATCAATTTTTTTGGGCTATTTATTTCAATAAAAAATAAAAATATTTATTTATTTAAACTTTATTGCACAATACAAAAAAGTACAACTAGCGGACTTAGTGCCTTTAGGCATTCTCTACCAGTCAACCACTGGGTTAAACAGAAATATGTAGTCGGTGCAGGATCAAAGGTTACAGACAAACAGTAATACAACACAAATCAATTACCTAAAGATATATATACCTAAGATTGTAGATATAATTACCATAAACTTAAACGAATATTTTAAATAATTAAATATTAAGGGACAATCTTACACAAATCGACCTAGGCCAAAACTAAGCAAAGCATTTACTATGGGTACTAGACGACGATATACATAATATATATATACATATATAGATAACATCCATGACCCAAGCACAAATATTCGAGTTCATCACACAAATATTTGCTCTGGCCGGGATTCGAACCCAGGACCGCCGGCTCAGTAGGCAAGTGCTTACAAACTGAACCAACCGCGTCGTCCTTATATATCAATACTTACATACATATATTATGTACCCAAAGCAAAATATTTCAAAGAAAGTTAGAAGAAATATCAAAATATTTAATAAGAATAATCTGTCGAATTTAACCTTAGTCATTTCTGTAAAAGAAAGCGGAAGAACGCTTACAGCCAACCCAGGAGCAAAGTATCAAAATGATTTCTAGAAATCCGTAGGTATCCGAAATAGTTTACAGTTTCAGTGAAAAATGCTTTTGGCGAAATGAAACATTTGACGAAATGAAACGTTTGACGAAACATAATTCGGCGAAAAGGAAGTACACACCGTAGGTAAGTATATGTTACTCATAAACTTGTCATAATTTCCGAATCATACTTTCTACTTACATTTCTTTAAACCATAAAAATGTTACGGGAAGCAATCAATTACCGCATATAATGCCTTCCGTTTTTTATGCAGTGTTAACAATATTTACAGCGCAGCATCGGCACCTGGTCGTTTGACATGTCATGAGAGTTCGACGCGACCATAAATACAACACGATATTTATTCTCAAACCGCCTGAGGTCAAATTTAATTATCATGTAGACGATGAATGTCCATACGTAGAGGCTTTAGAGATTGGCTGGAGGCGGCAACGCACCGTCACATGTATCGCAGTGCCCCTCTAGAATAATTGCTCTGTGTCTCTTTCTTGAGTGACCAAGGCAGATTCACTACACACCCCCAGCCGCGCTAATAACCTATGCATCGGCGAGCACTATTATTGCTCGGTCTTCCACTTTTCTTTGCGAGCGCGTTTTTCATACTCGTATTGGCGCATATGCAGCGGTTGGCTCGCGGATAAATTATTCGACGAATAATTTATTCGAATAAGAATAATCATTCGATACTGTCATTAATCATATTCGTTATTTTGCGGTTATTTAAAAATAATACTAATATTATATGGAACTGATACATGCCTTAGTATTTAAGTGGAACATTTTGTACGGCCAAATGTATCAAATCCTCATAATTTCTGTTTATAAAACGCCTCAAGTGATAACTAAATGGCCTATTCGGTAAGAAAGCGATAACTCAGCGAGCAACTTAAACAATAGTTTAAATATGGTGTCGATGCTCAACAACATTTATTTAGAATCGTTTGAATAAATCAATGCATAAAATTAGAGTCTGTTACGGCGCATGATTTATTTGACAGTTCATTTGTTAAATACAAATTTGGTTTCTAATAATGTGTAAAGAATGTAATACGTGAATAGTGTGAGCATTTTAATGTTACAAACTAATTTACAATATATGTAGTCGTTGAAGTACATACATAGGTATAAAGCCTGTTACCGGCATGCAGGCATTTATTAAAACTGATAATAATATGATCCATTAGTAATTCTTTGCCTGTTTTAGCTAATCATAATTATGTAAATTAACTGCACAATTAAATTTCTTAAATCCGCACATTCAATGTACAACCTATAGTGGGTGTACAGCGTAATTGTCGTAACTCATATCACGCTGTCGCATTTAACACTCACTTGTCAATTTATTTACTGTACATTACTGGCAATTAAAATTTTGTTAGAAAGTTAATAAAGCCTGAATTTAAGTTAATTAATTAAATTAAGGTCATGGATACGTTAAAGATCTATGTTACTTTACTCTACTTTAAGAAAAGCCTACATGGCGGTAACACATTGTATAATTATATAGGTAGGTATTAAAACCTAACCCTTTCAAACTCAAGAACATAGTGTGAATCATAATTCAAAACTTTTAGACCTGTATAAAAGTGAGAACATTTTTCGAACTTCACTTTTACCGGTGTAACAAAAATCTTAGGTTTGTTGAAAGTCTCTAAGGCTTAACTCATTTTTAAAAAGGGTTCAACAAACCACAGCCGTATCATTCTATCTTTAATTCGTCGAAGTTTCTAGACGCCAATTAAAATAAAATAATAAAACTTTTGTTTCAACGCACACAGAAAAGAACCGGCGACTATTTTACTCAAACTTTTTTATTCCCAGTAAGGAATGGTAATTAAGTGAGGCCTGTTAGACTCCGGTTGCCATAGAAACTAAAAAAAATATCAGCTGATATTCATGGGTAATTCAAGTGAAAGAATATCGTTTTGACGTAATGATATACAAACAAGTAATCATAGAAAAAAAAACCCTGACACAAATAGAAGACAAAGTATCATTCTTCAGACCTTCAAGTCACAAACAGATTAAATATAAGTATATTTAATCAAAGCTAAGTCTCCCTTAAGATATCAATTAAAATCGTTATGTAGGTACAGATAGATTTTATACGTCGAGGATTAATAGTATATTGCTTAGGCTTTTAAAAATAGTGTGTATGTATCTCGAATATTAAAATAAAAAAATTGCAAGTTGCAACCATTAAAAACTTATCTCTCATTTCTTGTTTCTAATAACAACACTGAAGGACGTCAAATTGAGCAATCAAATGTGGTGACAAACATTTTATTTTATGTAACCCTGAGCCAAATAATAATAAAAAATAATTCGTTTCAATTTGTATGATATAGCGGGTATAGTAAGCCTCTCGAGCCTTAGGAGTGGACGGCCCATTGGCTCCAAGCGCCAACGTAACGCGATAGACAGTGGGCATACATATTTGCATTCCTACTAGTACCTTGTCACTTTAATGTTGCTGGAGAGTCTCCTTATGCGACTATCCCGAGTTAATGTGGCATGGGGCTTAAGCTTGCATTTATTTATTATACACTGACTGTATAGGCCTTGATCAATATCTTTAGATTCAGCTAAAATCTTTGGGTGATTTTAAATTTAGATACCATAGCTACTAGATAGTTTAAGTTCTCTTAAAAAAAATTACCCCTGAGGATGAACTTTGATCGAGTATGAATCATGTGAGAGTGAGAGGAGTGAAAACCCTAATTTCCAAAACATTTACTTCCGATCACAATTTATATAAGTTTGTAAATAATAAATACTTAAATAAATATCAGACAACCTCACACAAATCAACCTAGTCCCAAATTAAGCTTTAGAAGGCTTGTGTTCTGGGTACTAGATGACGATATGCATACTTATATAGATAAACAAATACTTAAACACATAGAACATCCATGACCAAGGTAGAAATATTCGTGTTCATCACACAAATATTTGCCCTTGCCGGGATTCGAACCCAGGACCGCCGGCTCAGTAGGCATCTGCTTAATAACCACTGCGCCAACCGCGTTGTCTTTAGTTTAGTTATGTAATCTATTACTGATATCTTCAACCGAGTTGTGGAATGCGTGATCAAAGTTTTGTCATTGGATCCAAACCTAGTACCTACTCAATTAGTGTCTAGTTACACTTCTCGCGTAATATCTTAACCCGAAGTTAATAGAAATTTCCATTAAATAAACACTAGAGCTTCTACTAGTTCTCTAAGTGTTAACGGGACAACAAAATTCCACTTAAGCCTTACCCAAGTAAACTCTTTTTTTTCAAATACGAGTATGTTGCATGGCAATTCAAATGTAGGATTTTACAGATATTATTAGCTATTACAAATCAATAAAAAAATGGGAGTCACACAAGCGTGACAGTACAGTTGCGCTGACGTTGCATTGACGCCACGCCGCTAACTGTAAAACAATAACAGATTATTTTCGCTAAAGAAGACGTTCTGCTCTCGGTCATCGCGAACCGCGTAACCTCGACCCGCCTGGTTGAAGTGGTCCCTTGTATGCGTCACAGGGCTTAATACTAATCCATAGAAATAAGTTGCTCGTGGTCGTGGTACTCGCGGTCGCTAGTCACGACCACCGGTCGCGGTCGTAGGGATGGAAATGCTACCTTTATCGGACAATATCGGACAACCTCTCACACCCACCTCCCACAGTAAGCTCTAGTAGCTTTGTGTTATGGGTACTAGACTACAATACACATACGAATGTAGAAAAATAAATACATATTTAAATACAAATAACATCCATGACCAAACCATGTAAAGCAAATCACACTTACCTATATTTGCCCTTGCTGGGATTCGAACCCGGGGCCGCCGGCTCAGTAGGTAGCTGCTTTCCCGCGTCTTCTCCTTTGGACTTAGTCATTGTACTGAGTCACTCCTGTAGCCCTGAGATATTCCCGTTAGTGGGTGTGTACTCCCACACAAAGTTCCACTCACTGGTAGTGAGAGCTAACGTGTCCTGATACAATTCAAGCCATGTCCAAGAAAAATAACTGTTGCCACATCTAGTGGTTCTACACACCTAAATACTGAACCTCCAGGCCTTCAACCGTATAAGTATTAGAAATTCGTGCGGAGTTACGGAAAGGGGAGATGAGGAAAATTGAGAATTGTTTCCTCTACCACATCTGAGCAGAGCGCTCTGTAATGAAACGTAAGGCACGCAAATTTGTTGCCTTTTTAAGTTAAGCCGGCTTCTATTTATTCGATTCGAAGTATCAAGTATAGATAGTACACAAACCTACGGAAATTATTGCCCTCAACGACAAATAAATACAATACAAGGCTTAAATCAGTCCGATGATCTAACAATCGGGAAATCCGATAAAATATTTATCTATAAAAATAAAGCATATTTGAACACTTTAAAGATACAGTAGAATTAATTATATTTAGAAGAATGTGATATACACTAAGTAGTTTTATTATTACATTAATAAGCTTTATTACATTTAATTTCTTATTTCATATAGAACGTAGAAGGATATTAATCACTCAACTGTTTTAATGAACAAAGGCTGGTTTTCTAGGTTAACTGTCGTCGTCGTAAACTCTAGTACTTCTAATGCGATTAAAACGCTTAGTTATAAACGCTTTATTATCGATTATAGCATCAAAATTATATCGTAGTTTGCAACATGATGCGACTTCTAATTAACCCATTCACCGCCACAGTCGGCCACAGCCGTCAACGGAAAGTCGTGCCCAGGACGCCACGACGGCCACAGCCGTCGTAAAATTGGAGAGCAAAATTACATGTTAATACAAAAAATATGGACTTTTATTATTGGTTGAAGTTAAGCCTACCCAATACGTACTCTAAAACCGAATCTATGAACACAATACAATATATAAAACTCGAATAAATCAACTTTGATTCCTTCTATGATTTTATACAGCAACTGCTACTGTTACCAACGCCCAAGACGGCGCGAGCCGTCGCATAGGGATGTGGCCGCCAACGATATTTCATAACTTTGTTTAAGTAAAAATAGTTTTTATGGGACCACTTTATTTATTTAAAGTCTGACCAGTAATATATGAGGATTGTCAAGGGGGCGCTATTTATAAGATTTATATGGCAACAATTTTGCAACCAATCGCAACCGCACTATAATAATATAATAATAATAATAATAATATGCTTTATTTCGACCAACATGGATCATTTTGTTAGTAACAATAAAAACTTACAAAAACTAGTGTTAGTAATTATTGCCTATTTATCTATTTCTAATTACATGAATCATGCAACATTTATTTATATACAGGAAATCTAGCCTGTCCGCAATCATTTTCAGAATGCTGTTGGGGCTGTTCCTCACTCTGCGCACTAGGGACGTAGATCGCTTGCGCATAGTGGTATAGAAGCAATCCACGCGCGCCTCCGCGAACATCCCCGACGCACTACAAAATCTAGGCAGCCCCATCAACACTCTGAAAGCGTTATTATATTGAACGCGCAGAGCGCTGTATCGTCTATGAGTATAATCAGCCCACAGGCTGCTTGTATAAAAAGTGGTGCAGTAGGCTCTGAAGAGAGTAATTTTTGCTTCGACAGAACAATGAGCAAACCTGCGGGCTATCATATTAGCTCTAACGGAAAGCGCCCTGCGCTCGCGCTCAATATCGGCGTCATCTTTGAGATCGGCTGTCACCATATGCCCCAAATACTTAAATTGGTCTACTATCCGAAGTGGATGACCGTTCAGCTTAACGAATGGAAACATAGGTGTCTTCTTGCCCTTGACCTTAAAAACGACGCATTCACTTTTGTTGATATTATATAATATATATCAAACCGTGACTAGCGGCATATTTCTCACATATGGATATGAGCCTGGAAAGACCACACGCTGAGGCGCTCAGTAACACCATGTCATCTGCGTAGCTGATGTTATTTACACATACTCCATCAATGTAGCATCCGATGCGGGTGTTGCTGAGCTCCTCTATGAGCGCATTTACATACAGGTTGAATAACTTTGGCGAAGTTAAACCACCCTGTCTTACACCGCATTCAAGCCCATATGGTTGGGAATATGATTCTGACCATCTCACGACGTTGACCTGGTTATGGTACCAGAACTTGAAGATACCCCTGACTTCTACGGGCATCTTTATACTTTCAAGTTTCTGCCACAATACATCATAGTGAACCAGGTCGAACGCCTTGGACAGGTCTAGAAAACAGGCATAAATAGCTGTACCGCGGTCTGTATAGTATCTAATGGTCTGCTTTAAAGCCAAGATAGCGCTTTCTGTAGATAAACCTGGTCTAAAACCAAATTGGTTGTCATGAAGTTTCATACATTTATCCAATTGAGCGTTAAGCAGACCATCAAATACCTTAGCGACTATGGTCGCGAGCGAAATAGGCCTGTAGTTGCACTTGTCACTAACATCTCCGGTTTTATTTTTCACTATTGGGACCACCACAGTCTTCATCATGTCGGCGGGTAGATAAGTGTGTGATATACAGAGAGAGTAGAACATCGCCAGTACCCTAGACAGGTGTGCCCCGGCATGTTGTAGATGTTCTACGCTGAGGCTATCATGACCAGGAGACTTTCCTCTCGAAATTGAATTTAAGGCAATTTTAACCTCCTTCGCTGTAAACTGAGTCCTCGTCTTCTGACCAGGTGCCCCAGCGTCGACCATTCTTGTTGTCCGGGATGGTCCCAATGGTGATTTGACAGCAAAATGCTCTTTAAACAGCTCCGCTACAGAACCACTCTCGCTCACCCCATTAACACTTACAGGTAGGCTCGGCTTACTCTTAAGTCTGTTCGTAGCTTTCCAAAAATTACGAAAGTCACGCTTAGAATGGTGGTCCGCAATGATATCCATTTTTATTTGCTCCTCATGTTTCTGACACCATTTTAAACGAGACTTGAAAATCTTCCGACTTTCACACATTTCGTCGTAAATTTTCCCCGATTTAGGTCCACCGTGCCACAACCATAACTTAAATTTACACCTAGCCTCCCCGTGAGCTTCGCTAACATACTTATTCCAGCCTATTACAGGTTTTTTCTTTTTAAGCGACTTACTTTCAAAGCTAATAGTTGCAGCGTCGCTTAAGGCATTTACGATGTCTGTATACAATTGATCGATTAATAATTCATGATTTGAGTTACTACACAATATGCCACAACAGTCACGTAATGTTTCCGGAAAATCAATTTCTTTTAATCTTTTATTACATTCAGTTGTATACAACGCTAATTGTTCCGAATTTCTTTCGCCCCATACAATTTTGTTTGGTAACTGATGTTCGTTACATTTTTGCTTACACTTAATAACATCAAAATCGCATTCTACAAATAAAGGGAAGTGATCTGACCACATGACGTCATGCTTAACGTAAACATTAATAATTGAGTTCACTGCTGATTTTGTAGCCACACAGTGGTCAAGCCACCTTTTCGAGCCATGCGCATCACTTATGAAAGTATAAGTTTCTGACTGGATGCCTAATCTGTCCACGTCCGCACATATCCACTCCTGGTCGTTACAAAAACAAGTCAGTTCGTTATAGAATTGTTCACCCGGGTGCGCGTTAAAGTCACCGAGTATGTAGACAGTTTCCGCGGTACTATTATTAACAATAGCACTTACCAGTGCGAGACAATCCGTAAAATCGGCCAAGTTATCCGCTTTGTCCGTAGGCATATAAACGCACAACACTAAAAGGCACCTTTGACCTATATTTATGTCGATACCACACACTCGCGGATTTCCACTTTGCACAACGGACACATTTTGAAAAACCGACTTATCCCAAAGCAAGCAAGTTCCACCATGTGGACGCCCTTGTAACATGCCTGCCGCTGCATCCACTGCCGATGTTCCCGTGTACCCGAAGTTACTGTCGATGCTGCCAAGGACATCAATATCCCACGGCGCCAACCAAGTTTCTTGCAAGGCAATAATATCCGCCGACTTGCACAATTGCCTTACACTGTCAATCGAGCGTTTCAAGCTTTTACAATTGAAACTTACTAATCTATATGTAGACTGTGATATGTTTTTATCCATTTAATTGTCTCGTATTTACACCGCTTGGGGACATAGTGGCCCCGTTCGTTTTCTTATGTTTGAAATGCACAAACTTGCGAAAAATTACGCCTTGAGGCCATAAAGATTCGTTTAAAAACAAATCTAATTTACTTTTAGACACAAAAAACTTGAACGCGTTATGCTGTTTATCTTTCTTGATTGAGAGTTTTTCTAGCGTAATACATTCCTGGGTCTTATTATATATATAATCTATTATGTTTTGCTCGGTTGTATCCTGATGTACTTTAGTGATAAACATTTGTACTTTCGAGTCAGCAGCTTTAAAACTCCCATCACATACGTTTGCGCAACCAGTTTTACCCAAAAAGCGATATCGTGTTTTTTGTTTCGATTTTGATTTTCGTTCGACGGTTTTCCATTCGCCTTCAGTTTTTAGAACATCTACGAATGATTTTTCTCTCGATAATGGTGTATCTTTGATGTTATTGTCGTCCCTTAGCGAGCAACTAGGTACATGAGTGGCCAACAGCTGATCGCCTGCCTGACCGGTCGGGTGTTCGCGCGGCACTGACGGTGACGTCACAGCCTTATCTCTCGCCACGGAAGAAATTGATAATGACATTAGTTTAAATACCTCAGTTCCTATGATAACCTCGTAAAATCATTTAATGGAATATACTGTTTCCCGACTGTTTTTCTTGTAGTAAACAAGCATACACATTATTTAATAATATTACGTTCACGACTGTGAATGGTTTTAGGCATTTTCTTTGGATATTTTTAAATATTTGTCTCTTAAAGAAACCACCACGAATGACATTGACATTGTTGACAAACCATCAAAAATCATTGCCAGTGTAAGAAATTAGTTCCAGTGAAATTCCGCAATATGGCGCATCCTCATATTTCTGGTCAGGCTTTAATTTTATAGATATACTCCCTTTAAATAAAAACGGGCACATATAATTTTCACGACTATTTTATACCTACATACACTTATATTGAAATTGATTCCAGTTTGAACATAAGGATCAGGGAAGTTAAATAGCTTGTACAAATTTAACCTTTATTAAACATTACGCAATAAAAAGTATTCTATACAGATTAAATCTTATCTTATTACAGTTTGAGTTATTACTATCCTACCTAAAAGTATCGATAAGAGAAATAACGCATCTTCCCAACTTTAGAATTAAAACAATTACCAATGCCTCTGACGCCCGTGTCGGCTGGAGACGTCCACGCGTGACGTCATCCCCTCATTAGTCAAACGGATAGTGTTGTAACTTGGTCACTGAGTATTCTGATATTATCACACTTTAAAGTCGATTTATTAAGTGAATTTCAAGATCAATTATGTTATTAATAATGATTTCTTATGTAAATTTAAGTACTTTTTTATTCAATAATATTATACTGAGTCTGAGGTGCACTTTTACGTAAAAATAATCGGACATCGATATCTCTTTTGGAATCCCTATATTGTCTTGTCCAAACTTTTACGTGGCGTGTGAGTGGCAGTGCTTTGCTTTGCTTCAAAGCGGGGAAAAGGTTAAGTTAGTTTTATGGATCTGGGCCTATAAACGAGTAATCAGAATTTAAGTTGCCGTGAAAAGCGACAATTTAACATTAACATCATTAAAACTTTATTTGTAATTAAATCTCAATAAGAACTTAATAAAATATTTCATATATTATATGTGACGTTTTATAGTACAGGAAAAACAAGCGAGAGTAAGGCTTAGAAATAGAAGTCACTTAAAATGTGGCCTTGAAAACTTGGCTCGGGATTCTCCCAACTCATTCCAAAATATTGAAAGCGAACGTCATCCAAAGTGCATCACAATAACGTCATCACTATAAAATTTACAAAAGAATTTCTTAATTTACAACATCGTAAACAATATAACGAAAAAAAAGCGATCTTTTACTTTCGTTCGTCACAATGGTCCCACCGTCTTCCGGAAGGACCCTCTGTTCAATTTCTTCAAGTTATTTATGACGATGTTGATAGTAAACGAAAGCCGAAATTGAACCGAATTTGCATACAAGGGATGCGTAAAACGAAACGGAGATCTCAGTGAAACCAACTTTGTCTTTACGACTGACGATTCTATTCTTACTAGCGAGATCTTTGTGAGTTTCGATACGATTTTCGATTTGGGTCACGACTTATTTTGAATTGAATGGCATGGCATTCCATTTATCGTATGTGAAATGATATTACAGTTCAAGTGGCCCGTCTGTTCCTTTGCGTCATTTTTTCTGAATGGTACCTAAATTAGCTGTTATCAAAACAGTTCTGTTCTTATTATTGTATTAAGCGGTTTACACTCACGTGAAATTGTCAGGAACGGCCCGATATGTTTCGAACTCGTATGGAGCTCTTAAAATCAGGGACGGCTGCCCGTACACTGCACCGCCGCGGCTACCTCGTCACTCGTTTTGAGTTCGAAACATGTCGAGCTGTTCCTGACAATTTCACGTGAGCGTAAACCGCTTAATACAATAATTAAATAGGTATGTCTCATGAAAGTTTTAATAAGATTAGTTCTGTTCTGGGTCCGACCTTGATCTTTCTTTCTGACATTTGTTTAAGATTTTGCCATATGTAAGTTAGACAAGGCTTTACATAATTTGTTTACCAACAACATATTATATATGTTACGGTGCACGAATAGATAATGCAGCTCAAATAGTAAAAAATATATCCTTTGGCCTTGATAAAGCCAACCCAAGCAGCACACAAACTGCATAAGCACTTATTCAGTCCTTATACAACTAATTTAAGCTGAATAAAGGCCGTATTAAACGCTTAAGCAACCCCTGTGAAGATATTGCTAAATTAGGGACATCACAAAGCATCGTCGAAATAGGGCCCTTTATTTCAGTCGAAAACCGACGTGTCGCTCTGTCCCGGTCCTGACAAACTGATGACACGCCTACCACGCCCAGTGCTCTTTTTTCACCCAGCCCTTTGTGCTCGTTAGTGTTGGCGCCATGCCGCCAATATCGTTGGCATGTCGGTAACCAAACTAACGTCACCAGTTGACTATGGCATGTATCGGGAATAATTCAAAGTCAAAGAGTTTTGTAGATCGTTGATGTCCACAGGTCACAATGCGGGGTGTCTGTAAACTGACATAAAATTATTGCCTAGTTCTGTTGTGGTTTAATAACCTGCAAACTAATATTGCCGGTTGACTATGGCATGTATCTGGGACAATTCAAAGTCAAAGAGTTTTGTAGATCGTTGATGTCCACAGGTCACAATGCGGGGTGTCTGTAAACTGACATAAAAGTATCGGCCAGTCCTGTTGTGGTCTAATAACCTGCAAATTAATATTGCCGGTTAACTCTGGCATGTACCGGGAACAATTCAAAGTCAAAGAGTTGTGTAGATTGTTAATGTCCACAGGTCACAATGCGGGGTGTCTGTAAACTTATATAAAAGCATCGCCCAGTTCTGTTGTGGTCTAATAACCTCCAAACTAGCGTTGACGGTTGACTCTGATGACAGCGGCGTATCGAGGACAATTCAAAGTCAAAGAGTTTTGTACATTGTTGATATCCGACGATCGATGACAGATCCACACTATATGTCAATGCAGAGTGTCTATAAGTTGACACGAATGCGTCGCCTAGCTTTGTTTACGTAATTTAGAATAAATACGCGTAGAAACCTAGTCAGCGCCTGAAAGCGAATCCAGTTTTGGTTAGCCACGCCACGGGCTAAGTTTCGTGCGTGTGCGCATCTGTTACAACGTCAAGCTCACAGGCAATACGTCTCTATGATTGGTTCGCAGGCATGCACACATATAACCAAAAGTGGCTTTATCTTTTGCAAATCTGTTGTATGAAGACTCTCGTTCTAGCCGTATTTATTCTAAGTTTCTCTTCAACTCACACCAGCCATAAACCCCTTTTACCTGGACAGTAAAGAAAGTTTTCTCAGTTTTAAAGACATACTAAATGATGGATCTTAAAGGACCCAATTGTAAAAGTTGTTTTCGCTCTTGCCCTTGAAGAGCAGATTAGTTCCCAAAGAAGGGGACTCCTATCTTCATACTTTTACTTTCTTAGTTGTGACAAGGGATCGACCGTCATAAACGAAAGTTTGGGCCTTCTATATTAATATTTATTGCTTGCAATGTGTACCTACAGTTTCAATATCGTGTTATAAATAGTTTTTATTCCTGCGTTGGCCCATTAAATGGTATAACAAGGGAGTTTTATGAGACACGGCGTGCGACGGCAGACACCGTCTTTAAGCCTTAACGGGATTATTATTGGCCGTTGAAACTAAGTCTCGCCCTCACCCAGGTTTGTAGGATAAGTGTTTATAAATAGAGCTCTGTGACATCACAGACGTAATACATCTTGAGCAACAATGTGGAAGATGTTCCATGCTCACTAGATATTTCTTTTTTGGTGTTTCGTTGAAGGAAGTTTGGAAGCTATTACATGGAAAATTAGGATTAAAGGTAGGTACTATTCGTAAGTAAAAGCAATTTTACGGTCCATCTCATTAAAAAACTGCGAATAAATATTGTTTTCACGCTGGCCGTTTTTTGTATTTCCAAAGTATGGAAGCAAAAAAATATAATCGTATACGAGTTGTTTTCAAAAAACATATACTTAGTTAAGGGCTATAATGAAAACAAAACTTCATTGATTCCTTTGTGTAACGACAGTTGCCCATATCTATTGTATGACTAACTTTCGTTACACGAAAGACGCGACCGTAATTTTGTTTTTATTAAGCCTTTAACTATGTACATGTCAATTACTTAACATAGGTACGGTCAACATCAAAAGTACCTAAATGACAATTTTTTTTCACCACTGGTAAAATAAGTAAAATTGGATTGCATACAAAAATTGTGTTGATACTGACTGTATAAATTGTACAATCACTTATCTTATCTAACTACACAAAACAAGATTTGCAATTTCCGCAATGAATGATTAATAAGAAGTAGTAAACAGCTATTGAAAACCAAACCGTAAAAGAGACCGTTTTGTAAACCTTTAAGAGGGAAACATTTTCCGAAAACTGTTTGCGAGCAAAGATTGCCACAGAATTTCACCAACGCGCATTGGGACTTATCTTTATGTACGTTTTTATGTATTTTGCAAAAAAAATGTTATCGGCCAGCAGTTAAACAAGGCCTTTAATGATGGCCCTCCGAGCGTTATCGCCCAAAAGTATATAAAGTAATTTCGAAGAATTATTACAAATTTCGCGCTTCCACCCTGTATAAAGAAATTAAACAACAAAAGCCGTTTGCCTCGAAAAAATATTTTTGGATTTTTATCTATGCATGATTTGATTTATTAGTCCTAAATTTTCCTTGGGATTAGCGGAAATTTTTCATGTCGTTGAATGTTGCTAGAATTTCGTTTTGAGTCTTATTTTATCATAGGATAAGTCCCGTCAAAGTCAATCAAATGTGACTTTGAAATTGCCTTTTACAGAACTAGATTCTCTAAACGGATCGCGTCTCGTTTCTCACTAAAACCGTTTAGGCAATTTGTTTGAATTACTTTTCTATGCTAATCTGGCCCGCGTCGCGAATACTTTTGAAGCTAAAAAGAAGTATCGACTCGGAAGACTCGTAGGCGTTTAAGATCGAATTGACTCGCTCAAATGATGTATGTAAGGAGGTTGTATAGAAAAACAAGATACTGCAACCTATTACAACGCGCTTTACATCGTAAATAATCGTCTTAGCGCAGTAAATAAATAAGTGTATAGACTGTTGGTTCGTGCGAGGGCCCGTATCTGATCTACGCCCGGGACGCAGCGAAAGACGGGAAAGTGCTGTTTAAGAGGCGAGATAGCGAATAACGTAGGAGGAACATAAGTTTTGCGGCGTGTTAAAAGATAATGAGTGCGGATATAGCTTATAAGAAAAGAAGACGTTGCGTACGGTCTTTGTAAGGAGACAATATTTTCTTATCGCGCGCGTTTCTGATCACAATACTGAGTTAAACCCTCTTTGTACATCCTAACGCACCTCGGCTCGTTTTAGGATTCGGAATTTATGTTCTCCTGAGACCAAGTTTAAAACCGAAGATTTAGCGGCTTCGCTTAGATACCAGCGCCTATTCAGAGGTCAAACATGGGGCTAAGTCAATTATAAAGTACTTTCTGATTGAGTTTTGAGCGTTTTGTTCTTTGCGGTGAATGAGATGTTGATTTATCTATTCAAACTTAGGGATTGTAACTTTTAACTTTATTAACAGATAAGCGAATTTATAATTATGTTTTTGGGTTTGAAACGTTTGCAATCTTGAAATTCAGCGGCAAATTTCAGGTAAAGGCTGGTTGTGACTGCTCAAAATTTTAATAAGTTTATCCTCTCGAACCGCAAACAATGATCGTAGAATGGGCAATCGTTTTAATGTATATGTTGTCATTTGGCAGCTAATCTAGGTAAGTGTGGTCGTTTCTTGGGTACTGTACGAGTAGCTTCGAATAATAGAGGCTTTAGTGCGCATAAAAATAAACGACTGTGTATCATAAATACCTTTTATTATCGTAGCTCTTTTGTGAATGAAACTTTACGCCTGAGAATCATTTTATATATTGATTTGTGAAATCATCTGTGATTGAATTTGACATTAAAAATGATGTGCGATGCTAGTAAGCAATGCCTTTATACACTAGAAGTACCTTAACTACTGGGCTGAGGGCTCAACGTTTCACATTGACCTCAGATCGCACTACTATATGTATATTTTAACGATATTTGCTGCTCTCCCCTTATTACTGGTTAAGAATTTTTGATAGACATAATTTGACACTTTTTTGATATAAGTATCTTCATAATTTAAAATTTGACGAGTCATATTTTACCACAATAATGCCAATCTCCTGTAAAATATTAACGTGTTAAAGTTACTCAATGCAGCGCGAAAAACAAAAACTTAAACAATATGATAACAAGTATCAACGATGTTGTGTTGTCGCGGTATCAACGACGTGACTCCGCAGAGATATTAATAAATAGTGTACAAATATCACAAATCTTCATAAAATTAGTGATTTTTACCTTGCTTATTTAAATTGATTAGCTAGCACTATTTACATAATGGGGAAGACTAAAAAAGGGGCAAGAAGTTGCATTTAATTTTTTACGCGTTAAAACTCGAGATATGAGTGAAAAAATTGGGCAAGTGCGAGTCCGACTCGCGCATAAAGGGTTCCGTACATATATCAATCTATAACAAGTTTGTTGTATGGGAGCCCCCCTAAATAATACATCATCTGTGAAAATTTCAACTGTCTAGCTATCGCCGTTCTTGAGTGCAGCCTGGTGACAGACGGACGGACGGACGGAAGGACGGAAGGACAGCGACGTCTCAGTACTATTACTCTTCCCGTTTTTACCCTTTGGGGACGGAACCCTAAAAATGTACGAGATGTAGTGCACACGGGTTTTGAGGTGCGGGGTACCAAATCACTCGAGCTGGGATGCATTGGCTAGGCTTTTAAGGTCAATGAAACCCGCGATACACAAGAATGTGAAATGTCGAAATCTATTTATCAAAACACTAACGAATCTGAACTAAAAACTTTTAAATTAGAAACATCATAGTGTTCTTTCAATCGTGATGAACTTGCTTGTTCTTAATGAAAGATGGACACCCACATCAAGCCATGCAGTATGCACACATGGACGTTAAACGATACGAACATATCCCATGGTTAATGAAGTATTGCGTTGGCGGACAGGTAAATAAACTTAATCATTCCTATGATTGGCTCATCAATAACTACAAGATCGGGACGGAATAACAATTAGCCCAAACGTATATTGACACCCATTTGGTTAATTGGAATTCGTGCAGAGACCCCATGTTACCACTTACCATCTAAACGAGAGGTTATTATTTATTATAATTTTATCAGGTAAAATATGAATGTTATCACGACTATGAAATTAGGTACATTTGAGTTTTATTGCACCAAAGAAATAGTACAAAAATTTAACTTTATCAACTGCCATACCTATTCTTAGCATTGTTGAAATGGTTTAATATCTCTAGGCTATAACTTAGCAGAAACTCAAATCAATTCAAATGAATTACACGTTTCCACCTTAATCGACTTTTGAACTTCACTTCTGTTAGAAAAGAAAATAAATGTGAACAATGCGATTTCTTTTCAACAAAAATAAACGGGCAAAGGTGCTGTAAGACGAATCACTTAAGCGCAAACAACTGAAAGTACGTTTGAAAGCAGTTTGAGCTAGAAAGCGAGATCTTATCGTACATCCAACGATTGATAGGAGCAATGCATCACCTGGCTTCCGTTGCAGCGATCTTGATTTGGTCCTAATGCACCTACCTCCCACATCCATGCTCACGTGAGACATGCTACCAACGTTAAATGACCCCTCCGACCAATAACGAAAGTCAAACGCGCCGAAACCGCGGCAAAGAAGTGTGAGAGGTCTAGGAATGCTGGTTTGGACACATCCCAGGTTACTTGACGTTCATAGATAAGATTGGCTCCCATCCGTTTAACACCTACATTGGCTACCGAATATATTCAAATTTATTATTAGTGTGCGTGTTCGTTTTTTAAATTTGAAATTTAGAGGCATTTTACGGTCGTAGAGAAAGTTTCGTACCTACTACTGCCGTCGTCTAAATATAATGTTTAAAAAATTACCGATATAATATATCATGTACTTACTCTGACTAACCCAAAGTTTGACTGCTAGAGAATACAATTAAGTACACATTTAATTTTTAAAATTTTACGATTGTAATTTTGCCCTCACTTTACATTAAGCCTCTAAATGATCATGATGCCCTACACATTTTAATGATCATAAAAATAAATAAAAAAGGAATCACCTTTTCTTTTAAAACTCGAAAAGAAAACAAGTGACTTCGATACACTAAGATTCGAATAAATCGTTTCTAGGCGATCTTTCGACATATATTCAGAATATCCGTTGAAAATACACAACACATGATAGCATTCGATATTTCTCGGTCTGTATGGAGCTAAAGAAGATAATAGATAATTTAGATAACAAGGAAAAGCCATTCCAAGGCGTCGCTACCGCGTAAATGGTGAATATTACTCACACGTTCAACGCAACTCTTTCGTAGGGAGCGATTTTGCCTCCCAACGACCACATTCATGGAGTTTATGTTTCTGCAACACACGATGTAACATAGTTAATGTAATATTTTTTACGTTATAAAAACGCCAAGTTTACCAAAGAAATTAAAGTATAAACTAGGTGCCTTTACTTCGTTCGGGGACAGGACTTTTTTTTAGTTTCATTGGTTTTTAGTTGGGTAAAATCTATTACCATCTTTAACTTGAGCAAAACCAGGCCAAATCTATCCAGCCGTTTTAGTGTCGTGGGGCTGCTATAACTATAGTTCAAAAAATTATTGAAATCATTTACTTCACACAACAGGCCTATATGTAAATGTATACCTTAAAAATTAACATACATATTTAATAAGTACAAAAATAAGTACACAACTAGGTCTTTTTTCTGCGGTGTGTTACGCAAGACCGTGGTGTTATAATAATCCAATGGCTTTATGATGGCAATTGCTGCTAAGATTTTTGCCATGCGGTATTTCATTTTTGTGAAAATAAATTGTGCCGTTGAAATCACTAAACACACATTGAAAATTTAGCGTTACTAAATTAACTACTACTTACTTTTGGACATTATTTTCAATTGCCCAAAAACTAAAAAGAAAACGTGTTTTGACTACTGATTTTTTGACGTCACAAGCCAGCTTCTTCATGGAAACTTCATACTAACAGATCATTTCTGGCATTTCATAAAGTAGCCCATTTGAGCTGTCATCAAATACCGCATTTTACATTAACAAATTGCAGTTACCTCCATACTTTACTAATCTAAATCGAGAACACTAAAGTTAATAGCTATCCTAAAATAGGTCTAAAAACTCGTAATACTACATAGGATCACAATTATTTATGATCTAATTATTTTGGAATGTGTTGCCATAAATGACAAGATAAGTTTTAAGGTGATTGCAAGAAAGCAAAGGATATAATAAATAAATAATTATTATGACGAGCTGCGCTAAATTCATTATAACTTTACGATTATTTTATCACATGAATTTAAAGGTTCGTAGATTAAAAATATGTTATTGGTCTTAACAACTGGTGCTCGCATCGTATATAAAAATCGTAATAATATACATACAATAAATCGCCGGTCCCTAGTAAAAAAGTCGGATCTACAAAATTGCCATTTTCGTTTTATTGCGTTAATGCTTATTAAATACATTAATCTTTAATCGTACATTTACAGATTTTTCAAAATTTCATTATTTTCACGTATAATCAATGTCAAAAATGTCGTATTGTCACGTTGATGACCGGGAGGTAGTTAAAGAAGGAAAGCAGGAACGGAAGAAGAGACAGGAGACAGGGCAGAAGAAGGTATTTATTGTATTAATTAATAAAGGCACCTGCGAACAAGCAGATACAGACTTAAGTTCTAGATTTAAGTTAAAGAGATATTGACATTAAAACGGTTATAAAATACATGGGAACTTACGTTTACGTGCCTTGTCTTTAATTTAATTGACAGAATCCAGCAACTAGAACTTTAGAAAATCACAGCACAATAGCACAGTTGAACTTTGGATATACGAGTATAGAACACTTGTGAGGGTAAGGTAAATTATAGTCTGTTAAATATAATGAATTGAGGATGAGCTGGATTAAAAATAGTCTTGCAGGTATCTGTTCAGCTCGAAAGCTCTGAATAGAATCAATCTTTTAGACATGTAACGAACAAGTGTGGAATTTAGAATGAATTTTGAATTTGAATGTTTATTTTTAAGATAGAGTGTATAACCAGACAGTCCAAAAAGTTATCAAGAACGAGTTGTAACGCAACACGTTACAGTATCTTATACAGTGTCCATTTAATATTGTCAGATGTGGTACTTCCGACTATGTTAACCGGGTTAGTTGAAAAGTTTTGTGTAGTATGTGGCACTTCCGACATTACTATTCGGAATTTTAAGGGTACCTTATGTCGTATGTACCACTTACGACATTTTATTACGGAATATAAATTGTATCTTATGTCGTATGTGACACATCCGATGTTTTTTGCCGGAAAATATATTCCAACTTTGGTCGCATGTAACATATCCGAATTTTTTTCACGGAAAATAAATTGCAGTGTATGTCGTAACTATCACAATATCTTTGGATGCTTTAAATTTTGTCTTTTTGTTTGAATATTGCAATCAACAGTTTGAATGAAATTGGGTATTTAGTAAACTTATTGATGGTTTCGAACGATAAATAATAATTGGGATGTTTATGGTGAATGTGGCAACTTCAACCAAGCTCCTGATAAAAAATAAATCCGTCTGACTTCTGGTTCTTCTGAAGGAAAATAACCAGAATAAGAACATAATGAGATAACGATTACTCGTGGCAATGCCGAGAACATTTCAGAATGTGTGTAATTAAATATACAGTTAAATAATAAGTAACGGCTCATGACTTCTTCTTTAGTCGACCACATATTCCTGAGAATCGTGATCACTAGATTTCATATCCCTTGTCACTTTTCTCTATTGGTCTCAATTGATGGTCGCCCTCACCGCTTGATAGTTCTCTTACTTTTGGTCAGTTTATCTAAGTCAGTAGGAATCTAAGCTCTTTACCCCACGGTGAGAGTGGAACTAATCTTTCGAAAGAACCAGAAATATCCTTAATGGTGCCTTTGAACTCATAAATTAAAAGAGGCGATAAGTATGTTTCTGCATTCCCCTGACGATGCCACTCATTACCAAAGGTTCAACAATAGATCTCAGTCTTGAATTCGTGATTTGCACCAGTCCAATTGCAACGTGTTTCTAGGCGAGGTTGAGATGTCTTACAAACAGTTCTAAAGGTCAGGTTAACCCGACACTAATTTGAATAAATCCTAGATAGCAACCTATACGAGGTTGGTATGGCTATCAAATAACTTAAAAATGCAGCGGATGATGCTGAAGCGATGTCTAAGATTCTGAAAGCAGCATGGTAAAATGGTAAAGAAAACCCTGTAGAATTTATTAAATCATGTTATAATCGAGGGCAAAACGATAGGAGCATGGCCGAAAAGTGTGGCATGTATACTGCTCATCTTCAGGGAGGTTTATATGACCCTTCTTATAAATTACAGACCCATCTCGCTTATGAATCATGACTATAACCTGTGTAGTCGACACTCTTATCACGAACCGTCTCGCACGCAGGTTTGACGACTTTCAGCCCCCCAACGCTGGTTACCGCTAACCCTAGAACCCTAGGTACCGTAAACCACGTCCATTTGTATATGTATATGTACTTCCATTTCTTTGTACTATGAGAAGGCTCTCGATTCGACTACGACTTAATTAGACGGTGCTGCGGTCTCTCAAGTAGTACTAATATCTCCAAAAAATTCACAGCTGCATAGAAAGATTAATTCAAATTTTTGATTTTGGACGGACTAGTATTAATATCAAAAGCAAAGACGTCAGCCACCTTCTCTCTTCTGATGATATCGTCGTAGTAAATGACTAGTCATTGCTGAGGCTCTCAAAGATCTTGGAAAAATGCTCAAAGACTTCAGTCGTCTCCCAATAAGTGTATCTTAAAATGAACATTAAAAGACAAAAATTATGTTAATATTTTTTTTGATATCAAACTAACATAATTAAAAAACAATATTTATAAATTTTATTATACTGGGTAAAACTGCGGATTTTTATACCACTAAAATGTCGTATCTCACCACAAAACACTGTGTACAATCCAAATATAATTGTAGTAAGTGACACTTGCGACATAAATAATAATGCAATATATAATGCAATAATAATGACGACGCGTTTGGCTCGGTTGGTAGACACCTGCCTACTGAGTCGACGGTCCCGGGTTCGAATCCCGGCCGGGGCAAATATTTGTGCAAAATATTTGTCCTTGGGTCATGGATGTTATCTATATATATGTATTTATATATTATGTATATCGTCGTCTAGTACCCATAGTACAAGCTTTGCTTAGTTTGGGACTAGGTCGATTTGTGTATGATTGTCCCTTAATATTTATTATTTATTTATCCGATTATAAAAGTCGTTAGTGCCACATCCGACTAATTACTGCGAACCATATCATGCAAAAAAGTCGTATGTGGCAGTTACGACAGGAAATCGGATGACAATTTCCAGGTAAAAAGGTAGCATGTCTTATTTCTGGCATTTCTAATAAATAATTTATAGTTTTGTTTACACATACTCTAAAAGTACTTAATAATAATAACTTTGGCCTAATTTCGTAACAATAGGACTTAAATTGACAATTTTATACACAAAAACGTCTTTAAAAAACTTTAACTGCCTCTCCTGGAAAGTAGTCATTTTGCAGATCCGACTTTTTTACTAGGGACCGGCGAAATATATTATACAGGTACGTAAAACTGAACACTAAACTATTTTCATCGCGGTTCAAAATGAAGTCGCAAAAAAAGCAAGCCAAGTGGCTAACGAACTGCCGCCATTACACCTAGCAGCTAAGTTGACTCATGGTTATAAATGCTATAATTGGTCCAATAATCTTAACTGTCCATACATTAAGCAAAACTAAGCAGCATGCACACTAGCCAAACGGATCGTCTCGGAGCCCCTATGAAAAAAGAATGCGCGGTCCGGAGCGTTGTGGTGTGGTTGTACAGTCAGCATCAATAGGAGCTGACAATGTTAGTTTGTTATTTGACATATTAATACCAGTAATCAAGTGCCAGCTACACTGAAAAAAAAAAAGATTTCTCAACAGTAGCACAAGTACTGATAAACTGAGGGCCAAAGTATGTTATGTAAAATTCACCAGGTCACCAGGCTGTATCTGAAGAACGGTGATAGCTAGACGGTTGAAATTTTCACAGATGATGTATTTCTATTTCCGCTATAACAACAGATTCTAAAAATAAAATAAAATAAATATTTAAGGGGGGCTCCCATGCAACAAACTTTTTATAGATTATGGTACGGAAACCTTAATGCGCGAGTCGGATTCGCACTCTTGCCCAATTTTCTTTTTTTTTTTCAGTATAGTTTGGATGCTGATCATACCATGGGTTTTTAATACGAACAAAGACACTTGCACACAATGCTAAATCTGCCGAGCCGCGCTCTGTGTAGTAGGACGTGGCCAGTGTATAGACCGCTTAAATGACTGGGATTTAAGTATGACGATTGCGTGTTATGCTGTGTTCCTAATGCAATATTATTGCCCACAGCTGTACTTGTAAATTATAAATTATACTTACATATTAAACAAATGTAATAAGAATATGACCTGTAACGAATGTTATCAATAAATTTTTCATTTTCATTTTCATTTTCATTTTCATTTTCATTACTTGACATGATCAACAATAACCAGTTGATATATGAAATTGTGAACAGATAACAAATTAGGTTTGATAGTTCCTAAAATATTGTACAAGCATAACCACTATGTTATGCTATTGTTATTATTGCCAAATAATAGAACACATTTCTACAAAGTTTTATTGCTACTACAGAAGAGTTCAGATCGTTTACATTTTAATTAATCTCGTATTAATTTGCCCACGCATAATAGACATTTTGACTGAATACTTGACTGCATCAGGGCTGTTTATCCCTCACTACCAGTGAGTCGGACTTTGTGTGAGAGTATAACCCGCTAATGGGATTATCTCCGCGCCACAGGAGTGATGGACTGTATATGACATACATTTTCTCTAAGGTATACTTAATACGATAATACGATACATATACATATGGTTTTCTATCCTCTGTGTGTGCTAAGGCTCAGTAATAAATCTGAAACTATTATTCATATACTTTACGAACACATCTTGTAATATTCTTTTTGATACCCCGTAGACCCACATTACCCGTATTTTAATCAACTTAACGAGTACCTTTCGAAAATAACGCTTCAGTATAACTGCAGTGCCAATAACAACTTCGCCAAGACCGATATTAAAGTACACCATTTGGCAGATAAAACTAGCTCCCTCTAAAATATAGGGAGGCGTGTAACTGAATATAAAGTTTTTCCTTTTTGTCAACACTAGTGAACTATCGGATGCGATCCCGGAATTGGCAAAGAAACGTGATTTTGTATGCAGAGGGAAGGAAGTTCCGGATTCAATTTGTAGGATGAAGTTGTGGTTGTAACACTTTTATGTAACTAATATCGAGTAAAAGTATCTTATAACCGTAAGTACCTTCTAAGGAGGACAGCAGCAACCCTGCTGAAAAAATTATCACCTCCGATTTTCGTACGATGCCATTTTTATCATTTTGTTTTTTCTGAAGTTTACTACTTACGAGTAGCTTAAGCTTTAGCTTATTTTTCGAAAATTTCGTCCTTTCCTTTTACTCACCATTAGTATGTGGTGTTTTGTAATTGTAGTATGCTACCATTGCATAATGTGAATAACTAAATGTAAACCATTCATAATGACTCTTTGACAAGGTTTCTTATCAGCTTTATAATAAAACAATCTTAAAACACAGTGATATCAAATGTTTGGAACGTGCAAAAACTATAAGTAATAGAACTACTGTAAATGTTAATGTTAAGCATTCATAAGCTAAAAGATTCGGATTGGTAGCACAAGTTGGCAGCAATTTTATTTATTGTTCACGTTCCCTATGATTTACAGTTACCAAGCAACTGTGTATTAGTGACTTTCTTTAGACATCATAAGTAAAAATTTACATTTATGTTTTACCCTTTTTAGGGTCCAAAAGGAAAAAAAAACGGAACCCTTATAAGATCACTTTGTTATATGTACCTACCGTCCGCTTGTCTGTCCGTGGAAACATAATAACTCAAGTCTACAAGTCCCTTGAAGCTGTGAAAAAAATCTGAATTCTAAATTAACGCAAAAAATAATATACGGTCGTCCAAAAAATGTATATTTCGACACTCTCAAGGGAATCAAAACTAAGGTATTTTTGTTAACCTATAACTATGAAATTTGGCAAGTAATAACGTTTAATAGGGAAAAAAGTTAATACATTTGTCATTAAATCATAAAAATAAAGTCTTTATTTAAAGTACTATGACTGTAATGAATCATCGAGGTTAAGCAACGGTATTGCAAGGAACCCTCGATGGGCTAGTCCGACTCCGACTCGCACTTGTAAGGTTTTTATGTTGATATAACTAAACAGTGCCCATCGTGCGACAAATTTATATAAACAAGTAGAAGCTATGTAATGAATAAAAGACACCAGAAAAAGGACACAAAGAAATTACCTCTATTATCAACTTACGCGTTAAGTCTGTCCCACAAAAGGATCTGCAAAAGAAAGCGTACCTTTTGAATATCGATCTCACTCTGAAAACCATATATTTGGCAAAAGGAAAAGGCGCTACTAACGAGATTGTAAAAGGTAACTGAATATACCTACCTCGAGAAAACTCTCGCTTGGTCGAGCAACGTGAGAGGCATATTTACATTTTTTAGGGTACCGCCGTGAATCCTTAGAGTTTGCTTTTATTTGCAACCGACGTCCGACTTGTGCGGTAAAGTGAAAGCATTGCATAAAACTTTTAGTATAGTAGGTACTAGGTTTTACCCAAGTGGTAAGGGTATTTTCTGTTTATGTAATATATCTGAACTTGCAACAAAGCCATGCACCGCCAGCCCTGCCCTTCGCGTTATATTTGACACAAATAACTAGTAAAGTACTAAAGCCAGACGGCTTTTGTAAAGATCACAATATAAAATCTTTTGTTGTATTTGATCATGCAGACAAGGCAGTTACATTTCAGCACGCTTTTCATTGGTTTTGAGTACCAAGTATCCAATCATCTTCAATCAATTGCTTTCCCATGTATAATACTAGTTGTTACCTGCGGCTTCGCTCGTGTTAAATCAAATATACAGAAGCCATGCTTTAGGGTATTACTATTTATCTGTTCCAAATGTCATGCAAATCCGTCCAACCCTTTCAGCGTGAAGAAGTAACAGATTCCCACAAGCTTTCGCTTTTTTAATATTACATCCGCGTTCGGGATAAAAAGTATCCTATATGATAATCCAGGGTGTCAGCTACTTCCGTGCCACATTTCATCAACCGTTTGAGCGCGAAAAAGTAACAAACATACATACATACATACATACAGACTCACAAACTTTATAATACTACCGTTACTGCCGTTATATTACTTAATAGTACTAGTTGCCCCGCGCGGTATTACCCGCTCATCCCACGGGAACTCTACATTTATCGGGGTAAAAAGTAGCCTGTATGTTAATCCAGGATGTCAGCTACCTTCATACCAAAATTTATCAAAATTGGTCCTGCCGTTTGAGCGTGAAGTAGAAAAAAACATCACACAAACTTTCGCCTTTATAATATTGGTGTGATTAGTGTGATAATATATTGGGATTAGTAACATTTTGTACAAATTCGTCACAGAACCCGCAAATATCTCGTCTCCTTTTTTTATAAATTCATTGCAAACCAAGTTGGGACGGGATGGATGAGCCTACGACATTTTGTGACATTAGGCTCCATTGCGCTTCAATATACGGTCCCCGACGCTCTAAACAGATAAGCAAATGAATTGGAAGCGTTTTGTATTCGCTATTTAAAATATGCTTACATAATTATGTTTTAGGATAACATTTGGTATACATTTTGTAAGGAGTGATGTGCGGGCTTGAGTGGTTCTTAATAGACATTCATTTCTCATTTATAATTCATGTCGTGCTCGTGCTCAAATGTTGCGTATTCATTCATGTACATATACTAGAATAAAACATAATATTATATCTACTTAGGTACAGTAATGTTTCGAGAAAGTTCTAGATTAAGGAACTCTACTAACTGTAATGAAAGACAAAAGAACTGAATTCGGAGACTGTAACAAAACTCTCGAATAATACGTAAATAGCCACTACATAGTATAAAACAAAGTCGCTTCCTCCTGTGTGTCTGTCCGTCTGTCTGTCTGACCCTATGTATTATCTTTAAAACAACGCAACGGATTTTGATGCGGTTTTTTTATAGATAGAGTGATTCAAGAGGAAGGTTTATATGTAACATACATGCATAATTAATCAGCATTGCACCCTTGCGAAGTCTATTGTGAGGGATGTTCAACTACGGAACCCTACACTGAGCGTGGCCCGACCCGACATGCTCTTGGTCGGTTTTTTTAATAGTCGAATACGTATATCGCGGTCGCTGAACCTAAAAATATTTTTTTGTATTTTTATGTATTCGTATTTTAGGTAGGTACCTACTAAGATAGTCTTTTCGTCCTCACTATAGTACATACCTATACAATTTTGACGACTTTGACTCGGTGTAACTACAGGATGAACGATATGAAGTGTTACCAAATTCACACATGGCCATATCTGACAAAATTCTTAGTAAAAAAAAAATTGCATTTTTTGTTAATTCATTTCAGGGCCAGGACAGTTTTTTTCTCCTAATTAGTTAGAAAGAGATCGTGATTTTGAGTAGAAAATACCCAAAACATCGAAAATTTAAAAAATAAGTGGAGTGTACAACTTTAGAAAAAATGGCCCTTCTATCTGGGCAATTTTGGAGAGCAACGTGAGGACAAGAAAGCATGCCAGTATGGATACACTGAAGAAAGCGATCGTACGTAACTTGCACAACATACCGCAAAACCACATTCGTGCAGCGTGCAACTCATTTTTCGACCATCTGAAGGCCATAGTCAAGGCAGGTTGTCATATTGATTTAAATATATTAATAAAAAAAAAAAATGTTATATTTTCTAATTATATTCCTAGTGTTGCAACCAAAAAAATCGTAGCTTTTTGAAATTGGTAACACTTCATATCGTTCGCCCTGTAGTTATAGGAAGCTTGCACGATCTATAATGTCAATGTAAAGTAAGGTAAGGTACAAGATTCCTATTGGCGGCACCAGTTCGCAGCACTTTCGTTGTGCACGTTATATAGAATGTTTTTTAGTTCGTTGAAGTGTACACATACAAATTGTATAACTACGTAAGTATTCTATGTTGGATTGTAACAAATCGGATTCAATTAAAAGATTTACTTAACTTTTAGTTCTAATTTCCACTTATTTTAATACCTTGAATATCTACTATGAATCCATCTCTAGAAAAAAAAAATCAGACCGAAAATAAAACGGCCAATGACTCTTTACAGTACATCAAACCTACAAAGCCAATTACAACTGTCTACAAACTAACATTATTTAAATGAATTCCACGTTTCTAATTAAACACGTCTTAAGCCCTTCCACGTAAAAGGATTGTGAAATATTTTGGCAATTAGGCCTCCAGTTTTATTAAAGAAGTCCGTCGAGTGAAAAATTAATTAAAATTTAAGCCTTTCCCTGTTCCCTACGCAGCAGTTGCAAAATAAAAGCGCCTTCACATCTCAGCGCGCCTCAGAAGATCAACTGAATTAGATAATTTGAATGGTTTCATGCGGTATGCAGATGAATGGATTAAAATTTCATTATTGTTCAGACGTAACGGCGCTAGAAAGCCACGGGGTATTATTAAAACGTGCACTAATCCTTACTTATGAATATTACGCACAGCACACACGTTTGTCCCCTAGGGTGGAAACAGAGACATATTACAGGTATAAATAAATAAAACAATGTGCTTACTGCGATGGTACAGTCAGCGTCACATGAGTCAAATTGTCTAAATATGTAACAGCACCTTTCTGCCATGAAATAGGTTTTTTTTTTTTTAAATCTTTGGCAATTTTTTTACTAGTAACTATTTTATGTTTACAATTTATTATCGGCTTGTGTAGGCCTGTAAAATCAAAATAATGAAGAGTGTTATAACTTATGTATATTAATCGTCGTCGTAACTGCATTTACGATACGTCTAAAACATTTTACCAAAATTTACCGCAGCAATTCAAATACATCAGTTCTGTTTCTTTACAAAAAAGCTCTTTTTTGACGTACCTAATGCTTTTAGCATATCTAATCCATTATTTGAGTATATTACCTACGTCAGATCACTGTTTGGGAATCCAAAAGGTTTTCCCAATAGTACCTATATCTTATTTGAAATCCGTCCGAATAGAGAATACAAACATCTTGAATCGACTAACAATAGAAGGGTATATTTACAAGACTAGGCTTAACGTCACGTCGCGCTGGTGTAAGATACCCAAGAACGTGACGTTATGCCTGTAATACCGTCTTCTGAAACCTTTACCTATGTAGAAAAGTGGAAGTAGTCTACTTATTCTAAGAAGGCGTAAATTGCCTGTCAAAAGGGTTTTTACATGAAGAGTTGCTATGATTATTCATTTTTTTATCAACTTTAGAACCAAAAAATTCTACAATAGTCAAATAAATGTATACTAAAAGAATACCATAAGTACCTATTACTAGCAGCAAGAAGTTGCAGGGTGCCTTTTATATAATAAATTAAACCAGTGATCCATACGTTTCGTAAGCGAATTTAGTATTTATATTGACATTCAAGACTACTGCATGGTAGCGATACTAAATATTCGTTTTGTAAAACATATTCCATATTATTCTTTACGCAAAATATATTCCATACTTATTAATATACAACGTGGGTCCTGTAAGATAAGCAAAAAATTAAAACATTGATTTTACTCGTTAAACTGAACAACATTTGTTCAGCAACTTTAAAAAAAAGACAGTTTTCAAAATTTTATTATTTCAAACAAAGTAAATAGTATTTTCAATGTATGTCGTCCAACGTTGACATTCCCTGATCATTGACATAGCTGTCACTCTACTAATATCGGACATTTCGCAATACATTGCTTCTTTGTCTAAACTTTATTCTACAAAATGTCATTTAATACACGTTATTTTCAGAAGTTGCTTAACAAATGTTGTGTAGTTTCAAGGGACGAATCTATGTTTTATTTATTGCTCCTGTTACAGGGCCCACCCTTTATTTCTAACTAATCTTAGCATGTTTCACTTCTTTCTAAACATTGAACATTTTTTATTATAACAAAGATTTTTTTATTTATAATATATTACCTGAGCACATATTGCATAACACCATACCCCTTTATTTACTATAGTCTTAGCGCTTAACACGGCCTCTTTATCAAGAGAACAATAATTGCATTCAAAATCAAAGATGGACGGGCGGATAACGCGTGGGTATTTTCACTAATTAAGGCCAGACATGCACTGAGCAACAATTAAGAGGACCGATGGGCGATAAGCTGGGACGATAGCCGTAAGATAGCGCTTTAGTGAAGCTGTAGTGTACTTCACACCTTATTAAGGAAGGTTATCGATGAATTTCCTTGAAGTTCGCAATTGTCATCGCTGGAATTTTAGGTTGTTATAGTGGAAAAGTTAATGAAGTCAGATTAAAGTTACTATCGCGATCTTTACGGTGATTTTCTGATTAGGTACTTCAAAATGCAAAAAGGACTTTATTATGTCATAACACTATAATTTCGAGTTTAATTAGTTCATGATTGCCATAAGATACGGCTTAGTGGAGTTATAGCGTACTTCACACCTTATTAAGGAAAGTTATCGATGGATTGCCTTGAAGTTCGGCATTGTCATGAAGTGAGATTAAAGTTACTATCGCGATCTTTACGGTGATTTTTCGATTATTTCCAAATGCAAAAAGGACCTTATTATGTCATAGCACTAAATGTTCGGGTTTAATTAGTTCATAATTGCCATAAGATACGGCTAAGTGAAGTTATAGTGTACTTTACACCTTATTAAGGAAAGTTATCGATGGATTTCCTTGAAGTTCGGCATTGTCATCGCTGGTATTTTAGGTTGTTATAGTGGAAAAGTTAATGAAGTGAGATTAAAGTTACTATCGCGATCTTTACGGTGATTTTCTGATTACTTCAAAATGCAAAAAGGACTTTATTATGTCATAATACCATATTTTCGGATCTAATTAGTTCATAATAGTCATAAGATACGGCTTACTGAAGTTATAGTGTACTTCATACTACTTTAAGGAATTTTCTTGAAGTTAGTTGTTAATATGAAAATAGGATTTTATTAGGTATCTCAAATTATTACAGTCAAAAGCAAATAATGTTTGTACATTACCTATATAATTAATTGGTACTCGACAGTTATTCTTAATGATATTAAACAGTTAATTTCCATTGCCAACAAGTTATAAGTTTTACGAATACATAATTGCATAACTTATTAAGGAATACTTTTACAGCCTTGCCAAGATGGGAAGAAAGCTCATCATCAATTCAGTTATTGATCTTGTTATAAACCTTGTAACACCGAGGAACGCTTAACCATATTTATCGTGTTGCAGTGTGACCAGTGTTACCAACTCTAAATTTAACTTAGGGCAAAAAATCTGTTATATATAAAAAAAAAATGGGCAGTAAAAAATTAGGAGCCAAAGTATGTGATAATCTCAAAGAAATGTATACTTTATTTGGCAACAATGAAAGTATGTATATTTGATTGTATTTTCTCTTTAATAGATGTTCTACTTAAAATAAATTATATATCTTTGCACATATTTTGTATTTTAGTAGTACGTTAAACATTTATTCAATAAAGTGGATACAATACAAATAGGTGCAATAAATTGTCGTAAAAAAATATTTTGTATTTTATCTTGGATTTTTTTAATGTATGTTCTAATTGAACAAATAACGACTATATAACAGTGGAATCAAATTTACGGTGTGCTGAATATCATATTTTGACACTAAAACTATTTAAACTGTTGATTTAAAATTTTGTCCCAAATGTGCTAACATGGCAACACTGATAGTAAAGACAACTAAGTATCACTACATAACTATGCCAGTCATCACCATATCCAGTCTAGTGATTCCTCAACCTTATTTAGAGGCAAGAGATGCCTCTGACGTCACATACCAGTACGCACTGATTATAAAAAGATCGTAAGTGCTTTTGATTAATTCAAAACATACGTCCTTTGGAAAGCTTAAAACATAGTATAGCGGTTGTTAAGTACCGGTAACAGTTGTACCAGTGGCAATTAATAGTTGCTCTTGTATGATTTGTCCTAAGGCATGCGCCCGCGCAATTACAGTTGGATGATGTGGAAATGAGCTTCTTCCTCGGCATTGCAATAAACTTGTAAGTACGAGTATGTAATACGCGGTTATACAAGAGGTTTATATTCATGTTTATACGCTATTTTAATTGTGGTTTAGTTTCAATAAAATGGACGGCACGCTCAAAAGGAAGATAGGTGATAATCAAATAACTTCGGAGGACAGTCGAAAAATATATATGTTAGAAATTTCATATTAATTTGTATGTTTAGATTTGTTTAAGATATTTGAATACTTAAGAGAAAAAAGGTGTTTATTCTTAACAGTTTCTACTAATTAACCTATCTTCCAGAGTAATTTGGGAACATTATAATATTATTGTATTTACTTATGTAATGACCACATCACGGCTATATATAGCTGTATATTTTTTAAACACTATATTCCTATTTTTTTTTTACGTGAAAGTGTATGCTTTAACTTAAATCAGATATCCGCAACTCAATTCCGATACGAGAAGCCAAAAAGATTTTCTGTTTACACCTTTTCCATTCTACATAACAGTGAAAGTCCTAAATAAATAATTCCAACCACCCCAGAAATCCGAGATTAAGGAAAGAAAAAACGCAAGTAGTTCACGGTTAAGACTGGGCGCTTAACCCTTTTAACTTCACTCTTTTAAGCAGCGCGGAAAAGTTGATTAAAAAACTCGCCGCGTTAACGCTCGATTTAACCCTTGCGTTAATCGTAACACAAACAATGGCCAAGCAAAATAATGTTGGATTCCGGTCGACAAATTAGGCGACCTTTTTAGGCGGTCGGCACTCGGTATTTAAAATAACAAAAGGGAACTTTTTCACCGGCTTTTCCCGTTCCACCGCGAGCGCACGTAGTAGAATTTATATCAGGGTTGTATATTACAAAAGTAGGCAGACAGAACGAGTGCTCATAAGCTACGTGTTGTTCAAATATGTATGAAAGAGAATACGCAATTGCTTTTTGGGTTGTATCGACATGTCGAACAACAGGCGTTGTACAGTTTAACATGCTGACTGTAGCTTTACTTATCTGCCCTGTCTAACGCAAAAATAAAGGCTTTTTATTCGGTATACCTACTTCCAGTGGCTTTCAGGATTATTATGTTTTAGCGGACCGAGCTCTGGGTACGCTTTTAGGGCTTATTTTAGCTTTGTTTAAATATTTGTATCCGCGTTCTGAATCTGTCACGAATAAGAAGATTTATTTACTCCGTTTATTTCTATGTTAAGCGCTAAACATGTAGCTTACGCGAATTATTAATTAATTTCCAAAGAGCCTCTATAGCAGGCGTTTTTCAGTTGAGGGTCTGCAATGAACGCTTTTATTGAATCGATTTTGAAACTCATGGCATAATTAAAAAATATTGGAAGCAACTTCCGCAGTATCGCGTTTATCGGTTAAAATACGACGGTCCGAGACCGTTTTTCAGATATTAATTCCTAACAATCATAAAAGTAACTTTCATGGTGGCCCTAAAAAGTTATTGCCGTTGCCGGGGAAATATACTTTCTATGGACTTTATCTGGTATTCGGTTTGTCTACAACCGGGATCTGGATCGTCGTAACAATAAAGCAATAACACTTAGGTATATTTTTTACTGCCACAAGAATTTACTGGTATACGAGTATGCCCTTTTGAGAATGCTTATTTGGGTAGGGTAAGCGTTCACGTACGTCTTTCGACCTTTCAGTGGCTAGCGTTATTACTAAATCTGTCTGGATTTACCTTGCCAAGAAAAGGATTCAAATGAGATTCAACTCGCCAAGGCAATTTTGTTTGCTATCGGTAGCATTTGAATATTTAATATAGAAAAAACCGCCAGAGGTGAATCTCAAAGCATGTGCGGTTTTCGTTTGATTGATAGTGATTGTTTGAAAACATTGTATATCGTCGTCTAGTACCCATAACACAAGCATTCTTGAGCTTAATTTGGGGCTAGATCGATTTGTGTGAGGTTGTCCGATATTTATTTATTTATTATTTATTTTTATTGTGAATTTAGCTTCACTTTACTTTTACGTAAGCGAAATATTTTATGAGTCTATCACTTGATAATTTCAAATTGTCAAGTGACACTTACCTACTCAAAATATTCCTAGAGTCACCAAGAAATCCTTCTCGACTTCTGACATTATTTTCTATTTATTAGGTTTAACAGTTGGGCCACTGAATATTTTAACGTAAATCGACAGATCTGTGTCCTTCAAGAAGTTGATTCGCCCATTATCGTAAATGCCTTTCTCTTAAAGCAACATCATAGGTATCACTGATGGTGATATATAACGTGTAAAAATAAAATTTATTTTTTATTTCAAAGCAAAAGTAATAACAAATGTAACATTTATTTCACAAAATATAGCATAAGTAACTGACAACATTACCATCTCAGCTTTGTCATCAACCCAAGACCTTTCATCTAATAAAATCCTAATCGCACAAACCATAAACCATTCCCATCAACAACGCCCTCTCCAAATCAACGCAGGAATTGCTTTAACTTTTTTTTCCGCCGCCGATTGCGTGAGGTTTTATAATACAAGTTTGATGATTACTTTTTATTTTATTTTGTAGTCGTAATCGTAACAAGTCGACAACGAGCCGAATCGAGACAATAAAGCATCTTTCAAGGCTGATGAGACGAAAGTAATGATTATTGCTTACGGTTGTTGATCCGGCTTCTGGTCAGTCCTCGTATACCTGTTATTTACTGGGCACTGATGGAACATATTTGAGACTTTAATATTGGATTCGTTTTATAGAAGGAGCTTGCAACTTCAGCGGTAAGAAACTGTCGTAGCCCTATTTTTGCTTACCGTAATCGTTTTTTAGACATGAATTGATCTTTATCAGCTCTGTTTAGCCCTCACTATCAGTGAGTCGGACTTTGTGTGGGAACTGTACATACCTACTAACGGAGATCTCCACACCAAAGAAGTTATTCGACGCCGGATAACTACCATTATTCAGTACCATAAAGTCCATCAAGTCAGTATGACAAATTGAAGGTGCCATACTAAAGTTGAATACGTTTTTCCGCTTCGCTTATTTTATTCCGTAAAACATATTATCAATGTAGGCAGACGTTCCTTCCAGTTTTATTATTATAATAGTACAGATACGTATTAATATCATCATCATCATCATTATCAGCCAAAAGACGTCCACTGCTGGACATAGGCCTCCCCCAGAGAACGCCACCATGACCGGTCCTGCGCCTCCCGCATCCAGCGGACTCCAGCGACCTTCACCAGGTCATCAGTTCACCTTGTGGGGGGCCTACCCACAAGGTGGACTGTATTAATATATATATACAGTAAAATGACCATTAGAGCATAAGAATGGGATTTAATGATTTGCTGGTGTCTAAGCATTATAAATAATTTCACCGTTGAAACAAATATAACACTCGAGTTTGTCTGTTGTTAAAGTTAATTTAGATTATGCTTTTCTTCTTTAGTATAAAGACAAAATGGTGGGTTGTTAGGATTAGGATTAGACCTCCAGGATTTCGCATACTTTAGTTTTTATGTTTACTGACGACAAGACAAGCTTACTACGAGCCGCGAGCTACGCAGCTAATATCCAACGCAGACTTGAATTTCTATGTTCCAATGACAAATTACTGTCAACGTCGCTTACAACCCAAATAGCCAGCAATATATAGGATTAATTTACTTTAATTACCATAATCCATTAAGGAATGGACTCCACCCGCAGTTGACCGCGGTCAAACAGTGGGCCCCGTCAGCATCTTTTGCCGAATTAAACGAGATTGTTGGAGATATATTTAGATATATCTCAGGTTAGATAGCATCAGGTCCCCTGCGCTACCTGCGCGGACGCCGCGATTAGTATCGGGATTCGGGAGGCTACAGCGGTTCCGATGTTACACTGTATTACTTTAACCGTCGATGATAGCGTCAGAAAAAAACGTGATTACTACGCGACCACGGCAAAAGGATTACATCCGATCATTATGATTTTCAAAAATATGCATGGATAAATCAATTCACAGTTGTTCTTGTTTATTTTTTTTATTTTAAACTTGGCATAAATTAAATAAAGGAAATTGTTTGATCATGCCCAGGGATCGTAAAATGCGAGCAAAATCGATTAATATGACACATGACAACCGGTGACGACCCCTGCACACAGTGACGTCATAATTTGTTCATTTTTCCTGAAATTTTCACCAAAATTTATGGGATTAACTTATATATAATTTTCCAAATCGGTTTAAAAAATGATGGTTTTTTGAGGTGCAAAACATAAAAAAGTAATACAGCTGTGAACCCTTTTTGGAAATCGGCTCAAAATACCCGTTCACCGTTGCTATCCGTACCGATTGTCACGACCATTTTTTCTATCCGTACAGGGCAACGGCCGCGTCAAATGTTACAGATGATTGCATTACATAAGTCATCATCATCATGCCAGATCTGTTGTCGGCGACGACTCGTTATATCGAGTTAAACTGAGTTATGATTGATGTTCCGAGATGTTAGGAAAATTAGAAGTCGGTTAATGACTGTGGTGTTATTTGGAATTGAAATGACGTAAGTGTGACGTGTGTGAGGTAGAAAAATTGCTCTTTTCTTTTGGAGAACTGCGAGTTGAAAAGGAGGTTATGGGCAACGAATATTTTTTGGTTAAATTTTCGGTATTGCTATACAACCTTAATATTGTGCCTTCATAGTAATCTTTAACTATTTCTTCTCTTAATTTTTCATTTATGAAATATTAGTAGGTTATGATTAATATTTACCGAGCGAGCGAAGCGTCTCCGTTTTAACTTCGGCAAAAATTCTTTCGTATGGAGAATTCGGAATTTCCAGCTATGCTCTCTACAAGTCGCATTTCTCAACCGATTCTCGTCTACAGGTCGCATTTCTGTGAACAGATTTGTTAATGATACAGTTTTTTTTTTAATTCTATGTTCGTTTTTTTTTAATAAAATAATGTGACCCCCATCATAATCAAACATACGTAAACATGAAATTAAACATATTTCAGCCATTTCCAAACAGACCCGCGAGGCCTACAGCTCACAGAACCACTATTAGTTATTTGGTTAAATATTTGTGACTGTTTTAGGGAAAAGGTCCCACTTTGTCGATATGGAGTTATGAGTAGTTCCTAATACTACAGAACATAAGCTATCTTTTGGTGAAAGAATTATGTCTCTAGGTACTATAGTTATTTTTTGAATATTCTTCAAAGTTGCAAACGTGAAAAAACGACAACTGAGAAAACGTTGGTTAAAGTTTGGGACGGCAAAAACACACTTGTACTTTGAAGTTATGGAGTGGTTGGTATCAAATTAATTGTCATACCATAAGAATTTCAAATTAGTCAAAATCATATATGTAACCTTAATAGATTGAATGTTACGGAGGCTTGAATATAAAAACAGAACGAGAATATCTCAATGCGAATATGGTTTTTTTTTTTCTATATTGATAACACGACACGCAGATTTATGTTTAAAGTTGTATTTATAAATGTATTTTCATGCTAAATTAGATAGAAATAATTCTATGGATCCCTTTAGTTAGTCATTATATCAAAAAGTTAATAAAAAATGAACTAGCATAAAAAATACGAATGACATGTGTGTTGTAATATATAACATACGATTACTTTAAAAACACACTTATTAAGCATAAAAATTATGTATATATCAAATATTAAGTACTTTTTCATACAAATAAAGTTTAGTGACTTTCTATAGGGAGCGTCCCACTTTGTCGATTTACTAAACTCTAGTGCTTGTTCAGTGAAATATATGTGTTTCGTATATAAATCCCATTTTATGTATGAGATAAAGGTTTGTAATTGTTAATATAATGATCATTGATACTTATGTCGTTTGTTTGATCTTTGTGTACGGAATTTGAACTGAATTTATCTCCGACTCAAACGTGCTAAAACTTATACTCGACGCCACGTAGCTTGGCAATAGCGACCAATGACTCCTCCTACCATGAAACTCAATTCTCAAGACACTTTTTTTTAGTGTCGTTATTAGAAATTGAGTTTCATGGTAGGAGGAGTCATTGGTCGCTATTGCCAAGCTACGTGGCGTCGAGTATAGTGTCCCACTTTGTCGGTTTAGTGGTCCATACGCTAAAAATTGACTACAAATATAAAATCAGCTTTTAAAACATAGCTGAAATGTTTTTCAAAATTAAATAATAATTATTATGATCGTCAAAGTTATGAAAATACTAATTGTAGGAGCACAAGTTCCTAAAGGAAATGATATTATGTTGTGATAATAATATATTTTTAATTTAAAAGAGTTTAAAAGTCTGATGTTTAAAAAAATACTATAAATCTTAAGTCGTTTTGAAATTATATTTTTTTAAACAATACTCATTTTTATTCAGGGGAATCATGGATAACAAAGTCCATTATCGATGGCTACCCAACCCTGCTTATACCTACATACCTATATGTACCTATATGTTTAACTAACTAAAGGGATCTATATAACTATTTCTGTCTGTTTTAGCTTGAGAATATATTTATATTCAAACTACTAAGAGAATGATGAATCTGCGTGTTATACGTATTGACGACGCGTTTGGCTCGGTTGGTAGACACCTCCCTACTGAGTCGGCGGTCCCGGGTTCGAATCCCGGCTGGGGCAAATATTTGTGCAAAATATTTGTTCTTGGGTCATGGATGTTATCTATATAATGTATTTATATATTATGTATATCGTCGTCTAGTACCCATAGTACAAGCTTTGCTTAGTTTGGGACTAGGTCGATTTGTGTATGATTGTCCCTTGATATTTATTTATTTATTTATTTATTTATTTATTTATAAATATAGAAATGAAAACCATATTCACATTGAGATATTTCGTTCTGTTTTTATGTTCAAGCCTCCGTAACATTCAAACTATTAAGGTTACATATATGATTTTGACTAATTTGAAATCCTTAAAGTATAACAATTAATTTGATACCAACCACTCCATAACTTCAAACTAAAAGTGTGTTTTTTGCCGTCCCAAACTTTAACCAACGTTTACTCAGTTGTCCTCTTTTTTCACATTTGACATTTTGAAGATTTTTTATAAAATAACTATAGTACCTAGAGACATAATTATTTCACCATAAGATAGCTTATGTTCTGTAGTATAAGGAACTACTCATATCTCCAAATCGACAAAGTAGGAAGTTCTCCCTAAAACAGTCACAAATATGACATCGACAATTTTTTCAGATATTCGACAAAGTGGGACGCTAGGCACTAAACCTTGAGACCCTAAAAAAGTGCTTAAATTGGACATTTATGCGTCGGCATCAAAATCATAGCTTCATTACAGTATGTTCCATCAGTTTTTATTCAAAACCGATTTTCGGTAGGGTTTGCCATATTTCACTAAACTGCCCGTAACTTCGTAACTAGAATCGACAAAGTGGGACGTTTTACTAAACACAGTCACATTTTAGTTCTAAGTTTATACATCCCTAGTATTTGCTAGTATGTAAAAATCGATTTGTTGCTACATTACTTACCAACAAATAATTGACACACTTTAGGTGACGGTAGGTGATACAAGTACTTACGTATACGCTTAGTATCTATCCAGCCGTTTTAGTGTCGTGGGGCTGCTATAACTATAATTGAAAATTGAATTTAAATCATTAACTTCACACAACAGGCCTATATGTAAATGTATACCTTAAAAATTAACATACATATTTAATAACTAGAAAAATAACTACACAATAGGTTTTTTTTTCTGCGATGTGTTACGCAAGTCCGTGGTGTTACAATAAGTCAATGGCTTTATAATGGCAACTGCTGCTAAGATTTTTGCCATGCGGTATTCGAGTTTAGTTGACGACGCAGTTGGCTCGGTTTGTAGAGACCTGCCTACTGAGCTGACGGTCCCGGGTTCGAATCCCGGCCAGGGCAAATATTTCTGTGATGAACTGGCATGCTTGAGATCTGTGATTATTATATATTTATTGTTTTCATTTTTAACTAGCGATATTTTGTTATTTGTATTTTAATGCCTCTTTTTTACTTTTATATTTGTACTGTTTTTGCTTTTATTTGTATTTTAATAAGGACTTGTGTTTTTCTCAAATAATTTTACTTTTCAAAACTGATGTAGGTGATGTTTATACAACTGTTTGATTTGCATGACTTTAGTCGGATTTTAGCAAATAAAGAAATTGATTTGAATTTAATTGAATATTTGTGCTTGGGTCATGGTTGTTCTATGTATTTAAGTACTATATATTTATCTATATAAGTATGTATATAGTCGTGCCCATAACACAAGCCTGCTTGAGCTTAATTTGGGACTAGATCGATTTATGTGAGGTTGTCTGATATTTATTATTTATTTATTTATTTATTTAATGCAAAGATCGACACACGAAGCATAAGGAAAAATTCCAAAGGTTGGTTGGAGTTCGGGTGGCGTAGTGGTTAACGCACTGGACCTGCAATCCAGAGGTACCGGGTTCGATACCTGGTCTTGCCCCCAGGTAACTCATTTCAATTTTTCTTCGAGCTTTGATATCTTTGTATCAATAGTTTGATATAAAAATTGTGGCGTGTTCCCACATAAAAAAAATGAGACATTACATGTTTCATAAAATTGATATACGTAAGTTGTTAAAAGAAAGTATTGTTTACTAAAATAATGTTCCAGGGTGCTTGTAGCGGCGGCTTGACTCGAGGTACGAAATTTCTTTCATCAAATAATCTCGCCTCCAGCGACGGATAAAGGATTTATAAATTGGTTAAGGGCACGCATTCACGTTAAGATAAAAGAGATGCAGATTTTCAGCATGTTTCTTGTACTTAAGCGGCAGTGTGAGCGGGACACAATTCTCAAAACTGTTGGCCGCCGGGGCAGAAAGGTTTTTGAGTGGCATCCGCGCATCGGAACACGCAGTATGAAGAGTTCCATAGGTAACGATAACAAAAATGGCCGACGGTCTGGTCAGGATGGCGAGAAGTTGTTGCATGAGAGCTGCTCTTGACTCAAGGCCTTTATCCAGCAGTGGACGTCTTTCGGCTTATAATATTACCCACATCTTCCGAAAATTCGCTACCCACCTGCAGGTCTTGCCTTCTCGTCGAGACTTCGTTTCTCACGGGACTAAGCAGCAACTTTCTTACTCGCATGTTATTGTAAAGAAAGAGACGAACAATCCTTGTCGCGAAAAGAGTCGCGTGTCACAGATGTGTTAGAGTTACTGGTAGCTATCTCCATATTTAAACTTTAAAGTATGTATAGTTTTAGCCACGAATCGCACCATGAAACTTGTTCATAAAAATCAAAATCTACATATGCAGCATTATAAAAGTAACAGTGGGCCGACGCCTTTGATGTTTGCGTAAGGGTTGTCACAGACTTACGCAACTGCCCAAAAAAGGAGGGTAACGTTTTAAGGGTTCATGTATGTATGTGTACTAATTTTACATATGGAATCCATTTTGAAAATAAAGATGGCGGACGTCACTTTTTTGAAATAGTTGTCATTTTTTAGGTTTCTGGGGGTGTAAATTTCAAAGATGGCATCCATTTTGGAAGTAAAGATGGTGGACGTATTTTTTTTTAAATCTTCATGGATGTCGTTTTCTGGGTTTTTCGGGGGGTGTAGATTTCAAAATCAAAAAATAGATTTAAAACTGGCGGAGATATATTTTTGAGAAATGGCACCAATATCGGTTTTAAAGAAAAAAATATTTCCGCCATCTTGGATTTCAAAATGGACGTCATTTTCGTATCCGGAACCCCGAGGAACCTCGGAGATGACACCCATATCGATTTTTAAGAAAAAATAATGTCCGCCATCTTGGATTTCAAAATGGATGTCATTTTCGCAATCGGATCCCCGAGGAACCTTGGAGATGACACCCATATCGATTTTTAAGAAAAAATAATGTCCGCCATCTTGGACTTCAAAATGGATGTCTTTCTCGTAATCGGACCCCGAGGACCCTGAAAATAATTAAAAAACCTGACTACAGGATTCATATACAAACGGAAGCAAGGAACAATTTCTTGCTTTTTAAATAAAGTCTTAAACTAAGTAACTCGCGATTTTTACTTAAAATAAGCTATGAAACATGTCCGACTGTTTGAATTTAAAAATTCATGTGACATGTCAGATAATATATTTTTTGTTTACGCAGAAACAAACAATTATATAATAATAAAATAGCGATATTTTTGTGGTATTTAAATTTTTACTGGCAGGCGTAACGCTTTTACATCCGCCATTTTGTTTACGTTAGCATGACATGAGAAAATTTATAACTTAGGCGCTATAAAATTTCGCACAGCACATTACGTGTATTGCAAGTTGCAAGACGCGTCAGCCCTCAAAGTCAGCACCCTCATTACTAACAATTTCGTCGTATGACACATCGGGTGCATCCCTCCCACCGCCGCTTCTGTCACCCTGCACGATTGCCCTGTCTAGACGCCTTCGTCGACCGACTGTATTGTTTCTTAGACTGTGGCAATACTTTGTAGAATCGCTCTCATACGAGCGAGACCGAAATCACTTGCATCAGTTGCATCTAGTAACTTAGAATCCCTTACTAGCTCTTAGCCCAAGCTTAATGTTTACTACGCTTGGGATTCTTACTAAGAATCACTCGCTACGCTCGGGATTCCATTTTTCGTAATGTAGGTAAATGTGCATCCGAATAACCCTAGTTATGCTTGTAATAGATATTGTAGAAAAGTCACAAACCAGTTATTTAACTATCGAAATATCCGGTTTTACCGTGACAAAATTACCGTATTACATTGCCTAGTTAGCTACAATCGCAAACGCACCGTGAACAGCCGCCGCCATGGACTTGTTCATACACATTATGTTGTAGCGCCCGTATTCATATTACAGCCTGCGTGTCCGTCCGTGCGCAGATTACTGCAACCTTTACTTTCTCAGGATTCCGACTTTTTTGCATTTTATAGCGTACACTTTAGGACTAATGGCGTGATCGCTACAAGCGACGGTTATTTTTTATATTAATATTCAGTGGTTTATTAGCTCAATCGTAGCCTTTTGCGATTCGATATGCAATTTAAATGTTTAAAATTCTGGGATTTAAAAATTGACGGATAACTTTTGTCAGGTTGTATCGTATTTAATTGTACAGCTTTAAACGAAACCATATTCTGAACACGTAGAGTTTACATTTTATCAAACCGGTGCAACAGATATGAAATTTAATGTAAGACCTATCGATATGCAGAAAATGTTTTGTGTTTTTGTGTATTTTTTGCATTGCCGCCGCCAGCCAATGCTTCGCGTTTCCACGTTCTTTCACCAAAGTTATTTCGTGAATATGCTAACGGTATGAGCATAATTTTAGATATGTATTATGCATATCCTTTTGCCATTAAAGAGAAAACAGTTTTAGTTCCCACGATGTCCTCCTCATTTTTGCGTAAAGATATTCGGAGCTATGTCAAGTTGTCCTGATGGATCGAAACCAAGATAAATAAAAAAGAGCTTCCTAATTCTATCAAGATCTTATTGATGTGTGGTGATTGATGATACAAAGTGTCACTTTCTTGCTATTTTAATCGATTAATCCATCAATGGCCGGAACTGTAAAAAGTGCACTTTGTGCAATCCAAGAATGTATTCTCAAGAGCCCGACACAAAGAGCACTTGATATAATTGCATCACAATAATGTCATAAACGACCGGGACAGCTCACGCGGCTATGATACATAAGTCTTATGAGTCTAAGGCGTCATTCGCTTATCTTTGACGGTTCCGCGCGGCTTTTTGCGTCCAAGTTACTTCGCGGCGCGTTGTAAAAATTTTCTATTACACCCGCAAGTCGTAAAAGTGTCACGAGACAATAAGAGATCAATCATTCAGTAGACGAGGTCTCCAGTAGTGATTCAACGTGAAACATATCAGCGGGCTGACCCACTTCCAGAGATTTGCATTCAGGCGGAATACTCTGGTAATTTATCATCCTTCACGTGCCAGCAAAAAAGTTTGCCAAGTACGTGTGTATTTTGGAACAAATATGGGTTCCGTTCTTAAGCCGTCGTGATGTTATCAAGGTTATTTCGAAAAAAAAAGAACTTTTTGCGTAAATAACCTTTTCGCAACACTGCTCAAAAATGTGGTCATACTTATAACCTCAGTTCTCAAAACTACGTATAGTTGTACATTTGAAAACTGTCCATCAATGAGCCTAGCCTTAAACACGACAACACAGTTCTTTGATACGGTAAAAAATCGTATCTTTAGATGTATTTCACAGTAAGATACGTTTTTTTTATACATTTCAGAAGATTTTTTTGCCCTGTTTAAACGACTATTGGACCAATTACAACAATGTACTTACTTTTATTTACTCTTCTTTTACGCAGCGTACCTACTTCAACGAATCGTTCGAAATTTGAATTCTTTTCTTTTCCATACTGATAAACTTAAGGTCACAGATTATATAGCTACTTTTGTAATGTAAAAATTATCATTTACCCAAGAATAAGCAAAAATCTTATACAACCAGGGAAAACTACATGAAAACTTAGTTGATGTAAGTACCAAACAAAAATAAAAACAAGTTTTTGCATCGATCCCTGAAAATGTGATGGCGTTGTCTAAGTAACGACAGCTTTTATTCATAGAATCAACTATAGCAGAGGGGATGAAAATGTGCGCCGTTTGTCTTTTGTTTCTGTTGTTTCGTTCAACTGTGGACTATTTCGCTTCTCTTGTACAAGAGTACAATACCGCAACACGAAGAATTTTTTTGTTGAAGGAAACAATATAGCATAATTCAATTATGTACAGCGTTTAATCATTATGACGACACGCTCTTGACTTGAATTATGTTTTCTGTTCGTTTCTATATTCGGGATTACGTTTGTGGTTAGATAATTATATTAAACAATACAATACAAATACGCTTTATTCTGGTCTGTGGCTTTATTGCACATCAAAATACATTTACATAAGAAAACAAACACAAAACATTAAAAATGGTAGGCAACAGGTGGTCTTATTGCTAAAGAGCGATCTCTTCCAGACAACCTTTGGGTAGTGTAGTTGATGCTGAAAAATTACATAGTAGGTGATGCAAAAGACAAATAGGACACATCGTAAGCAGGTTGCCAACAGGAACAAATAAGCAAAATAACAAAGACATACATATGTTAATAAGCTTTATTTTTATTTTGAGTGTTTTTCCTTTTGATAAATGATGATCTTTGATAAGCAAAAAAAATTGCTATACTGGTTGATCAGTCGCATTAATGGGTCAGGAGGGAGAAAACGAAAATTATAAGAGATAGGGAAATGTTGGATTAATCACTAGGTAGGTATTGCCAGTGCTAGGTTAAAAGACAAGGTTTTTGTATGCGGAGTGTATACAAAAAGGTCGCCTTAGCACGGCAGACTACTAAATACATATGAAAATACTTAATACTTACGCGGCGGTGGCCAACCGAACACTGACTGCGACTGATCGTCTCTCCTGATGATGAATCGCGTACCGATTCGAAATATGTCGAGTGCTATTCGACTTCTACGACGTGAGTAAACCCGTTTAAGTATTTTAATATGACGGAGACTCACGATAGTTTTCTATGTAAAATACTAAATAGATACTTATGGGCCGACTTAACTATCATCGCCAAGTTTGCAGCAAACTATTTCACAAACAGTAAGAATAGATAAAATATCTACCTCTATGTTAAATAATATACCGAATTCGTGTTAACAATGACATTTCTTATCAAAAGGCTAGTTTAATAATAGATTATTAGAGTCCACTCAATTTGTTAAATCAATATACGTATCCGAATCGATGATAAATAATTTATAACCTCATAATTTGTATGAAACGGTTTGTCCCACGATATAAATACTTATTTAAATTGGAATTTAATAATGTGATTTGCTTATAAACTTGCCTAAATGACATACCTCTTATTATGTAAATTAGTTTCGAAAGACCAGATCTCATGCAATTTTAGTTTTCGGTCATTATCGTACGCCATACGTCAATGTATCGAATTTTGCTGTCAACCCATTAAGTCCGATTACCATATTTGATACGGAGAATACTTTTAAATATTATCACTAAAGGTTATAAGCCAAGCATTCATATTGAGATTTTATTTACTGTGGACACTTTACGAATCTTTTCGACCATCTAAATTTCAAACAGATACTGGACTATTGAGTTTATAGCATAAATAAAGCCGTAAACAATGTTGTGTTAAAATTATTCTAATCTGCTTGAGCCGGTACTTATAGTACTTAGTGACACAAATGACTTTGTGACAGTCATTTTAAGTGATTATTTTATTTAAATTTAATAAGAATTGATAAATTCAGAGTAACATTTTTAAGCTTTGAGGAATTAATCATTTTATAACGTTATTTTACGATACTAATAAATAATAAATCAGAAGTATATTCTCAGGGATTTATTACAAGCTAGCTGAAATTGGAATGGAATTGCGAAAAAAGGGGTCTGTTATACCTTGCGCAACAAATTGCCAATAAAAAAAATATTTCTTGTTCTTAGCTGATCGGTTCATTCAATAAGCGCCCAAACTACAGTTCATCTCATAAAGTGCCATTATAATTGTCATTGTCATTTCAGCGACACAATGTTGCATATAAAATTGAACAGCTTCTAAACAAAACAGCAACAGCCATAAATAATTTATAATACCAAACATATATCATCGTCCCGCCATATGTCCGATAAGCTCAAACAATAGAGGGATTCCAAACCAAGATACTATAAATAATTCAATTCAATTCAGTTCAGTTCATAAAATAAGTTTTTATTAATTATTAAAGTAGCCGCCTTTCGGATCAACGGATAACGGCCGAGTAAAAAGTAAATTCGGTTAAGTTTGGCATACGTCTCAATTCTTTAAATTCATATTTCTTATTGGCTTATTCAATTTTGAATTCCATACAAACATGGGATACTTAATACTGAGAATTTTATAATTGGTGCATTTATCTCTGGATTAAAAAAAACATAGTGGTATGCTTTTGAGGGAACTGTGGCTTGAGGCTTGCTTTAATATGGGCCAATTTGGTCGTAATTCGATGGCAACAGGACAATCGCGTAGACGAAATGCAGTTGATGCATAGTTATTCCAATAAGCTGAGATTACCGTTCATATCTCGTGGATTTTGGTCGACTTTGTGTAATCTACCAGAAAACTAATATTTGTAATAGCATTAAAAGAGTGTAAAATTATTTTAAATAATCTGTTGAATATATCTGGCCTATTCAGTGCATTATTCAGTACATAAATTGGTAGCAAGAATCTAGATAGAGACCTATAATAACCATGTTCTTGAATGGAATTTTGGGCAAAATCAGACTTTAAAAAAACATATAGGGAAATACCTTACTATTTTATTTTACGTCAAGATAGAATAATATATATATATGTATATTGCAGGACAAAAAGCAAATAAATTGTTACTGAAACATTCTTGGTAGTAAGTTATATTATATTCAGCAAAATTACAAAAAAAAATGTAATTTTCTTAGTAAAACAAGGACTCATAATTGTATTACTAATAGCAATTCAATTACCCGAAAAGGTAATTGAAATGAAATTCCTAATATAAGCTATTTCATTCTCTGAAGTTATTTTCCAAGGATTAATATCTAGGTTCTCAGAAAATAATTACTTAGGTATGTCTGCTGATCCACATGTGAGATTGGCAGTGTAGTTTATATTTAAGCGCTTGTTATCCAACAACATGACCAAACAGATTTATAATTCAGATCATAAGTAACTAGCTTGTTAAGTTGTTACGTATAGAAGTAATGGTACTATTTCTGGCTGTTTAAAAAAATCTTTTCATTATTTCGGTGACCATTATGTAAGGGATTCAATCATTTTAATGACACTTGCTTAAACTAGTAACACTGCACATAACTATGGCTCTATAATCGTATGACGTTAAAAAAAATATCATCACATTTTCGCTTATTACAGCCAGAATGATAAAAATCTCTCAAATGGCTACTAAGTTCAATCAAATTGAATACTCGCTTTATTGACTCACTGTCACGCCAAATGTAACAAATTGCTTAGATATAGGCCTCCCAATTTGACGCCACGATTTGTGGTAAAACTAATTCAGCATTTACCTATATCACGAAAGTAATTTGACATCTAATTCTCTTATTGCCATCGAATCTAACTGTACGTACTTTTAATAGTTCGAAATCCTTTGTATTTTAACTGGAGACGTGATAGAAATTCTTTAGCACATTGTGAAATTAATTGTGCGCCGCTGGTGACCATACAGGGCTTGCTATCCGGGGCACCCGATGCATGCTCTTGATAGGATAGCCGCTGCATAAAGAAACTAATCGCTTTCTAAGATTTCGACACCATCGCTGGAACCTGTTAACTTTTGTGGATAATGGAACTTAACATTACGTAGGACAGAAATTTGTTTTACTCATAAAGATACAAAATAGTAAATACAAATACTCTTTGTTGCACACCTCGAATGTGCCTCGAATGTACGGAAACAAACAAAACATGCGAGATACAATAAAAAGAGGGATACAGATGTAAATAACGAGGCGATACGTTTGTTAGGTATAGTAAAAAAAATCTACTAAAAATCCACAATGCCTTTGTCTTACTCGTGCAGAGAAGCTTACTTTAGGACAAATGGAGGAAACTAACAAAATAACGCTGACACCTATACATATAGTTAGCAAATGTAATACTATGCAATACTATACATATAGATAGCAAAAAAAAAATATGCAAAATAGGTTTTTTGCACGTTTAACTGTGACTGTGACCCATATCAAAACATCTAGCACTTAAACAAGTTCATTCTGAAATCACGTCGACACTTACTACACTGTCTCAAAAGGTCCATATTATTATAAAACTCATAAGCTTATACGACTTTATGGTCGTCGAGCAGTTACTCGTGGCAATATAATAACGTCTGGTGAAGATGCTAAAATAACGGTTAAGTCAAGATATCGTGTTTTATGTCCTGGTGTATGAGAGAGTTGGTTTACTTCATTACAGAGTTTAGATGCAAATCTGGAGCGTCATGTGTTTATTTTAACAAAATAATTCACAAAGCGTGGGATTCTAAACTCGTTACCGGATCTCGTCAAACCATGGAACAAAAATTTGGGCATATTAGTTTTATATTAAGGAAAGAAGCGGTGGTAGCCTAGTGGTTAGGGCATGCGACTTTCAATCCGGAGGTCGCGGGTTCGAACCCGGCCCGTACCAATGAGTTTTTCGGAACTTATGTACGGAATGTCATTTGATATTTACCACTCGCTTTTCGGTGAAGGAAAACATCGTGAGGAAACCACCTAAGCCCAATAAGGCCTAGTTTCCCCTCTGGGTTGGAAGGTCAGATGGCAGTCGCTTTCGTAAAAACTAGTGCCTACGCCACATGTTGGGATTTAGGTAGCCGACCCCGATTGAGAATTCATTCTCAAAAAATGGGACAAAGGCTAGGAGGATGATGAGTTATAAAACTCAACTCACAATAAGGAAAATTAAGTATTAGATACAACTTGCGTCTGATGTTCATTTTATGTATTAAGAATTGAATTAAAGCGAGCATATTTTTCATAAATAACCAATGTATCGTTTCGTATCGTTTCACACTATATACATGTTTGCTTATTTTAGAAAAGTTAGTTGGTTTAAACCCTTATTATATTTGACCTTAAATTATTAATAATAATAAATATCGGACAACCTCTCACAAATCGATCTAGACCCAAATGAAACTCAAGAAAGGATGTGTATGGGTACTTGAAGATGATATACGTATTTATATAGATAAATGTATACTTAAATACATAGAAAAACCATGACCCAAGCACAAATATTCGAGTTCATCGCACAAATAGGCAGGTGCTCTACAAACTATGCCAAACACGTCGTCATAAACGCAATGCATTACACTCACATTTAAATTAATAAATGTTCGAATAATCCATACTAATATTATAAATGCGAAAGTGTGTCTGTCTGTCTGTCTGTCTGTCTGTCTGTTACCTCTTCACGGTTAAACCGCTGAACCGATTTCGATGAAATTTGGTATATAGATAGTTGCAGTCCCGGGGAAGGACATAGGATACTTTTCATCCCGAATAAATGTAGTGCTCCCGTGGGATGAGCGGGTAACACCGCGGGGCATAGCTAGTGTCTTATAATTCTATAATAAAACTAAAACTATTGTGATAGACAAATTCTCCGACTTAAAACGAGCACATTAAGGCGCACTTTATGTTGCCATTCAAACTCACGACCCTCTAATTCCCCTCGAACTAATTAGGATACAAAAGAAGGACCGCGCAGCAGCTGATTACAATATTTCACACTTGCCTCAAGCTCATGTCTCGGGTACTATCTGTACCATTGTTTTCTTTGTCAAATGCGTCGCCTTGAGCACTTGGTTTATGATCATCTTCTACAACGGCGGATTTATCTTGATGATCTTTGTTCGTTCCGTGAGTCAGGTGCTTTATGTTAATTAAACTATGAAATTCCGCACTTATTTCCACTTAAGTGGATGGAATCTTGCTTTTGTCTATATCATTTAATTTTAATAATCACCTTGATTCTAAATTACAATGCTTATAGTTCCTTTGTGCACATGGTAAACGACTTATTGCAGGTAATTACTAAAGGTTAAATTAACTTTGCACTTCCTATAAATTAGTGAACTTCGAAGCGTGCGCTCATGCGTAATATATCGGACTCTAATTATAAACGAACTAAATTATTAAAGCAATCTCTGAACATGTTCATTTTAGTAACACTATCCAGGAGGCTTAAAAGGTATTAAACTGAAAATCACCAGACGCCTTTTAACACAAAACATCAAAGTAATGAAAACAGCGACGTATCTACAGTTAACAAATTAATATACAAATCTAAGCCCGGTGAGCTAAAAATACAAGAATCAAAGGGGCTGAGTGAGCAAAACGAAGATCATTCTATTTATGTTAATGTCACGGGCGTGAGGAAGCGTTTAAATCCAGTCATTAATTATTGTCAAAGCTAAGACAAAATAGATAATACATTCTCTATTTGTTGCCTTCTCTATACTCCTCAAAGAGCAGGACGAAAGAAATAATAAGGAAATAAGTAGACTCCGAGACGAACAGATTGATGATAGACCTGCGATGAAAAAACGTGTCCTTAAATTAAGGATGGTCCCTTTAAAGCCATTCGTTTCCAAATGAGTTTTGGGAAATGACGTAACACTCTCATAAGTAACAAAGGATGAAGGGACATTAAATAGCATTTTGTCAAGTTTTATAATTTATTGTCCGTAGGTAGTTCTACAGATGAGGCAAGAAGTCTATTTACGGGTTATATGACGCCTTAAAAGAATGCGTCTTAATTACATTTATAGAATTTCTTATTATAAAGAGATTTATTGATCGGCCCGTCTCTTGTATGTTCATAATTGTTTCTGTAGTGGCGCAAACATGAGAAACAAGAATATTTCATCAACAGAACACTGTTCAGTTCCCGGGCATAGCAAGTCATCGGCAATAATTATTGTAACTACGAATCAATGCGCCGAAGTACAATACTCGCATCGTTCTTAACAGAATATCATTTTCTTCCTATCGCCTAACTAAATTAACTGGGAATACGCCTCAATGCGTTCTTAATAATTAATGATAAAACTATGAAAATTAACACAATATAAAAGATTCACGAATATCAAGACACCAGTCACGTTTTCTTTTATCAGATACAGTTTAGTTAAAACTAAGAAGCAAAACATTTCAAAACAGATTTTTATCGACATAAAGTTAATCAATGCTGGAAGGCGGTCGTTTCCTTGTATATTAACAGTAATTAATTAAAAGTAATTTATAGCTTCTAGTTTATTCCAATTGAGGTCAGAAAGAAGTAACTTTTTGTTTTATCGTCCATGTTAAATATTATGTTTTAAACTAGTTTAGTTTATTAATGTTGTCAGAATTGAGATACACGACTTGGATTGATTTGAGATTACGTAAGTATACCTACTCAGAAATAATTATACTTAGTTTATTAAAAATATCTACAGACGCTTTTCAGCAATATTAAAAAGCAGTAAGCTAATCCTTCGTATATCCATAGAGAACTTTATTTTACCTGCATTGGTAAATACAATGTTGGTCTTCTCGAAACGAACCGATATTGGATTCACATTAGAGAAAGATTAACCACTGATTAAGCGTGAAGGGAATGAAACAAAAAGTCGAACCACACTTACTAACCGACTCGGCAAGTTCGCAATAAATCTTCTCCATTCTGTACAGTCACAATCTCGGCCAGTCCCTATAGGCAAGTGTTATAATTAAGTTAAACTTGGACACACTGACTCGGAAATTTGAGTGCATACTAAATTATGCCTAAAATCCTGTTTTTTTTCGAAGTCCATTGCAGAATCTCTCGTTCATTTGGATATGAAAAATAACATTTTAATTATGCTGCTTTTTTTATCTCACCACATTTTTTTTTTTTCTTGCTCATTCCTCTAAAGGTTGTCTGAAAGAGATCGCTCTTTAGCGATAAGACCGCCTATTGTCTACCATCTTTACAATAAAGTTTCAATTGCTATTTTTTTCTTGTTGGTGTGCAATAAAGAATTGTTGTATTGTATGGGATGGCATATAGTATGGCAAAAAATTATATTCATAAAAAAATCTTCGATATTCTACCCAGGACTTTTTAATGACAAAACAATCTTTCCCAATGATACCACTGCATGCTTTTTGCCGCATGCATACTGCATGTGAGCACGGAGCATACATGTGATTATGTCATTCGACTAACCGTAAACCTGTGTGTATTGCACCGAATCGTGTCCGCTCACAGATGGTGTTTTAGTACGGCCGGTTAGCGAGGAAAAAAAGCAAAAACACTGAGCATCTAATAATGCAGCTTGTACCGCATCTGCTGTTTTTGTGAACCGAGGAAGTCTGCTAATTAAGTTTGGCTACCACCATTGTTAATTGATTCTTCATACTAATCCGTGAGCGCAAACGAGTCAATTATGAGCGGAAAAAATAAGACCACCGCTTTGCGAAGCTTCCGCAGCGCAGTTAATATTTTGCAGAGAAAGATCGATGTTTCGTGTCATGTAGTTGGAAATATTGATTAGTAACTGAAGGTAAAATAAATACTTTCATCTCGTTGTCAATTGATGTTTACATACAATCCATGAACGAAAACGAGTCATTTATTTAAAAAAATAAGACCTCGTTACCTATCCATGAACGAAAAAGAGTCATTTATTAAAAAAATAAGACCTCGTTACCTACATATACGCACTATTACCTAACTACCGCACCTATTACCGCACTACTAAGTACCTATTTGGTGCCACTATATTCAAATACAGGACGAGGTGAAACGAATTGCTTAAAATAAATTAAAGCTAGGGCTACTGCTTTAAATAGATTATTTTCTCGTGTTGTTAATTGATTATGAAGCCATTCCACGAGCAAAACGAGTCAATTATGAGCGTAAAAATAATTCCACCTTTGTGAGGCTTCCGTACCGCTTAGTAGTTGGTGCCACTTTATTCAAGCGACGACGAGGTATCGTCTCAAAGTGGTTAGGATACATTGAAGATATGGAGTATGCTTTAAATAAATTATTTCCTCTCGTCTCTAAGTGGTCAGCGGACGATGAATGAGATATAATAGATGACATAGCTCTTTGTGCTCTACTGAATGAACAACTTGCCGTCTTATAATATTATTTCCTTAAGATGCTCCTAGTGCCTTTGAAGATCAAAATGCTTAAGTCTCACTAGTAATTGCCTGAATTCTAATATGTCAACGTGGGATTGGTTTGATCTTATTTTTAACGTAGGTATTCTATTTTGGTTCTCTTTTACAAAAAAATAACAAAATACCAAGTATATCGATAGATAATTAAGTGACTTAATGCCACGGTTCCTGTGATTTTATCCGATTTGTTTCTAATAACAAAGGCAGTGAAAAACTGCTTACTCTTGATGACTTCGCAGGGAACGCGAACGTCATCGACAGAAGTGATTTATGAACTAAAATTCTTGAGGCGACCGGCTGAGGACACGTTTCTTTCAATTTTTTGCGCTCAACGCGGCAACTTTGTGAGCATTTAACGCTGATTAAACTGTAAAATTACAGACGCAACGGCCTTTGTGACAGATGCGGCTCAGAATAATAACATTACACACACGTACCGATGCCTTAGGTAGCACTGTCATGCGGCCGGCCCTTTGTAGAAGGAATCCACTTACAACACAAAGAACACAATGGAGATCTTTGGCAAATTGTAAAATATACACCTAATTATTGGCATTGAAGTGTGACGAAGCGTTGAGGATTTCTATTCCATCGACGTATTGAAGGCGGTCCTTGAGGCTTATGAAAACATGATACAATACGAGAGGTCGGCCATCGGTCTGTATTATGATAGGTGTAGTTAATACTTTTTGTCGGTTTATATTATCTTTGGCTTCCATGACTGGATAAAACTGACATGATATAGTTTGGCTAATAATACTGAGACGAAAAAAAAGTTCGCACCGTTATATTATAGCCAACAATTATGACATATTTGAAGAGATTAAATCTCTTAAGGTTAGCCGTAGAAAATATTTAAGCGTCTTCTATTTTATGTAATGCTCACTGTTGGTGAATGAACATCATTATCATTGGTACAGGTATCTACTCTTACTCTGAACCATTTTGCCATTACAAAAAATCCCTGTTAAACACAAACTAAATTAATCCGTAAACAGAAGCTGTTTGCACCTTTGCTTTTCGTGGGCGTTCCCTTACGTCAAAAGATAAAGAAGCCGAAGTCTCTTATTAACAAAATTACAGCATCTATTCATCTTAGTAGTTAATGTTATAAAATATTACGCAGATTTGTGTTCTCGAGATTTTTTCACGCTTTTTTCGTTGGAATTTTATAAGTTTCGATATGAATGGGCTGTATGGGCTCTCCGCCCCTTCGCGCGGAGGGTCGATTGTTTTGTCAGGGCAACACCTGGATGCAAACAAATGTGCTTGCGCGTTGCGCGCGCGCCAGCAACCGTTGCTAAATCAAGATGGCGATTGCGTGCGAGAAATGCGTTGGGTTTAATAGAAATTTTAATTTCATGCTTACTATCCAAAACTGTGAATTTAAACCGATGTGAGTTTGCGGTGAATCTATGCGCGGTGAGCTTTTAAGCGTTCCCATGTTTGAAATGATGTCCTCGAGAATGTCAAATCTTTAAAAAGAAGACATAAAGTAACTAAAAAATACAGTTAAATAATTTTAATGACATTTTGTTGCAGGTAAGTCTTCGATCCATTGCAACCATAACGTAAGTTTTAAGTTTTAACAGATTTTATGCCTTGTTTAATAATCTTGTTTCTTTTAATGATCGAGTATTTCAACCAAACAAATCATTAATTTGTATTTGTGTTAAAATATTGATTAAAATGTAAAATACGAGCAAAAGTGGCGAAAAAGAAATACCTACGTGTGATAAAATAAGCGTTTTCTTCCCGCTTTAAACCAATCACTATATTCCAACCCTTAAGAAGAAAGTGAAAATATGAATCACCATTGTGTAAGCCATAATTAAATCGTATTCCATATGCTTTTAGTTTCAAAGCTGCAACGATAAGTGGAGTATTAAAAAAGTAAAGCAGCTTGTAAAGTTTGCACGTACTTTAGACTTTTTTAATTATGCCTTTAAGCTTTATGTCAAGCATATTTAAAGTAATATTTAAATTTGAAAAAGCCGGTCCGATCGAGTTTTAAAGACTTTAAACTCTAGCTCCCACTTAACCTTTTTTATCTTCATTAGTGAAATAAAATTACCAATTCTAATCTCTAAGTAGAATTACCTGTTGGAGTAATCTAATTTTAGAGGCGAAACAATGTAAGTAGGTATACACATTAAATTTGCATTTTTATGTGAGTTTCTACTATAAATCGTACTCCCAATTAATTTGGTGTCATTTATACATACGTTATCACAACTTAATTTCTATGTTTTTGTCTACAGCCCGTTTGTAGAGCTCCCAATGAATTAATCACCTCGTTTTAAATGGCAGCGGCGTTAGATCCAATTTAGGTTTGAATCGGTCTGTTCATTTTGATCATTAGTAATTAAATGGATCCGTTACAAAATGTGGTCAAGATTAAAGCAGTATTTCTTAAAACGTTAGTATTGATTTACGAACTACCGCTAGGAATTAATATTGCTAGTGAAGTAATTCACTTTAAAAAAAATAGTGAAAATCGTGTTAATGTACGATGGAAGAAAAAAGGGGTGTAATGACATTATTTACTTCCTTGTAGGCCAAAAAGCCTGTTGTTTTTGCCTGTAGGATTGCTAACTGATGTGCAAAGCCCTCTCCCGTAAACTTCCACACCTCCCTATCGGAATGCTTCTTCCGACCAGTTATCGAGAAACATGTCCATAAATTAATAAAATATATGGAATATTATATGTGTTACACATGGAAATTGATTGGCACTACATAAATCGGTGGATTTTGGCAAAACTGACTTGTTTTTAGACAAAAACACCAGTAAGTAAGTTTTCCCAGTAAACTTCTGACACATAACGAGAGAAGACTTGGAAGTATTAATAAGTGATGTCTGATGGTAATTTTATTAATACTTCCAAGTCTTCTCTCCTTAAGTGATGTCTGATGGTAATTTTAAGGTCGGTCCGTCTGATTTACTAACTATTTATTATAATCGGTCTTTTACATAATTTTCGTATTAGAAATGAGGTAAATTATTGCCGTTGCTCTGTTTTAGCGGCATCGTAAATTCTTTACCGTCCAGCTAGTTCGGTGATACGTTTTTAATTAAATCTTACCTCGTTAGTTTCGTTGTACTGTGTTCGAAAATCTGGTACCCAACCTTCATTTTAGTAACGTATAAAACAAAACTATGCACAGGGGAAAGGTAAATGACAATATTCGTGTGTATTTTCAAATGATCTATTCCTTCTGAATGAATCCAGCTGAATTCGTGAACAAAAACAAGTAGGTAGGTTTACGTTGTAAGTACACTTTCGAAATTGTGTCTGGAAATGGACGTTGAATTTTACTTTTACACAGATTTCATTCTGTATTAATTAAATATCGGGCATTCGTTTACATTTGCGAGTTTATTGGTTGGGAAGGTAACTTTAAGAAAAACAGCGGATTTAGTTTAGTCCGATATGATGGTAAACTTTATCATGCTATCCCCTATACGTGTCATAAACGACAGGTGCTGTAACATTTCTTTATGCCGTGATAAATGTAATCACCACAAGTAGATTAGGTACTGTAGCATAACTGTGACACACGACGCTTGTCGCGCAACAAAAACTATCTGTCACTTTCCTTTTAATACCGTGCGAGCATGACAGGACGATATTGAGTCGATCGACAAACGAAGTCGCTGCTAGCCTTGCTATATGCTTAAGGACCACCAATATTCAGATAATATATTTTCTCGAAATATTTTTTATGACTCTACATCGATTCATATGCATTATACCGATCCTCTGCTCTAAATTGATTCGCTCGAACGACCGATTCGTCTGCTCTAGACCGATTCGTTGAGTGGAAATACGTCCCAGGCGCCCGCCGATATAAGTTAGGTACCTAATTTTATTTCGTTATACAACAGGACAGGAGCAGATTTCTTGAACAACTATTAACTTGCCCTCATTTCAATCAACTATGACATGAAAAGAATATTTTATTTTTATAGACACCCTTAGGTTGATGGATTATGAACTGGGCAAGTTATTTTTATTGTTTTGTTAAATCTATGCAAAACATTAATATTTCTGTTGTATATTTCGGTCTGTTGATTTAGATGTATGTACCTATTTTTAAATAACTTATTATGGCATTTAATTTTCATTTCATTTATTTATTCAATTCACAATATACATTGCATTTGAAATAAAAACTTATAACTACAAATCCACATTAAATAAAAATAATTGGTTACTAATTATAGACAATGTCAATTAATTCACTAAAGCTATTAAATATTCAAATTTTCAATTCCATTAAAACTATTTAAAATTCAAATCAAAATTTGTACTTCAATTAATGTATTGAGTACCAGTAATGCCAGTGCTTTTTTTTGTTATGAGTCGGTCAAAAATTCTGCAACAACGGGGGGTCTATGATAGTTGCGTTTATCACATGATAAATAAGTGACAAAGCATCTGTCACTTTGTCACTTCCTTATTGCGTGATAAAAGCAACTGGATGCAGGTTGGCGTGATATTTCGACGCATAGCTTTTGGTCTTCGGTTAAACGCAATAGAGGGCGTTTAGCGTCCTGCCATCATATAATCATCATCATCATCACTGCGATAATTATAATTGACGATGGATAATTTGTTTTTTTTTTTTTAATGTAGGTACCAGTCGTGTATAAGCTATAAGTAAACATAATTACCTACAGGCGACTCAGACGAGAAGCCACTGAACATTTTGTTGAGAAATTAAATTCTTGTTTTCCGTCCATATCTTATGTTGAAATAACATTCACATTTCATTTATGTATCATTTCTTAAAATGTAAATTAATAAACCACTGATATTAAAGAATCCCGTAAATTATGCTTAACACCAATGAGCCCCAGTTTTATCTTAATTATGACAATCTTCGGAACTTGTAATTGCTTATCGGGGCCATTATGGCCAAATTGATTTTGAAACATCAAATTGATTGGTTATTGATTTCAATTATAAGTTTTGAAATGAACCTTGACATTTATATGATGCTTTACTTAGATGATTTACATTCATTTGAATGAAGTAGATCGAAATTACTTCCAGAAAAGTCAAATTCTGTCAACGGTCTTATAATTATAATTAGAATAGATTTATGAGTATCTATTCATCAGAATAAAAGCTAGCAAAGAAGCCAGATTTTATGCAGATTTTTATTTGTGAGGGTAATTTTACGGTACTCCAACGGAGTATACGGTACTATCAACGTTAGCTCTAATTTTCATTACCCCTAATGTCATTTCACCTAATTTTTATACCCTAATTAGTTGTTAGACCTAATAATCCAATACTCTAATAATGATTTGTACTAATTGTCAACAATACTAATATGAAATAACCTAATAATTACCACACCTAATGATTATTAGACCTAATCATTACTGACACTAAATTTCAAGAGTACCTACTAAAGATTACTTAACCTATTTTTTACGTTAAAACAGAAAATAACGGATTTGGACAAATATCGAATTGGCTGAACCCCGAAAACTGTAGGTTAGGTTAGGTTTGTATTGTGACCACATATAGCGGAGCGAGCGAAGCGAGCGGAGCGTCAAAGATTCCCATGTACATCCAGAGTCTATGGCAATCCCGACTCCACGTGGTCTTGTCTGTCCTACCCCTAGAGTGTTATTCTAAAACCGGAGGCGCGGAGGGAGAGCAGCCCTCGCCTTAGGTTTATTGATATATAGGTTTAATAAAATGTAGGTATTAGCATAATAAGGTATTATAATATTAGTAGTCTAAAAAATCGGCTAAGTGCAAATTAGGGCTAGTGAAAATTCGGTATGAAGTAATTAGGCATTATGAAAATTCGGAATCCTGAAATTAGGGCTATTCATTAATTAGGATGAATGAAAATTCGGGTTTGTGATTTTAGGGTTACCAAAATTAGGGCCAATGAAATTAGGATGAAAGTTTTTCGGGCTAACGGAGGGGAACCTGATTTTACGAGTACATTAAATATACCCAAGTCTGAAAACATGATTAAAATTGTTCAGAAATACGACTTTGAAATGCACCTGTGTCAACCATGCACGAATACCACGATACTTATCTGTGGCCTAACTTGGACCTGCAGGATTAGGGTAAATCGTCAAGTTCTTGAATGGAAACCGTGAACCGAAGACGGAGCATGAGTTGGCCCCCAACACGGTGGACAGACGACCTGGTTAGGATCGCAAGAAGCAATAGGATGTAGGCGGCACATGCCCGATCCTTGTGAACAAGTTTGGGGAGGCCTGAGGATGATGAAGGCTGGCCATCATTTTATAGTCTACTATCAATCTAAGAATACTTTTCATACCCGTGTCATCGTAAATGTTATGCTCTGTATTTTGTATCTCAAAATATGAAAACAACTGTATACAGATTAAGCATGGTGTTAGCGTCCGTAGAACCCGATTCCAACCGGCTTTCCCACTTC